>CP092094.1:27837500-27965455 GCA_029203775.1 Neoneuromus ignobilis | reverse complement strand
CTGGAAAAATCCAAATTTTAAAAAATAATTTAAATGTCACTAATCGCCACGATAATTTTATAAAATTGAACGATTTCAACAAATACCACTTTTGCCGACATTTTAGAAATTCTCGTTTTTCGATATTTTCATACGTATACGTTGAAATTGATCGTCGAAATATGAAATTTCAATAAATTTTATAGTTTCCACGAAGCGATCACTATGATTTTTATAATTCACATGTATCTCGTTGAGTTTCATCGAATTGTATAAAAATTTTCATGGAAAAATCAAATTTTCCGCAAAAAATTATAGTTTTACCTATTCGTTATGATAATATTATAAAATTCACCGTTTGAACAAATATCACTATTTCGGTCAAATTTCTTTAGAGCAGCGTTGGGGTAAAATTTTTACATGAAACAGAACAAAGTATATAGCCCGAACTCTAATAAGCATAGTATTAGTGCGTTTTTTAAAAGATTCCACATGATTTCATCATAATATTTCGCAGCCTATGCAACCCAACATACATGTTTTTCATATTATCCTGATTAATTTTTATTATTTATGAGTTTTATGCATAATTACATGTACCTTTTTTACTTTACTGAAAAGGTGTTTCACTTCTGGCATCAGTATGATAGTATACATAACCATTTTTTTGATATTTTTCATACGTATACTTTGAAATTGATCGTCGAAATATGAAATTTCAATAAATTTTATAGTTTCCACGAAGCGATCACTATGATTTTTATAATTTACATGTATCTCGTTGAGTTTCATCGAATTGTACAAAAATTTTCATGGAAAAATCAAATTTTCCAAAAAAAATTAAAATTTCACATATTCGCTACGATAATTTTAAAAAAACAACGTTTTGAAGAAATATCCCGATTTCGGTCAAAAGTTGTAAAATCACTTTTTCTGAATTTTCATACCTACACGACGAGATAATTTGTCAAACTAAGAAATTATCAAATTTTCTAAATTTTCATAATCTGATCAATGTGATATCATTACTTTACATATATTTCAATGATTTCCATCGAATGTCATTGAATTTTCCTGGAAAAATCCAAATTTTCAAAAACAATTCAAATGTCGCTAATCGCCACGATAATTTTATAAAATTGAACGATTTCAACAAATACCACTTTTGCCGACATTTTAGAAATTCTCGTTTTTTCGATATTTTCATACGTATACGTTGAAATTGATCGTCGAAATATGAAATTTCAATAAATTTTATAGTTTCCACGAAGCGATCTCTATGATTTTTATAATTTACATGTATCTCGTTGAGTTTCATCGAATTGTACAAAAATTTTCATGGAAAAATCAAATTTTCCAAAAAAAATTAAAATTTCACATATTCGCTACGATAATTTTAAAAAAACAACGTTTTGAAGAAATATGGCGATTTCGGTCAAAAGTTGTAAAATCACTTTTTCTGAATTTTTTCATACCTACACGACGAGATAATTTGTCAAACTAAGAAATTATCAAATTTTCTAAATTTTCATAATCTGATCAATGTGATATCATTACTTTACATATATTTCAATGATTTCCATCGAATGTCATTGAATTTTCCTGGAAAAATCCAAATTTTCAAAAACAATTCAAATGTCACTAATCGCCACGATAATTTTATAAAATTGAACGATTTCAACAAATACCACTTTTGCTGACATTTTAGAAATTCTCGTTTTTTCGATATTTTTCATACGTATACGTTGAAGTTGATCGTCGAAATAAGAAATTTCAATAAATTTTATAGTTTCCACGAAGCGATCTCTATGATTTTTATAATTTACATGTATATCGTTGAGTTTCATCGAATTGAACAAAAATTTTCATGGAAAAATCAAATTTTCCACAAAAAATTATAGTTTTACCTATTCGTTATGATAATATTATAAAATTCACCGTTTGAACAAATATCACTATTTCGGTCAAATTTCTTTAGAGCAGCGTTGGGGTAAAATTTTTACATGAAACAGAAGAAAGAATATAGCCCGAACTCTAATAAGTATAGTATTAGTGCGTTTTTTAAAAGATTCCACATGGTTTCATCATATGATTTCGCAGCTTATGCATCCCAACATACATGTTTTTCATATTATCCTGATTAATTTTTATTATTTATGAGTTTTATGAATAATTACATGTACCTTTTTTATTTTACTGAAAAGGTGTTTCACTTCTGGCATCAGTATGATAGTATACATAATCAATTTTTTGATATTTTTCATACGTATACATTGAAATTGATCGTCGAAATATGAAATTTCAATAAATTTTATAGTTTCCACGAAGCGATCACTATGATTTTTATAATTTACATGTATCTCGTTGAGTTTCATCGAATTGTACAAAAATTTTCATGGAAAAATCAAATTTTCCAAAAAAAATTAAAATTTCACATATTCGCTACGATAATTTTAAAAAAACAACGTTTTGAAGAAATATCCCGATTTCGGTCAAAAGTTGTAAAATCACTTTTTTCTGAAATTTTCATACCTACACGACGAGATAATTTGTCAAACTAAGAAATTATCAAATTTTCTAAATTTTCATAATCTGATCAATGTGATATCATTACTTTACATATATTTCAATGATTTCCATCGAATGTCATTGAATTTTCCTGGAAAAATCCAAATTTTCAAAAACAATTCAAATGTCACTAATCGCCACGATAATTTTATAAAATTGAACGATTTCAACAAATACCACTTTTGTCGATATTTTAGAAATTCTCGTTTTTCGAAATTTTTCATACGTATACTTTGAAATTGATCGTCGAAATATGAAATTTCAATAAATTTTATAGTTTCCACGAAGCGATCACTATGATTTTTATAATTTACATGTATCTCGTTGAGTTTCATCGAATTGTATAAAAATTTTCATGGAAAAATCAAATTTTCCGCAAAAATTATAGTTTTACCTATTCGTTATGATAATATTATAAAATTCACCGTTTGAACAAATATCACTATTTCGGTCAAATTTCTTTAGAGCAGCGTTGGGGTAAAATTTTTACATGAAACAGAACAAAGAATATAGCCCGAACTCTAATAAGCATAGTATTAGTGTTTTTTAAAAGATTCCACATGATTTCATCATATGATTTCGCAGCTTCTGC
The DNA here is from genome assembly GCA_029203775.1 of Neoneuromus ignobilis. Lineage (NCBI taxonomy): Eukaryota > Metazoa > Arthropoda > Insecta > Megaloptera > Corydalidae > Neoneuromus > Neoneuromus ignobilis. Next base: position 27,962,316 of record CP092094.1, on the reverse strand, counting down.
AACCCAACATACATGTTTTTCATATTATCCTGATTAATTTTTATTATTTATGAGTTTTATGCATAATTACATGTACGATTTTTTTACTTTACTGAAAAGGTGTTTCACTTCTGGCATCAGTATGATAGTATACATAACCATTTTTTGATATTTTTCATACGTATACTTTGAAATTGATCGTCGAAATATGAAATTTCAATAAATTTTATAGTTTCCACGAAGCGATCACTATGATTTTTATAATTTACATGTATCTCGTTGAGTTTCATCGAATTGTACAAAAATTTTCATGGAAAAATCAAATTTTCCAAAAAAAATTAAAATTTCACATATTCGCTACGATAATTTTAAAAAAACAACGTTTTGAAGAAATATCCCGATTTCGGTCAAAAGTTGTAAAATCACTTTTTCTGAATTTTTCATACCTACACGACGAGATAATTTGTCAAACTAAGAAATTATCAAATTTTCTAAATTTTCATAATCTGATCAATGTGATATCATTACTTTACATATATTTCAATGATTTCCATCGAATGTCATTGAATTTTCCTGGAAAAATCCAAATTTTCAAAAACAATTCAAATGTCGCTAATCGCCACGATAATTTTATAAAATTGAACGATTTCAACAAATACCACTTTTGCCGACATTTTAGAAATTCTCGTTTTTTCGATATTTTTCATACGTATACGTTGAAATTGATCGTCGAAATATGAAATTTCAATAAATTTTATAGTTTCCACGAAGCGATCACTATGATTTTTATAATTCACATGTATCTCGTTGAGTTTCATCGAATTGTATAAAAATTTTCATGGAAAAATCAAATTTTCCGCAAAAAATTATAGTTTTACCTATTCGTTATGATAATATTATAAAATTCACCGTTTGAACAAATATCACTATTTCGGTCAAATTTCTTTAGAGCAGCGTTGGGGTAAAATTTTTACATGAAACAGAACAAAGTATATAGCCCGAACTCTAATAAGCATAGTATTAGTGCGTTTTTTAAAAGATTCCACATGATTTCATCATAATATTTCGCAGCCTCTGCAACCCAACATACATGTTTTTCATATTATCCTGATTAATTTTTATTATTTATGAGTTTTATGCATAATTACATGTACCTTTTTTTTACTGAAAATGTGTTTCACTTCTGGCATAATTATGATAGTAAACATAAACATATTTTTGATATTTTTCATACGTATACTTTGAAATTGATCGTCGAAATATGAAATTTCAATAAATTTTATAGTTTCCACGAAGCGATCACTATGATTTTTATAATTTACATGTATCTCGTTGAGTTTCATCGAATTGTACAAAAATTTTCATGGAAAAATCAAATTTTCCAAAAAAAATTAAAATTTCACATATTCGCTACGATAATTTTAAAAAACAACGTTTTGAAGAAATATCCCGATTTCGGTCAAAAGTTGTAAAATCACTTTTTTCTGAATTTTTCATACCTACACGACGAGATAATTTGTCAAACTAAGAAATTATCAAATTTTCTAAATTTTCATAATCTGATCAATGTGATATCATTACTTTACATATATTTCAATGATTTCCATCGAATGTCATTGAATTTTCCTGGAAAAATCCAAATTTTCAAAAACAATTCAAATGTCGCTAATCGCCACGATAATTTTATAAAATTGAACGATTTCAACAAATACCACTTTTGCCGACATTTTAGAAATTCTCGTTTTTTCGATATTTTTCATACGTATACGTTGAAATTGATCGTCGAAATATGAAATTTCAATAAATTTTATAGTTTCCACGAAGCGATCTCTATGATTTTTATAATTTACATGTATATCGTTGAGTTTCATCGAATTGTACAAAAATTTTCATGGAAAAATCAAATTTTCCAAAAAAAATTAAAATTTCACATATTCGCTACGATAATTTTAAAAAAACAACGTTTTGAAGAAATATCCCGATTTCGGTCAAAAGTTGTAAAATCACTTTTTTCTGAATTTTTCATACCTACACGACGAGATAATTTGTCAAACTAAGAAATTATCAAATTTTCTAAATTTTCATAATCTGATCAATGTGATATCATTACTTTACATATATTTCAATGATTTCCATCGAATGTCATTGAATTTTCCTGGAAAAATCCAAATTTTCAAAAACAATTCAAATGTCACTAATCGCCACGATAATTTTATAAAATTGAACGATTTCAACAAATACCACTTTTGCTGACATTTTAGAAATTCTCGTTTTTTCGATATTTTTCATACGTATACGTTGAAGTTGATCGTCGAAATAAGAAATTTCAATAAATTTTATAGTTTCCACGAAGCGATCTCTATGATTTTTATAATTTACATGTATATCGTTGAGTTTCATCGAATTGTATAAAAATTTTCATGGAAAAATCAAATTTTCCACAAAAAATTATAGTTTTACCTATTCGTTATGATAATATTATAAAATTCACCGTTTGAACAAATATCACTATTTCGGTCAAATTTCTTTAGAGCAGCGTTGGGGTAAAATTTTTACATGAAACAGAAGAAAGAATATAGCCCGAACTCTAATAAGCATAGTATTAGTGCGTTTTTTAAAAGATTCCACATGATTTCATCATAATATTTCGCAGCCTCTGCAACCCAACATACATGTTTTTCATATTATCCTGATTAATTTTTATTATTTATGAGTTTTATGCATAATTACATGTACCTTTTTTTACTTTACTGAAAAGGTGTTTCACTTCTGGCATCAGTATGATAGTATACATAACCATTTTTTTGATATTTTTCATACGTATACTTTGAAATTGATCGTCGAAATATGAAATTTCAATAAATTTTATAGTTTCCACGAAGCGATCACTATGATTTTTATAATTTACATGTATCTCGTTGAGTTTCATCGAATTGTACAAAAATTTTCATGGAAAAATCAAATTTTCCAAAAAAAATTAAAATTTCACATATTCGCTACGATAATTTTAAAAAAACAACGTTTTGAAGAAATATCCCGATTTCGGTCAAAAGTTGTAAAATCACTTTTTTCTGAATTTTTCATACCTACACGACGAGATAATTTGTCAAACTAAGAAATTATCAAATTTTCTAAATTTTCATAATCTGATCAATGTGATATCATTACTTTACATATATTTCAATGATTTCCATCGAATGTCATTGAATTTTCCTGGAAAAATCCAAATTTTCAAAAACAATTCAAATGACGCTAATCGCCACGATAATTTTATAAAATTGAACGATTTCAACAAATACCACTTTTGCCGACATTTTAGAAATTCTCGTTTTTTCGATATTTTTCATACGTATACGTTGAAGTTGGTCGTCGAAATAAGAAATTTCAATAAATTTTATAGTTTCCACGAAGCGATCTCTATGATTTTTATAATTTACATGTATATCGTTGAGTTTCATCGAACTGAACAAAAATTTTCATGGAAAAATCAAATTTTCCGAAAAAAATTAAAATTTCACATATTCGCAACGATAATTTTAAAAAAACAACGTTTTAATGAAATATCCCGATTTCGGTCAAAAGTTGTAAAATCACTTTTTTCTGAATTTTTCATACCTACACGACGAGATAATTTGTCAAACTAAGAAATTATCAAATTTTCTAAATTTTCATAATCTGATCAATGTGATATCATTACTTTACATATATTTCAATGATTTCCATCGAATGTCATTGAATTTTCCTGGAAAAATCCAAATTTTCAAAAACAATTCAAATGTCACTAATCGCCACGATAATTTTATAAAATTGAACGATTTCAACAAATACCACTTTTGCTGACATTTTAGAAATTCTCGTTTTTTCGATATTTTTCATACGTATACGTTGAAATTGATCGTCGAAATATGAAATTTCAATAAATTTTATAGTTTCCACGAAGCGATCACTATGATTTTTATAATTCACATGTATCTCGTTGAGTTTCATCGAATTGTATAAAAATTTTCATGGAAAAATCAAATTTTCCGCAAAAAATTATAGTTTTACCTATTCGTTATGATAATATTATAAAATTCACCGTTTGAACAAATATCACTATTTCGGTCAAATTTCTTTAGAGCAGCGTTGGGGTAAATTTTTTTACATGAAACAGAAGAAAGAATATAGCCCGAACTCTAATAAGCATAGTATTAGTGCGTTTTTTAAAAGATTCCACATGATTTCATCATAATATTTCGCAGCCTCTGCAACCCAACATACATGTTTTTCATATTATCCTGATTAATTTTTATTATTTATGAGTTTTATGCATAATTACATGTACCTTTTTTACTTTACTGAAAAGGTGTTTCACTTCTGGCATCAGTATGATAGTATACATAACCATTTTTTTGATATTTTTCATACGTATACTTTGAAATTGATCGTCGAAATATGAAATTTCAATAAATTTTATAGTTTCCACGAAGCGATCACTATGATTTTTATAATTTACATGTATCTCGTTGAGTTTCATCGAATTGTACAAAAATTTTCATGGAAAAATCAAATTTTCCAAAAAAAATTAAAATTTCACATATTCGCTACGATAATTTTAAAAAAAACAACGTTTTGAAGAAATATCCCGATTTCGGTCAAAAGTTGTAAAATCACTTTTTTCTGAATTTTTCATACCTACACGACGAGATAATTTGTCAAACTAAGAAATTATCAAATTTTCTAAATTTTCATAATCTGATCAATGTGATATCATTACTTTACATATATTTCAATGATTTCCATCGAATGTCATTGAATTTTCCTGGAAAAATCCAAATTTTCAATAACAATTCAAATGTCACTAATCTCCACGAAAATTTTTATAAAATTGAACGATTTCAACAAATACCACTTTTGCCGACATTTTAGAAATTCTCGTTTTTTCGATATTTTTCATACGTATACGTTGAAATTGATCGTCGAAATATGAAATTTCAATAAATTTTATAGTTTCCACGAAGCGATCACTATGATTTTTATAATTTACATGTATCTCGTTGAGTTTCATCGAATTGTACAAAAATTTTCATGGAAAAATCAAATTTTCCAAAAAAAATTAAAATTTCACATATTCGCTACGATAATTTTAAAAAAACAACGTTTTGAAGAAATATCCCGATTTCGGTCAAAAGTTGTAAAATCACTTTTTTCTGAATTTTTCATACCTACACGACGAGATAATTTGTCAAACTAAGAAATTATCAAATTTTCTAAATTTTCATAATCTGATCAATGTGATATCATTACTTTACATATATTTCAATGATTTCCATCGAATGTCATTGAATTTTCCTGGAAAAATCCAAATTTTCAAAAACAATTCAAATGTCACTAATCGCCACGATAATTTTATAAAATTGAACGATTTCAACAAATACCACTTTTGCTGACATTTTAGAAATTCTCGTTTTTTCGATATTTTTCATACGTATACGTTGAAATTGATCGTCGAAATATGAAATTTCAATAAATTTTATAGTTTCCACGAAGCGATCACTATGATTTTTATAATTCACATGTATCTCGTTGAGTTTCATCGAATTGTATAAAAATTTTCATGGAAAAATCAAATTTTCCCAAAAAATTATAGTTTTACCTATTCGCTATGATAATATTATAAAATTCACCGTTTGAACAAATATCACTATTTCGGTCAAATTTCTTTAGAGCAGCGTTGGGGTAAAATTTTTACATGAAACAGAAAAAAGTATATAGCCCGAACTCTAATAAGCATAGTATTAGTGCGTTTTTTAAAAGATTCCACATGATTTCATCATAATATTTCGCAGCCTCTGCAACCCAACATACATGTTTTTCATATTATCCTGATTAATTTTTATTATTTATGAGTTTTATGCATAATTACATGTACCTTTTTTACTTTACTGAAAAGGTGTTTCACTTCTGGCATCAGTATGATAGTATACATAACCATTTTTTTGATATTTTTCATACGTATACTTTGAAATTGATCGTCGAAATATGAAATTTCAATAAATTTTATAGTTTCCACGAAGCGATCACTATGATTTTTATAATTTACATGTATCTCGTTGAGTTTCATCGAATTGTACAAAAATTTTCATGGAAAAATCAAATTTTCCAAAAAAAATTAAAATTTCACATATTCGCTACGATAATTTTAAAAAAACAACGTTTTGAAGAAATATCCCGATTTCGGTCAAAAGTTGTAAAATCACTTTTTCTGAATTTTTCATACCTACACGACGAGATAATTTGTCAAACTAAGAAATTATCAAATTTTCTAAATTTTCATAATCTGATCAATGTGATATCATTACTTTACATATATTTCAATGATTTCCATCGAATGTCATTGAATTTTCCTGGAAAAATCCAAATTTTCAAAAACAATTCAAATGTCACTAATCGCCACGATAATTTTATAAAATTGAACGATTTCAACAAATACCACTTTTGCCGACATTTTAGAAATTCTCGTTTTTTCGATATTTTTCATACGTATACGTTGAAATTGATCGTCGAAATATGAAATTTCAATAAATTTTATAGTTTCCACGAAGCGATCACTATGATTTTTATAATTCACATGTATCTCGTTGAGTTTCATCGAATTGTATAAAAATTTTCATGGAAAAATCAAATTTTCCGCAAAAATTATAGTTTTACCTATTCGTTATGATAATATTATAAAATTCACCGTTTGAACAAATATCACTATTTCGGTCAAATTTCTTTAGAGCAGCGTTGGGGTAAAATTTTTACATGAAACAGAAGAAAGAATATAGCCCGAACTCTAATAAGCATAGTATTAGTGCGTTTTTTAAAAGATTCCACATGATTTCATCATAATATTTCGCAGCCTCTGCAACCCAACATACATGTTTTTCATATTATCCTGATTAATTTTTATTATTTATGAGTTTTATGCATAATTACATGTACCTTTTTTACTTTACTGAAAAGGTGTTTCACTTCTGGCATCAGTATGATAGTATACATAACCATTTTTTTGATATTTTTCATACGTATACTTTGAAATTGATCGTCGAAATATGAAATTTCAATAAATTTTATAGTTTCCACGAAGCGATCACTATGATTTTTATAATTTACATGTATCTCGTTGAGTTTCATCGAATTGTACAAAAATTTTCATGGAAAAATCAAATTTTCCAAAAAAAATTAAAATTTCACATATTCGCTACGATAATTTTAAAAAACAATGTTTTGAAGAAATATCCCGATTTCGGTCAAAAGTTGTAAAATCACTTTTTCTGAATTTTTCATACCTACACGACGAGATAATTTGTCAAACTAAGAAATTATCAAATTTTCTAAATTTTCATAATCTGATCAATGTGATATCATTACTTTACATATATTTCAATGATTTCCATCGAATGTCATTGAATTTTCCTGGAAAAATCCAAATTTTCAAAAACAATTCAAATGTCGCTAATCGCCACGATAATTTTATAAAATTGAACGATTTCAACAAATACCACTTTTGCCGACATTTTAGAAATTCTCGTTTTTTCGATATTTTTCATACGTATACGTTGAAATTGATCGTCGAAATATGAAATTTCAATAAATTTTATAGTTTCCACGAAGCGATCACTATGATTTTTATAATTCACATGTATATCGTTGAGTTTCATCGAATTGTACAAAAATTTTCATGGAAAAATCAAATTTTCCAAAAAAATTAAAATTTCACATATTCGCTACGATAATATTTAAAAACAACGTTTTGATGAAATATCACTATTTCGGTAAAAAGTGGTAAAATCAATTTTTTCTGAATTTTCCATACCTTTACGACGAGATAATTTGTCAAACTAATAAATTATCAAATTTTCTAAATTTTCATAATCTGATCAACATGATATCATCATACTTTACATATATTTCAATGATTTCCATCGAATGTCATTGAATTTTCCTGGAAAAATCCAAATTTTCAAAAACAATTCAAATGTCACTAATCGCCACGATAATTTTATAAAATTGAACGATTTCAACAAATACCACTTTTGCCGATATTTTAGAAATTCTCGTTTTTTCGATATTTTTCATACGTATACTTTGAAATTGATCGTCGAAATATGAAATTTCAATAAATTTTATAGTTTCCACGAAGCGATCACTATGATTTTTATAATTTACATGTATCTCGTTGAGTTTCATCGAATTGTACAAAAATTTTCATGGAAAAATCAAATTTTCCAAAAAAAAATAAAATTTCACATATTCGTTATGATAATTTTATAAAATTCAACGTTTGAACAAATATCACGATTTCGGTCAAAAGTTGTAAAATCACGTTGGGGTAAAATTTTTCATACCAGAACGACGAGATAATTTGTCAAACTAAGAAATTATAGTATTTTCTAAATTTTCATAATCTGATCAACATGATATCATTCTTTACATATATTTCAATGATTTCCATCGAATGTCATTCATATTTTCCTGATTAATCCAAATTTTCAAAAACAATTCAAATGCATAACTACATGTCGCCACGATAATTTTATAAAAGGTGATTTCAACAAATACCACAGTATGATAGTATTTTAGAAATTCTCGTTTTTTTGATATTTTTCATACGTATACTTTGAAATTGATCGTCGAAATATGAAATTTCAATAAATTTTATAGTTTCCACGAAGCGATCACTATGATTTTTATAATTTACATGTATCTCGTTGAGTTTCATCGAATTGTACAAAAATTTTCATGGAAAAATCAAATTTTCCAAAAAAATTAAAATTTCACATATTCGCTACGATAATATTTAAAAAACAACGTTTTGAAGAAATATCCCGATTTCGGTCAAAAGTTGTAAAATCACTTTTTTCTGAATTTTCATACCTACACGACGAGATAATTTGTCAAACTAAGAAATTATCAAATTTTCTAAATTTTCATAATCTGATCAATGTGATATCATTACTTTACATATATTTCAATGATTTCCATCGAATGTCATTGAATTTTCCTGGAAAAATCCAAATTTTCAAAAACAATTCAAATGTCACTAATCGCCACGATAATTTTATAAAATTGAACGATTTCAACAAATACCACTTTTGCCGATATTTTAGAAATTCTCGTTTTTTCGATATTTTTCATACGTATACTTTGAAATTGATCGTCGAAATATGAAATTTCAATAAATTTTATAGTTTCCACGAAGCGATCACTATGATTTTTATAATTTACATGTATCTCGTTGAGTTTCATCGAATTGTACAAAAATTTTCATGGAAAAATCAAATTTTCCAAAAAAAATTAAAATTTCACATATTCGCTACGATAATTTTAAAAAAACAACGTTTTGAAGAAATATCCCGATTTCGGTCAAAAGTTGTAAAATCACTTTTTTCTGAATTTTTCATACCTACACGACGAGATAATTTGTCAAACTAAGAAATTATCAAATTTTCTAAATTTTCATAATCTGATCAATGTGATATCATTACTTTACATATATTTCAATGATTTCCATCGAATGTCATTGAATTTTCCTGGAAAAATCCAAATTTTCAAAAACAATTCAAATGTCACTAATCGCCACGATAATTTTATAAAATTGAACGATTTCAACAAATACCACTTTTGCCGACATTTTAGAAATTCTCGTTTTTTCGATATTTTTCATACGTATACGTTGAAATTGATCGTCGAAATATGAAATTTCAATAAATTTTATAGTTTCCACGAAGCGATCACTATGATTTTTATAATTCACATGTATCTCGTTGAGTTTCATCGAATTGTATAAAAATTTTCATGGAAAAATCAAATTTTCCACAAAAATTTATAGTTTTACCTATTCGTTATGATAATATTATAAAATTCACCGTTTGAACAAATATCACTATTTCGGTCAAATTTCTTTAGAGCAGCGTTGGGGTAAAATTTTTACATGAAACAGAACAAAGTATATAGCCCGAACTCTAATAAGCATAGTATTAGTGCGTTTTTTAAAAGATTCCACATGATTTCATCATAATATTTCGCAGCCTCTGCAACCCAACATACATGTTTTTCATATTATCCTGATTAATTTTTATTATTTATGAGTTTTATGCATAATTACATGTACCTTTTTTACTTTACTGAAAAGGTGTTTCACTTCTGGCATCAGTATGATAGTATACATAACCATTTTTTGATATTTTTCATACGTATACTTTGAAATTGATCGTCGAAATATGAAATTTCAATAAATTTTATAGTTTCCACGAAGCGATCACTATGATTTTTATAATTTACATGTATCTCGTTGAGTTTCATCGAATTGTACAAAAATTTTCATGGAAAAATCAAATTTTCCAAAAAAAATTAAAATTTCACATATTCGCTACGATAATTTTAAAAAAACAACGTTTTGAAGAAATATCCCGATTTCGGTCAAAAGTTGTAAAATCATTTTTTTCTGAATTTTTCATACCTACACGACGAGATAATTTGTCAAACTAAGAAATTATCAAATTTTCTAAATTTTCATAATCTGATCAATGTGATATCATTACTTTACATATATTTCAATGATTTCCATCGAATGTCATTGAATTTTCCTGGAAAAATCCAAATTTTCAAAAACAATTCAAATGTCACTAATCGCCACGATAATTTTATAAAATTGAACGACGATTTCAACAAATACCACTTTTGCTGACATTTTAGAAATTCTCGTTTTTTCGATATTTTTCATACGTATACGTTGAAATTGATCGTCGAAATATGAAATTTCAATAAATTTTATAGTTTCCACGAAGCGATCACTATGATTTTTATAATTCACATGTATCTCGTTGAGTTTCATCGAATTGTATAAAAATTTTCATGGAAAAATCAAATTTTCCGCAAAAATTATAGTTTTACCTATTCGTTATGATAATATTATAAAATTCACCGTTTGAACAAATATCACTATTTCGGTCAAATTTCTTTAGAGCAGCGTTGGGGTAAAATTTTTACATGAAACAGAACAAAGTATATAGCCCGAACTCTAATAAGCATAGTATTAGTGCGTTTTTTAAAAGATTCCACATGATTTCATCATAATATTTCGCAGCCTCTGCAACCCAACATACATGTTTTTCATATTATCCTGATTAATTTTTATTATTTATGAGTTTTATGCATAATTACATGTACCTTTTTTTACTTTACTGAAAAGGTGTTTCACTTCTGGCATCAGTATGATAGTATACATAACCATTTTTTGATATTTTTCATACGTATACTTTGAAATTGATCGTCGAAATATGAAATTTCAATAAATTTTATAGTTTCCACGAAGCGATCACTATGATTTTTATAATTTACATGTATCTCGTTGAGTTTCATCGAATTGTACAAAAATTTTCATGGAAAAATCAAATTTTCCAAAAAAAATTAAAATTTCACATATTCGCTACGATAATTTTAAAAAAACAACGTTTTGAAGAAATATCCCGATTTCGGTCAAAAGTTGTAAAATCACTTTTTTCTGAATTTTTCATACCTACACGACGAGATAATTTGTCAAACTAAGAAATTATCAAATTTTCTAAATTTTCATAATCTGATCAATGTGATATCATTACTTTACATATATTTCAATGATTTCCATCGAATGTCATTGAATTTTCCTGGAAAAATCCAAATTTTCAAAAACAATTCAAATGTCGCTAATCGCCACGATAATTTTATAAAATTGAACGATTTCAACAAATACCACTTTTGCCGACATTTTAGAAATTCTCGTTTTTTCGATATTTTTCATACGTATACGTTGAAATTGATCGTCGAAATATGAAATTTCAATAAATTTTATAGTTTCCACGAAGCGATCACTATGATTTTTATAATTTACATGTATCTCGTTGAGTTTCATCGAATTGTACAAAAATTTTCATGGAAAAATCAAATTTTCCAAAAAAAATTAAAATTTCACATATTCGCTACGATAATTTTAAAAAAACGTTTTGAAGAAATATCCCGATTTCGGTCAAAAGTTGTAAAATCACTTTTTTCTGAATTTTTCATACCTACACGACGAGATAATTTGTCAAACTAAGAAATTATCAAATTTTCTAAATTTTCATAATCTGATCAATGTGATATCATTACTTTACATATATTTCAATGATTTCCATCGAATGTCATTGAATTTTCCTGGAAAAATCCAAATTTTCAAAAACAATTCAAATGTCACTAATCGCCACGATAATTTTATAAAATTGAACGATTTCAACAAATACCACTTTTGCTGACATTTTAGAAATTCTCGTTTTTTCGATATTTTTCATACGTATACGTTGAAATTGATCGTCGAAATATGAAATTTCAATAAATTTTATAGTTTCCACGAAGCGATCACTATGATTTTTATAATTCACATGTATCTCGTTGAGTTTCATCGAATTGTATAAAAATTTTCATGGAAAAATCAAATTTTCCGCAAAAAATTATAGTTTTACCTATTCGTTATGATAATATTATAAAATTCACCGTTTGAACAAATATCACTATTTCGGTCAAATTTCTTTAGAGCAGCGTTGGGGTAAAATTTTTACATGAAACAGAAGAAAGTATATAGCCCGAACTCTAATAAGCATAGTATTAGTGCGTTTTTTAAAAGATTCCACATGATTTCATCATAATATTTCGCAGCCTCTGCAACCCAACATACATGTTTTTCATATTATCCTGATTAATTTTTATTATTTATGAGTTTTATGCATAATTACATGTACCTTTTTTACTTTACTGAAAAGGTGTTTCACTTCTGGCATCAGTATGATAGTATACATAACCATTTTTTTGATATTTTTCATACGTATACTTTGAAATTGATCGTCGAAATATGAAATTTCAATAAATTTTATAGTTTCCACGAAGCGATCACTATGATTTTTATAATTTACATGTATCTCGTTGAGTTTCATCGAATTGTACAAAAATTTTCATGGAAAAATCAAATTTTCCAAAAAAAATTAAAATTTCACATATTCGCTACGATAATTTTAAAAAACAACGTTTTGAAGAAATATCCCGATTTCGGTCAAAAGTTGTAAAATCACTTTTTCTGAATTTTTCATACCTACACGACGAGATAATTTGTCAAACTAAGAAATTATCAAATTTTCTAAATTTTCATAATCTGATCAATGTGATATCATTACTTTACATATATTTCAATGATTTCCATCGAATGTCATTGAATTTTCCTGGAAAAATCCAAATTTTCAAAAACAATTCAAATGTCACTAATCGCCACGATAATTTTATAAAATTGAACGATTTCAACAAATACCACTTTTGCCGACATTTTAGAAATTCTCGTTTTTTCGATATTTTTCATACGTATACGTTGAAATTGATCGTCGAAATATGAAATTTCAATAAATTTTATAGTTTCCACGAAGCGATCACTATGATTTTTATAATTCACATGTATCTCGTTGAGTTTCATCGAATTGTATAAAAATTTTCATGGAAAAATCAAATTTTCCGCAAAAAATTATAGTTTTACCTATTCGTTATGATAATATTATAAAATTCACCGTTTGAACAAATATCACTATTTCGGTCAAATTTCTTTAGAGCAGCGTTGGGGTAAAATTTTTACATGAAACAGAAGAAAGAATATAGCCCGAACTCTAATAAGCATAGTATTAGTGCGTTTTTTAAAAGATTCCACATGATTTCATCATAATATTTCGCAGCCTCTGCAACCCAACATACATGTTTTTCATATTATCCTGATTAATTTTTATTATTTATGAGTTTTATGCATAATTACATGTACCTTTTTTACTTTACTGAAAAGGTGTTTCACTTCTGGCATCAGTATGATAGTATACATAACCATTTTTTGATATTTTTCATACGTATACTTTGAAATTGATCGTCGAAATATGAAATTTCAATAAATTTTATAGTTTCCACGAAGCGATCACTATGATTTTTATAATTTACATGTATCTCGTTGAGTTTCATCGAATTGTACAAAAATTTTCATGGAAAAATCAAATTTTCCAAAAAAAATTAAAATTTCACATATTCGCTACGATAATTTTAAAAAACAACGTTTTGAAGAAATATCCCGATTTCGGTCAAAAGTTGTAAAATCACTTTTTCTGAATTTTTCATACCTACACGACGAGATAATTTGTCAAACTAAGAAATTATCAAATTTTCTAAATTTTCATAATCTGATCAATGTGATATCATTACTTTACATATATTTCAATGATTTCCATCGAATGTCATTGAATTTTCCTGGAAAAATCCAAATTTTCAAAAACAATTCAAATGTCGCTAATCGCCACGATAATTTTATAAAATTGAACGATTTCAACAAATACCACTTTTGCCGACATTTTAGAAATTCTCGTTTTTTCGATATTTTTCATACGTATACGTTGAAATTGATCGTCGAAATATGAAATTTCAATAAATTTTATAGTTTCCACGAAGCGATCACTATGATTTTTATAATTTACATGTATCTCGTTGAGTTTCATCGAATTGTATAAAAATTTTCATGGAAAAATCAAATTTTCCGCAAAAAATTAAAATTTCACATATTCGCTACGATAATTTTAAAAAAAAACGTTTTGAAGAAATATCCCGATTTCGGTCAAAAGTTGTAAAATCACTTTTTTCTGAATTTTTCATACCTACACGACGAGATAATTTGTCAAACTAAGAAATTATCAAATTTTCTAAATTTTCATAATCTGATCAATGTGATATCATTACTTTACATATATTTCAATGATTTCCATCGAATGTCATTGAATTTTCCTGGAAAAATCCAAATTTTCAAAAACAATTCAAATGTCACTAATCGCCACGATAATTTTATAAAATTGAACGATTTCAACAAATACCACTTTTGCTGACATTTTAGAAATTCTCGTTTTTTCGATATTTTTCATACGTATACGTTGAAATTGATCGTCGAAATATGAAATTTCAATAAATTTTATAGTTTCCACGAAGCGATCACTATGATTTTTATAATTCACATGTATCTCGTTGAGTTTCATCGAATTGTATAAAAATTTTCATGGAAAAATCAAATTTTCCGCAAAAAATTATAGTTTTACCTATTCGTTATGATAATATTATAAAATTCACCGTTTGAACAATTATCACTATTTCGGTCAAATTTCTTTAGAGCAGCGTTGGGGTAAAATTTTTACATGAAACAGAAGAAAGAATATAGCCCGAACTCTAATAAGCATAGTATTAGTGCGTTTTTTAAAAGATTCCACATGATTTCATCATAATATTTCGCAGCCTCTGCAACCCAACATACATGTTTTTCATATTATCCTGATTAATTTTTATTATTTATGAGTTTTATGCATAATTACATGTACCTTTTTTACTTTACTGAAAAGGTGTTTCACTTCTGGCATCAGTATGATAGTATACATAACCATTTTTTTGATATTTTTCATACGTATACTTTGAAATTGATCGTCGAAATATGAAATTTCAATAAATTTTATAGTTTCCACGAAGCGATCACTATGATTTTTATAATTTACATGTATCTCGTTGAGTTTCATCGAATTGTACAAAAATTTTCATGGAAAAATCAAATTTTCCAAAAAAAATTAAAATTTCACATATTCGCTACGATAATTTTAAAAAAACAACGTTTTGAAGAAATATCCCGATTTCGGTCAAAAGTTGTAAAATCACTTTTATCTGAATTTTTCATACCTACACGACAAGATAATTTGTCAAACTAAGAAATTATCAAATTTTCTAAATTTTCATAATCTGATCAATGTGATATCATTACTTTACATATATTTCAATGATTTCCATCGAATGTCATTGAATTTTCCTGGAAAAATCCAAATTTTCAAAAACAATTCAAATGTCACTAATCGCCACGATAATTTTATAAAATTGAACGATTTCAACAAATACCACTTTTGCCGACATTTTAGAAATTCTCGTTTTTTCGATATTTTTCATACGTATACGTTGAAATTGATCGTCGAAATATGAAATTTCAATAAATTTTATAGTTTCCACGAAGCGATCACTATGATTTTTATAATTCACATGTATCTCGTTGAGTTTCATCGAATTGTATAAAAATTTTCATGGAAAAATCAAATTTTCCGCAAAAATTATAGTTTTACCTATTCGTTATGATAATATTATAAAATTCACCGTTTGAACAAATATCACTATTTCGGTCAAATTTCTTTAGAGCAGCGTTGGGGTAAAATTTTTACATGAAACAGAAGAAAGAATATAGCCCGAACTCTAATAAGCATAGTATTAGTGCGTTTTTTAAAAGATTCCACATGATTTCATCATAATATTTCGCAATGATGCAACCCAACATACATGTTTTTCATATTATCCTGATTAATTTTTATTATTTATGAGTTTTATGCATAATTACATGTACCTTTTTTTACTTTACTGAAAAGGTGTTTCACTTCTGGCATCAGTATGATAGTATACATAACCATTTTTTTGATATTTTTCATACGTATACTTTGAAATTGATCGTCGAAATATGAAATTTCAATAAATTTTATAGTTTCCACGAAGCGATCACTATGATTTTTATAATTTACATGTATCTCGTTGAGTTTCATCGAATTGTACAAAAATTTTCATGGAAAAATCAAATTTTCCAAAAAAAATTAAAATTTCACATATTCGCTACGATAATTTTAAAAAAACAACGTTTTGAAGAAATATCCCGATTTCGGTCAAAAGTTGTAAAATCACTTTTTTCTGAATTTTTCATACCTACACGACGAGATAATTTGTCAAACTAAGAAATTATCAAATTTTCTAAATTTTCATAATCTGATCAATGTGATATCATTACTTTACATATATTTCAATGATTTCCATCGAATGTCATTGAATTTTCCTGGAAAAATCCAAATTTTCAAAAACAATTCAAATGTCGCTAATCGCCACGATAATTTTATAAAATTGAACGATTTCAACAAATACCACTTTTGCCGACATTTTAGAAATTCTCGTTTTTTCGATATTTTTCATACGTATACGTTGAAATTGATCGTCGAAATATGAAATTTCAATAAATTTTATAGTTTCCACGAAGCGATCACTATGATTTTTATAATTCACATGTATCTCGTTGAGTTTCATCGAATTGTATAAAAATTTTCATGGAAAAATCAAATTTTCCGCAAAAAATTATAGTTTTACCTATTCGTTATGATAATATTATAAAATTCACCGTTTGAACAAATATCACTATTTCGGTCAAATTTCTTTAGAGCAGCGTTGGGGTAAAATTTTTACATGAAACAGAAGAAAGAATATAGCCCGAACTCTAATAAGCATAGTATTAGTGCGTTTTTTAAAAGATTCCACATGATTTCATCATAATATTTCGCAGCCTCTGCAACCCAACATACATGTTTTTCATATTATCCTGATTAATTTTTATTATTTATGAGTTTTATGCATAATTACATGTACCTTTTTTACTTTACTGAAAAGGTGTTTCACTTCTGGCATCAGTATGATAGTATACATAACCATTTTTTGATATTTTTCATACGTATACTTTGAAATTGATCGTCGAAATATGAAATTTCAATAAATTTTATAGTTTCCACGAAGCGATCACTATGATTTTTATAATTTACATGTATCTCGTTGAGTTTCATCGAATTGTACAAAAATTTTCATGGAAAAATCAAATTTTCCAAAAAAAATTAAAATTTCACATATTCGCTACGATAATTTTAAAAAAACAACGTTTTGAAGAAATATCCCGATTTCGGTCAAAAGTTGTAAAATCACTGTGTTCTGAATTTTTCATACCTACACGACGAGATAATTTGTCAAACTAAGAAATTATCAAATTTTCTAAATTTTCATAATCTGATCAATGTGATATCATTACTTTACATATATTTCAATGATTTCCATCGAATGTCATTGAATTTTCCTGGAAAAATCCAAATTTTCAAAAACAATTCAAATGTCACTAATCGCCACGATAATTTTATAAAATTGAACGATTTCAACAAATACCACTTTTGCCGACATTTTAGAAATTCTCGTTTTTTCGATATTTTTCATACGTATACGTTGAAATTGATCGTCGAAATATGAAATTTCAATAAATTTTATAGTTTCCACGAAGCGATCACTATGATTTTTATAATTCACATGTATCTCGTTGAGTTTCATCGAATTGTATAAAAATTTTCATGGAAAAATCAAATTTTCCGCAAAAAATTATAGTTTTACCTATTCGTTATGATAATATTATAAAATTCACCGTTTGAACAAATATCACTATTTCGGTCAAATTTCTTTAGAGCAGCGTTGGGGTAAAATTTTTACATGAAACAGAAGAAAGAATATAGCCCGAACTCTAATAAGCATAGTATTAGTGCGTTTTTTAAAAGATTCCACATGATTTCATCATAATATTTCGCAGCCTCTGCAACCCAACATACATGTTTTTCATATTATCCTGATTAATTTTTATTATTTATGAGTTTTATGCATAATTACATGTACCTTTTTTACTTTACTGAAAAGGTGTTTCACTTCTGGCATCAGTATGATAGTATACATAACCATTTTTTTGATATTTTTCATACGTATACTTTGAAATTGATCGTCGAAATATGAAATTTCAATAAATTTTATAGTTTCCACGAAGCGATCACTATGATTTTTATAATTTACATGTATCTCGTTGAGTTTCATCGAATTGTACAAAAATTTTCATGGAAAAATCAAATTTTCCAAAAAAAATTAAAATTTCACATATTCGCTACGATAATTTTAAAAAAACAACGTTTTGAAGAAATATCCCGATTTCGGTCAAAAGTTGTAAAATCACTTTTTTCTGAATTTTTCATACCTACACGACGAGATAATTTGTCAAACTAAGAAATTATCAAATTTTCTAAATTTTCATAATCTGATCAATGTGATATCATACTTTACATATATTTCAATGATTTCCATCGAATGTCATTGAATTTTCCTGGAAAAATCCAAATTTTCAAAAACAATTCAAATGTCACTAATCGCCACGATAATTTTATAAAATTGAACGATTTCAACAAAGAACACTTTTGCCGACTTTTTAGAAATTCTCTTTTTTTCGATATTTTCATACGTATACGTTGAAATTGATCGTCGAAATATGAAATTTCAATAAATTTTATAGTTTCCACGAAGCGATCACTATGATTTTTATAATTTACATGTATCTCGTTGAGTTTCATCGAATTGTACAAAAATTTTCATGGAAAAATCAAATTTTCCAAAAAAAATTAAAATTTCACATATTCGCTATGATAATATTATAAAATTCACCGTTTGAAGAAATATCCCGATTTCGGTCAAAAGTTGTAAAATCACTTTTTTCTGAATTTTTCATACCTACACGACGAGATAATTTGTCAAACTAAGAAATTATCAAATTTTCTAAATTTTCATAATCTGATCAATGTGATATCATTACTTTACATATATTTCAATGATTTCCATCGAATGTCATTGAATTTTCCTGGAAAAATCCAAATTTTCAAAAACAATTCAAATGTCACTAATCGCCACGATAATTTTATAAAATTGAACGATTTCAACAAATACCACTTTTGCTGACATTTTAGAAATTCTCGTTTTTTCGATATTTTTCATACGTATACGTTGAAATTGATCGTCGAAATATGAAATTTCAATAAATTTTATAGTTTCCACGAAGCGATCACTATGATTTTTATAATTCACATGTATCTCGTTGAGTTTCATCGAATTGTATAAAAATTTTCATGGAAAAATCAAATTTTCCGCAAAAAATTATAGTTTTACCTATTCGTTATGATAATATTATAAAATTCACCGTTTGAACAAATATCACTATTTCGGTCAAATTTCTTTAGAGCAGCGTTGGGGTAAAATTTTTACATGAAACAGAAGAAAGAATATAGCCCGAACTCTAATAAGCATAGTATTAGTGCGTTTTTTAAAAGATTCCACATGATTTCATCATAATATTTCGCAGCCTCTGCAACCCAACATACATGTTTTTCATATTATCCTGATTAATTTTTATTATTTATGAGTTTTATGCATAATTACATGATAATTTTTATTACTTTACTGAAAAGGTGTTTCACTTCTGGCATCAGTATGATAGTATACATAACCATTTTTTTGATATTTTTCATACGTATACTTTGAAATTGATCGTCGAAATATGAAATTTCAATAAATTTTATAGTTTCCACGAAGCGATCACTATGATTTTTATAATTTACATGTATCTCGTTGAGTTTCATCGAATTGTACAAAAATTTTCATGGAAAAATCAAATTTTCCAAAAAAAATTAAAATTTCACATATTCGCTACGATAATTTTAAAAAAACAACGTTTTGAAGAAATATCCCGATTTCGGTCAAAAGTTGTAAAATCACTTTTTTCTGAATTTTTCATACCTACACGACGAGATAATTTGTCAAACTAAGAAATTATCAAATTTTCTAAATTTTCATAATCTGATCAATGTGATATCATTACTTTACATATATTTCAATGATTTCCATCGAATGTCATTGAATTTTCCTGGAAAAATCCAAATTTTCAAAAACAATTCAAATGTCACTAATCTCCACGAAAATTTTTATAAAATTGAACGATTTCAACAAATACCACTTTTGCCGACATTTTAGAAATTCTCGTTTTTTCGATATTTTTCATACGTATACGTTGAAATTGATCGTCGAAATATGAAATTTCAATAAATTTTATAGTTTCCACGAAGCGATCACTATGATTTTTATAATTCACATGTATCTCGTTGAGTTTCATCGAATTGTATAAAAATTTTCATGGAAAAATCAAATTTTCCGCAAAAAATTATAGTTTTACCTATTCGTTATGATAATATTATAAAATTCACCGTTTGAACAAATATCACTATTTCGGTCAAATTTCTTTAGAGCAGCGTTGGGGTAAAATTTTTACATGAAACAGAAGAAAGAATATAGCCCGAACTCTAATAAGCATAGTATTAGTGCGTTTTTTAAAAGATTCCACATGATTTCATCATAATATTTCGCAGCCTCTGCAACCCAACATACATGTTTTTCATATTATCCTGATTAATTTTTATTATTTATGAGTTTTTATGCATATATTACATGTACCTTTTTTACTTTACTGAAAAGGTGTTTCACTTCTGGCATCAGTATGATAGTATACATAACCATTTTTTTGATATTTTTCATACGTATACTTTGAAATTGATCGTCGAAATATGAAATTTCAATAAATTTTATAGTTTCCACGAAGCGATCACTATGATTTTTATAATTTACATGTATCTCGTTGAGTTTCATCGAATTGTACAAAAATTTTCATGGAAAAATCAAATTTTCCAAAAAAAATTAAAATTTCACATATTCGCTACGATAATTTAAAAAAACAACGTTTTGAAGAAATATCCCGATTTCGGTCAAAAGTTGTAAAATCACTATTTTCTGAATTTTTCATACCTACACGACGAGATAATTTGTCAAACTAAGAAATTATCAAATTTTCTAAATTTTCATAATCTGATCAATGTGATATCATTACTTTACATATATTTCAATGATTTCCATCGAATGTCATTGAATTTTCCTGGAAAAATCCAAATTTTCAAAAACAATTCAAATGTCACTAATCGCCACGATAATTTTATAAAATTGAACGATTTCAACAAATACCACTTTTGCCGACATTTTAGAAATTCTCGTTTTTTCGATATTTTTCATACGTATACGTTGAAATTGATCGTCGAAATATGAAATTTCAATAAATTTTATAGTTTCCACGAAGCGATCACTATGATTTTTATAATTCACATGTATCTCGTTGAGTTTCATCGAATTGTATAAAAATTTTCATGGAAAAATCAAATTTTCCGCAAAAATTATAGTTTTACCTATTCGTTATGATAATATTATAAAATTCACCGTTTGAACAAATATCACTATTTCGGTCAAATTTCTTTAGAGCAGCGTTGGGGTAAAATTTTTACATGAAACAGAAGAAAGAATATAGCCCGAACTCTAATAAGCATAGTATTAGTGCGTTTTTTAAAAGATTCCACATGATTTCATCATAATATTTCGCAGCCTCTGCAACCCAACATACATGTTTTTCATATTATCCTGATTAATTTTTATTATTTATGAGTTTTATGCATAATTACATGTACCTTTTTTACTTTACTGAAAAGGTGTTTCACTTCTGGCATCAGTATGATAGTATACATAACCATTTTTTTGATATTTTTCATACGTATACTTTGAAATTGATCGTCGAAATATGAAATTTCAATAAATTTTATAGTTTCCACGAAGCGATCACTATGATTTTTATAATTTACATGTATCTCGTTGAGTTTCATCGAATTGTACAAAAATTTTCATGGAAAAATCAAATTTTCCAAAAAAAATTAAAATTTCACATATTCGCTACGATAATTTTATAAAAAAAAAGTTTTGAAGAAATATACAGATTTCGGTCTATAGTTGTATAATCTCTTTTTTCTGAATTTTTCATACCTACACGACGAGATAATTTGTCAAACTAAGAAATTATCAAATTTTCTAAATTTTCATAATCTGATCAATGTGATATCATTACTTTACATATATTTCAATGATTTCCATCGAATGTCATTGAATTTTCCTGGAAAAATCCAAATTTTCAAAAACAATTCAAATGTCGCTAATCGCCACGATAATTTTATAAAATTGAACGATTTCAACAAATACCACTTTTGCCGACATTTTAGAAATTCTCGTTTTTTCGATATTTTTCATACGTATACGTTGAAATTGATCGTCGAAATATGAAATTTCAATAAATTTTATAGTTTCCACGAAGCGATCACTATGATTTTTATAATTTACATGTATCTCGTTGAGTTTCATCGAATTGTACAAAAATTTTCATGGAAAAATCAAATTTTCCAAAAAAAATTAAAATTTCACATATTCGCTACGATAATTTAAAAAAACAACGTTTTGAAGAAATATCCCGATTTCGGTCAAAAGTTGTAAAATCACTTTTTTCTGAATTTTTCATACCTACACGACGAGATAATTTGTCAAACTAAGAAATTATCAAATTTTCTAAATTTTCATAATCTGATCAATGTGATATCATTACTTTACATATATTTCAATGATTTCCATCGAATGTCATTGAATTTTCCTGGAAAAATCCAAATTTTCAAAAACAATTCAAATGTCACTAATCGCCACGATAATTTTATAAAATTGAACGATTTCAACAAATACCACTTTTGCTGACATTTTAGAAATTCTCGTTTTTTCGATATTTTTCATACGTATACGTTGAAATTGATCGTCGAAATATGAAATTTCAATAAATTTTATAGTTTCCACGAAGCGATCACTATGATTTTTATAATTCACATGTATCTCGTTGAGTTTCATCGAATTGTATAAAAATTTTCATGGAAAAATCAAATTTTCCGCAAAAATTATAGTTTTACCTATTCGTTATGATAATATTATAAAATTCACCGTTTGAACAAATATCACTATTTCGGTCAAATTTCTTTAGAGCAGCGTTGGGGTAAAATTTTTACACGAAACAGAAGAAAGCATATAGCCCGAACTCTAATAAGCATAGTATTAGTGCGTTTTTTAAAAGATTCCACATGATTTCATCATAATATTTCGCAGCCTCTGCAACCCAACATACATGTTTTTCATATTATCCTGATTAATTTTTATTATTTATGAGTTTTATGCATAATTACATGTATCTTTTTTTACTTTACTGAAAAGGTGTTTCACTTCTGGCATCAGTATGATAGTATACATAACCATTTTTTGATATTTTTCATACGTATACTTTGAAATTGATCGTCGAAATATGAAATTTCAATAAATTTTATAGTTTCCACGAAGCGATCACTATGATTTTTATAATTTACATGTATCTCGTTGAGTTTCATCGAATTGTACAAAAATTTTCATGGAAAAATCAAATTTTCCAAAAAAAATTAAAATTTCACATATTCGCTACGATAATTTTAAAAAAACAACGTTTTGAAGAAATATCCCGATTTCGGTCAAAAGTTGTAAAATCACTTTTTCTGAATTTTCATACCTACACGACGAGATAATTTGTCAAACTAAGAAATTATCAAATTTTCTAAATTTTCATAATCTGATCAATGTGATATCATTACTTTACATATATTTCAATGATTTCCATCGAATGTCATTGAATTTTCCTGGAAAAATCCAAATTTTCAAAAACAATTCAAATGTCACTAATCGCCACGATAATTTTATAAAATTGAACGATTTCAACAAATACCACTTTTGCTGACATTTTAGAAATTCTCGTTTTTTCGATATTTTTCATACGTATACGTTGAAATTGATCGTCGAAATATGAAATTTCAATAAATTTTATAGTTTCCACGAAGCGATCACTATGATTTTTATAATTCACATGTATCTCGTTGAGTTTCATCGAATTGTATAAAAATTTTCATGGAAAAATCAAATTTTCCGCAAAAATTATAGTTTTACCTATTCGTTATGATAATATTATAAAATTCACCGTTTGAACAAATATCACTATTTCGGTCAAATTTCTTTAGAGCAGCGTTGGGGTAAAATTTTTACATGAAACAGAAGAAAGAATATAGCCCGAACTCTAATAAGCATAGTATTAGTGCGTTTTTTAAAAGATTCCACATGATTTCATCATAATATTTCGCAGCCTCTGCAACCCAACATACATGTTTTTCATATTATCCTGATTAATTTTTATTATTTATGAGTTTTATGCATAATTACATGTACCTTTTTTATTTTACTGAAAAGGTGTTTCACTTCTGGCATCAGTATGATAGTATACATAACCAATTTTTTGATATTTTTCATACGTATACTTTGAAATTGATCGTCGAAATATGAAATTTCAATAAATTTTATAGTTTCCACGAAGCGATCACTATGATTTTTATAATTTACATGTATCTCGTTGAGTTTCATCGAATTGTACAAAAATTTTCATGGAAAAATCAAATTTTCCAAAAAAAATTAAAATTTCACATATTCGCTACGATAATTTTAAAAAAACAACGTTTTGAAGAAATATCCCGATTTCGGTCAAAAGTTGTAAAATCACTTTTTTCTGAATTTTTCATACCTACACGACGAGATAATTTGTCAAACTAAGAAATTATCACATTTTCTAAATTTTCATAATCTGATCAATGTGATATCATTACTTTACATATATTTCAATGATTTCCATCAAATGTCATTGAATTTTTCTTGAAAAATCCAAATTTTCAAAAACAATTCAAATGTCACTAATCGCCACGATAATTTTATAAAATTGAACGATTTCAACAAATACCACTTTTGCCGACATTTTAGAAATTCTCGTTTTTTCGATATTTTTCATACGTATACGTTGAAATTGATCGTCGAAATATGAAATTTCAATAAATTTTATAGTTTCCACGAAGCGATCACTATGATTTTTATAATTTACATGTATCTCGTTGAGTTTCATCGAATTGTACAAAAATTTTCATGGAAAAATCAAATTTTCCAAAAAATTAAAATTTCACATATTCGCTACGATAATTTTAAAAAACAACGTTTTGAAGAAATATCCCGATTTCGGTCAAAAGTTGTAAAATCACTTTTTCTGAATTTTTCATACCTACACGACGAGATAATTTGTCAAACTAAGAAATTATCAAATTTTCTAAATTTTCATAATCTGATCAATGTGATATCATTACTTTACATATATTTCAATGATTTCCATCGAATGTCATTGAATTTTCCTGGAAAAATCCAAATTTTCAAAAACAATTCAAATGTCACTAATCGCCACGATAATTTTATAAAATTGAACGATTTCAACAAATACCACTTTTGCTGACATTTTAGAAATTCTCGTTTTTTCGATATTTTTCATACGTATACGTTGAAATTGATCGTCGAAATATGAAATTTCAATAAATTTTATAGTTTCCACGAAGCGATCACTATGATTTTTATAATTCACATGTATCTCGTTGAGTTTCATCGAATTGTATAAAAATTTTCATGGAAAAATCAAATTTTCCGCAAAAATTATAGTTTTACCTATTCGTTATGATAATATTATAAAATTCACCGTTTGAACAAATATCACTATTTCGGTCAAATTTCTTTAGAGCAGCGTTGGGGTAAAATTTTTACATGAAACAGAAGAAAGAATATAGCCCGAACTCTAATAAGCATAGTATTAGTGCGTTTTTTAAAAGATTCCACATGATTTCATCATAATATTTCGCAGCCTCTGCAACCCAACATACATGTTTTTCATATTATCCTGATTAATTTTTATTATTTATGAGTTTTATGCATAATTACATGTACCTTTTTTACTTTACTGAAAAGGTGTTTCACTTCTGGCATCAGTATGATAGTATACATAACCATTTTTTTGATATTTTTCATACGTATACTTTGAAATTGATCGTCGAAATATGAAATTTCAATAAATTTTATAGTTTCCACGAAGCGATCACTATGATTTTTATAATTTACATGTATCTCGTTGAGTTTCATCGAATTGTACAAAAATTTTCATGGAAAAATCAAATTTTCCAAAAAAAATTAAAATTTCACATATTCGCTACGATAATTTTAAAAAACAACGTTTTGAAGAAATATACCGATTTCGGTCAAAAGTTGTAAAATCACTTTTTCTGAATTTTTCATACCTACACGACGAGATAATTTGTCAAACTAAGAAATTATCAAATTTTCTAAATTTTCATAATCTGATCAATGTGATATCATTACTTTACATATATTTCAATGATTTCCATCGAATGTCATTGAATTTTCCTGGAAAAATCCAAATTTTCAAAAACAATTCAAATGTCACTAATCGCCACGATAATTTTATAAAATTGAACGATTTCAACAAATACCACTTTTGCCGACATTTTAGAAATTCTCGTTTTTTCGATATTTTTCATACGTATACGTTGAAGTTGATCGTCGAAATAAGAAATTTCAATAAATTTTATAGTTTCCACGAAGCGATCTCTATGATTTTTATAATTTACATGTATATCGTTGAGTTTCATCGAATTGTATAAAAATTTTCATGGAAAAATCAAATTTTCCGCAAAAAATTATAGTTTTACCTATTCGTTATGATAATATTATAAAATTCACCGTTTGAACAAATATCACTATTTCGGTCAAATTTCTTTAGAGCAGCGTTGGGGTAAAATTTTTACATGAAACAGAAGAAAGAATATAGCCCGAACTCTAATAAGCATAGTATTAGTGCGTTTTTTAAAAGATTCCACATGATTTCATCATAATATTTCGCAGCCTCTGCAACCCAACATACATGTTTTTCATATTATCCTGATTAATTTTTATTATTTATGAGTTTTATGCATAATTACATGTACCTTTTTTTACTTTACTGAAAAGGTGTTTCACTTCTGGCATCAGTATGATAGTATACATAACCATTTTTTGATATTTTTCATACGTATACTTTGAAATTGATCGTCGAAATATGAAATTTCAATAAATTTTATAGTTTCCACGAAGCGATCACTATGATTTTTATAATTTACATGTATCTCGTTGAGTTTCATCGAATTGTACAAAAATTTTCATGGAAAAATCAAATTTTCCAAAAAAAATTAAAATTTCACATATTCGCTACGATAATTTTAAAAAAACAACGTTTTGAAGAAATATCCCGATTTCGGTCAAAAGTTGTAAAATCACTTTTTTCTGAATTTTTCATACCTACACGACGAGATAATTTGTCAAACTAAGAAATTATCAAATTTTCTAAATTTTCATAATCTGATCAATGTGATATCATTACTTTACATATATTTCAATGATTTCCATCGAATGTCATTGAATTTTCCTTGAAAAATCCAAATTTTCAAAAACAATTCAAATGTCACTAATCGCCACGATAATTTTATAAAATTGAACGATTTCAACAAATACCACTTTTGCCGACATTTTAGAAATTCTCGTTTTTTCGATATTTTTCATACGTATACGTTGAAATTGATCGTCGAAATATGAAATTTCAATAAATTTTATAGTTTCCACGAAGCGATCACTATGATTTTTATAATTCACATGTATCTCGTTGAGTTTCATCGAATTGTATAAAAATTTTCATGGAAAAATCAAATTTTCCGCAAAAATTATAGTTTTACCTATTCGTTATGATAATATTATAAAATTCACCGTTTGAACAAATATCACTATTTCGGTCAAATTTCTTTAGAGCAGCGTTGGGGTAAAATTTTTACATGAAACAGAAGAAAGAATATAGCCCGAACTCTAATAAGCATAGTATTAGTGCGTTTTTTAAAAGATTCCACATGATTTCATCATAATATTTCGCAGCCTCTGCAACCCAACATACATGTTTTTCATATTATCCTGATTAATTTTTATTATTTATGAGTTTTATGCATAATTACATGTACCTTTTTTACTTTACTGAAAAGGTGTTTCACTTCTGGCATCAGTATGATAGTATACATAACCATTTTTTTGATATTTTTCATACGTATACTTTGAAATTGATCGTCGAAATATGAAATTTCAATAAATTTTATAGTTTCCACGAAGCGATCACTATGATTTTTATAATTTACATGTATCTCGTTGAGTTTCATCGAATTGTACAAAAATTTTCATGGAAAAATCAAATTTTCCAAAAAAAATTAAAATTTCACATATTCGCTACGATAATTTTAAAAAAACAACGTTTTGAAGAAATATCCCGATTTCGGTCAAAAGTTGTAAAATCACTTTTTCTGAATTTTTCATACCTACACGACGAGATAATTTGTCAAACTAAGAAATTATCAAATTTTCTAAATTTTCATAATCTGATCAATGTGATATCATTACTTTACATATATTTCAATGATTTCCATCGAATGTCATTGAATTTTCCTGGAAAAATCCAAATTTTCAAAAACAATTCAAATGTCACTAATCGCCACGATAATTTTATAAAATTGAACGATTTCAACAAATACCACTTTTGCCGACATTTTAGAAATTCTCGTTTTTTCGATATTTTTCATACGTATACGTTGAAATTGATCGTCGAAATATGAAATTTCAATAAATTTTATAGTTTCCACGAAGCGATCACTATGATTTTTATAATTCACATGTATCTCGTTGAGTTTCATCGAATTGTATAAAAATTTTCATGGAAAAATCAAATTTTCCGCAAAAATTATAGTTTTACCTATTCGTTATGATAATATTATAAAATTCACCGTTTGAACAAATATCACTATTTCGGTCAAATTTCTTTAGAGCAGCGTTGGGGTAAAATTTTTACATGAAACAGAAGAAAGAATATAGCCCGAACTCTAATAAGCATAGTATTAGTGTTTTTTAAAAGATTCCACATGATTTCATCATAATATTTCGCAGCCTCTGCAACCCAACATACATGTTATTCAAATAATCCTCAATAATTATTATAATTTATGATTTATATGCATAATTACAAGAACCATTTTGTACTTTACTGAAAAGGTGTTTCACTTCTGGCATCAGTATTATAGTATACATAACCATTTTTTGATATTTTTCATACGTATACTTTGAAATTGATCGTCGAAATATGAAATTTCAATAAATTTTATAGTTTCCACGAAGCGATCACTATGATTTTTATAATTTACATGTATCTCGTTGAGTTTCATCGAATTGTACAAAAATTTTCATGGAAAAATCAAATTTTCCAAAAAAAATTAAAATTTCACATATTCGCTACGATAATTTTTAAAAAAACAACGTTTTGAAGAAATATCCCGATTTCGGTCAAAAGTTGTAAAATCACTTTTTTCTGAATTTTTCATACCTACACGACGAGATAATTTGTCAAACTAAGAAATTATCAAATTTTCTAAATTTTCATAATCTGATCAATGTGATATCATTACTTTACATATATTTCAATGATTTCCATCGAATGTCATTGAATTTTCCTGGAAAAATCCAAATTTTCAAAAACAATTCAAATGTCACTAATCGCCACGATAATTTTATAAAATTGAACGATTTCAACAAATACCACTTTTGCCGACATTTTAGAAATTCTCGTTTTTTCGATATTTTTCATACGTATACGTTGAAATTGATCGTCGAAATATGAAATTTCAATAAATTTTATAGTTTCCACGAAGCGATCACTATGATTTTTATAATTTACATGTATCTCGTTGAGTTTCATCGAATTGTACAAAAATTTTCATGGAAAAATCAAATTTTCCAAAAAAAATTAAAATTTCACATATTCGCTACGATAATTTTAAAAAAACAACGTTTTGATGAAATATCCCGATTTCGGTCAAAAGTTGTAAAATCACTTTTTTCTGAATTTTTCATACCTACACGACGAGATAATTTGTCAAACTAAGAAATTATGAAATTTTCTAAATTTTCATAATCTGATCAATGTGATATCATTACTTTACATATATTTCAATGATTTCCATCGAATGTCATTGAATTTTCCTGGAAAAATCCAAATTTTCAAAAACAATTCAAATGTCACTAATCGCCACGATAATTTTATAAAATTGAACGATTTCAACAAATACCACTTTTGCTGACATTTTAGAAATTCTCGTTTTTTCGATATTTTTCATACGTATACGTTGAAATTGATCGTCGAAATATGAAATTTCAATAAATTTTATAGTTTCCACGAAGCGATCACTATGATTTTTATAATTCACATGTATCTCGTTGAGTTTCATCGAATTGTATAAAAATTTTCATGGAAAAATCAAATTTTCCGCAAAAAATTATAGTTTTACCTATTCGTTATGATAATATTATAAAATTCACCGTTTGAACAAATATCACTATTTCGGTCAAATTTCTTTAGAGCAGCGTTGGGGTAAAATTTTTACATGAAACAGAAGAAAGAATATAGCCCGAACTCTAATAAGCATAGTATTAGTGCGTTTTTTTAAAAGATTCCACATGATTTCATCATAATATATTCGCAACCTCTGCAACCCAACATACATGTTTTTCATATTATCCTGATTAATTTTTATTATTTATGAGTTTTATGCATAATTACATGTACCTTTTTTACTTTACTGAAAAGGTGTTTCACTTCTGGCATCAGTATGATAGTATACATAACCATTTTTTTGATATTTTTCATACGTATACTTTGAAATTGATCGTCGAAATATGAAATTTCAATAAATTTTATAGTTTCCACGAAGCGATCACTATGATTTTTATAATTTACATGTATCTCGTTGAGTTTCATCGAATTGTACAAAAATTTTCATGGAAAAATCAAATTTTCCAAAAAAAATTAAAATTTCACATATTCGCTACGATAATTTTAAAAAAACAACGTTTTGAAGAAATATCCCGATTTCGGTCAAAAGTTGTAAAATCACTTTTTCTGAATTTTTCATACCTACACGACGAGATAATTTGTCAAACTAAGAAATTATCAAATTTTCTAAATTTTCATAATCTGATCAATGTGATATCATTACTTTACATATATTTCGATGATTTCCATCGAAATGTCATTGAATTTTCCTGGAAAAATCCAAATTTTCAAAAACAATTCAAATGTCACTAATCGCCACGATAATTTTATAAAATTGAACGATTTCAACAAATACCACTTTTGCTGACATTTTAGAAATTCTCGTTTTTTCGATATTTTTCATACGTATACGTTGAAATTGATCGTCGAAATATGAAATTTCAATAAATTTTATAGTTTCCACGAAGCGATCACTATGATTTTTATAATTCACATGTATCTCGTTGAGTTTCATCGAATTGTATAAAAATTTTCATGGAAAAATCAAATTTTCCGCAAAAATTATAGTTTTACCTATTCGTTATGATAATATTATAAAATTCACCGTTTGAACAAATATCACTATTTCGGTCAAATTTCTTTAGAGCAGCGTTGGGGTAAAATTTTTACATGAAACAGAAGAAAGAATATAGCCCGAACTCTAATAAGCATAGTATTAGTGCGTTTTTTAAAAGATTCCACATGATTTCATCATAATATTTCGCAGCCTCTGCAACCCAACATACATGTTTTTCATATTATCCTGATTAATTTTTATTATTTATGAGTTTTATGCATAATTACATGTACCTTTTTTTACTTTACTGAAAAGGTTTTTCACTTCTGGCATCAGTATGATAGTATACATAACCATTTTTTTGATATTTTTCATACGTATACTTTGAAATTGATCGTCGAAATATGAAATTTCAATAAATTTTATAGTTTCCACGAAGCGATCACTATGATTTTTATAATTTACATGTATCTCGTTGAGTTTCATCGAATTGTACAAAAATTTTCATGGAAAAATCAAATTTTCCAAAAAAAATTAAAATTTCACATATTCGCTACGATAATTTTAAAAAAACAACGTTTTGAAGAAATATCCCGATTTCGGTCAAAAGTTGTAAAATCACTTTTTTCTGAATTTTTCATACCTACACGACGAGATAATTTGTCAAACTAAGAAATTATCAAATTTTCTAAATTTTCATAATCTGATCAATGTGATATCATTACTTTACATATATTTCAATGATTTCCATCGAATGTCATTGAATTTTCCTGGAAAAATCCAAATTTTCAAAAACAATTCAAATGTCGCTAATCGCCACGATAATTTTATAAAATTGAACGATTTCAACAAATACCACTTTTGCCGACATTTTAGAAATTCTCGTTTTTTCGATATTTTTCATACGTATACGTTGAAATTGATCGTCGAAATATGAAATTTCAATAAATTTTATAGTTTCCACGAAGCGATCACTATGATTTTTATAATTCACATGTATATCGTTGAGTTTCATCGAATTGAACAAAAATTTTCATGGAAAAATCAAATTTTCCGAAAAAAATTAAAATTTCACATATTCGCTACGATAATTTTAAAAAAACAACGTTTTGATGAAATATCCCGATTTCGGTCAAAAGTTGTAAAATCACTT
This sequence comes from Neoneuromus ignobilis, assembly GCA_029203775.1. Taxonomy (NCBI): domain Eukaryota; kingdom Metazoa; phylum Arthropoda; class Insecta; order Megaloptera; family Corydalidae; genus Neoneuromus; species Neoneuromus ignobilis. The sequence goes on along the minus strand of CP092094.1, from coordinate 27,929,163 downwards.
TTTTCTGAATTTTTCATACCTACACGACGAGATAATTTGTCAAACTAAGAAATTATCAAATTTTCTAAATTTTCATAATCTGATCAATGTGATATCATTACTTTACATATATTTCAATGATTTCCATCGAATGTCATTGAATTTTCCTGGAAAAATCCAAATTTTCAAAAACAATTCAAATGTCACTAATCGCCACGATAATTTTATAAAATTGAACGATTTCAACAAATACCACTTTTGCTGACATTTTAGAAATTCTCGTTTTTTCGATATTTTTCATACGTATACGTTGAAATTGATCGTCGAAATATGAAATTTCAATAAATTTTATAGTTTCCACGAAGCGATCACTATGATTTTTATAATTCACATGTATCTCGTTGAGTTTCATCGAATTGTATAAAAATTTTCATGGAAAAATCAAATTTTCCGCAAAAAATTATAGTTTTACCTATTCGTTATGATAATATTATAAAATTCACCGTTTGAACAAATATCACTATTTCGGTCAAATTTCTTTAGAGCAGCGTTGGGGTAAAATTTTTACAGAAACAGAAGAAAGAATATAGCCCGAACTCTAATAAGCATAGTATTAGTGCGTTTTTTAAAAGATTCCACATGATTTCATCATAATATTTCGCAGCCTCTGCAACCCAACATACATGTTTTTCATATTATCCTGATTAATTTTTATTATTTATGAGTTTTATGCATAATTACATGTACCTTTTTTACTTTACTGAAAAGGTGTTTCACTTCTGGCATCAGTATGATAGTGTACATAACCATTTTTTGATATTTTTCATACGTATACTTTGAAATTGATCGTCGAAATATGAAATTTCAATAAATTTTATAGTTTCCACGAAGCGATCACTATGATTTTTATAATTTACATGTATCTCGTTGAGTTTCATCGAATTGTACAAAAATTTTCATGGAAAAATCAAATTTTCCAAAAAAAATTAAAATTTCACATATTCGCTACGATAATTTTAAAAAAACAACGTTTTGAAGAAATATCCCGATTTCGGTCAAAAGTTTAAAATCACTTTTCCTGAATTTTTCATACCTACACGACGAGATAATTTGTCAAACTAAGAAATTATCAAATTTTCTAAATTTTCATAATCTGATCAATGTGATATCATTACTTTACATATATTTCAATGATTTCCATCGAATGTCATTGAATTTTCCTGGAAAAATCCAAATTTTCAAAAACAATTCAAATGTCACTAATCGCCACGATAATTTTATAAAATTGAACGATTTCAACAAATACCACTTTTGCTGACATTTTAGAAATTCTCGTTTTTTCGATATTTTTCATACGTATACGTTGAAATTGATCGTCGAAATATGAAATTTCAATAAATTTTATAGTTTCCACGAAGCGATCACTATGATTTTTATAATTCACATGTATCTCGTTGAGTTTCATCGAATTGTATAAAAATTTTCATGGAAAAATCAAATTTTCCGCAAAAATTATAGTTTTACCTATTCGTTATGATAATATTATAAAATTCACCGTTTGAACAAATATCACTATTTCGGTCAAATTTCTTTAGAGCAGCGTTGGGGTAAAATTTTTACATGAAACAGAACAAAGTATATAGCCCGAACTCTAATAAGCATAGTATTAGTGCGTTTTTTAAAAGATTCCACATGATTTCATCATAATATTTCGCAGCCTCTGCAACCCAACATACATGTTTTTCATATTATCCTGATTAATTTTTATTATTTATGAGTTTTATGCATAATTACATGTACCTTTTTTTACTTTACTGAAAAGGTGTTTCACTTCTGGCATCAGTATGATAGTATACATAACCATTTTTTTGATATTTTTCATACGTATACTTTGAAATTGATCGTCGAAATATGAAATTTCAATAAATTTTATAGTTTCCACGAAGCGATCACTATGATTTTTATAATTTACATGTATCTCGTTGAGTTTCATCGAATTGTACAAAAATTTTCATGGAAAAATCAAATTTTCCAAAAAAAATTAAAATTTCACATATTCGCTACGATAATTTTAAAAAAAACAACGTTTTGAAGAAATATCCCGATTTCGGTCAAAAGTTGTAAAATCACTTTTTTCTGAATTTTTCATACCTACACGACGAGATAATTTGTCAAACTAAGAAATTATCAAATTTTCTAAATTTTCATAATCTGATCAATGTGATATCATTACTTTACATATATTTCAATGATTTCCATCGAATGTCATTGAATTTTCCTGGAAAAATCCAAATTTTCAAAAACAATTCAAATGTCGCTAATCGCCACGATAATTTTATAAAATTGAACGATTTCAACAAATACCACTTTTGCCGACATTTTAGAAATTCTCGTTTTTTCGATATTTTTCATACGTATACGTTGAAATTGATCGTCGAAATATGAAATTTCAATAAATTTTATAGTTTCCACGAAGCGATCTCTATGATTTTTATAATTTACATGTATATCGTTGAGTTTCATCGAATTGTACAAAAATTTTCATGGAAAAATCAAATTTTCCAAAAAAAATTAAAATTTCACATATTCGCTACGATAATTTTAAAAAACAACGTTTTGAAGAAATATCCCGATTTCGGTCAAAAGTTGTAAAATCACTTTTTTCTGAATTTTTCATACCTACACGACGAGATAATTTGTCAAACTAAGAAATTATCAAATTTTCTAAATTTTCATAATCTGATCAATGTGATATCATTACTTTACATATATTTCAATGATTTCCATCGAATGTCATTGAATTTTCCTGAAAAATCCAAATTTTCAAAAACAATTCAAATGTCACTAATCGCCACGATAATTTTATAAAATTGAACGATTTCAACAAATACCACTTTTGCTGACATTTTAGAAATTCTCGTTTTTTCGATATTTTTCATACGTATACGTTGAAATTGATCGTCGAAATATGAAATTTCAATAAATTTTATAGTTTCCACGAAGCGATCACTATGATTTTTATAATTCACATGTATCTCGTTGAGTTTCATCGAATTGTATAAAAATTTTCATGGAAAAATCAAATTTTCCGCAAAAATTATAGTTTTACCTATTCGTTATGATAATATTATAAAATTCACCGTTTGAACAAATATCACTATTTCGGTCAAATTTCTTTAGAGCAGCGTTGGGGTAAAATTTTTACATGAAACAGAAGAAAGTATATAGCCCGAACTCTAATAAGCATAGTATTAGTGCGTTTTTTAAAAGATTCCACATGATTTCATCATAATATTTCGCAGCCTCTGCAACCCAACATACATGTTTTTCATATTATCCTGATTAATTTTTATTATTTATGAGTTTTATGCATAATTACATGTAATTTTTTTACTTTACTGAAAAGGTGTTTCACTTCTGGCATCAGTATGATAGTATACATAACCATTTTTTGATATTTTTCATACGTATACTTTGAAATTGATCGTCGAAATATGAAATTTCAATAAATTTTATAGTTTCCACGAAGCGATCACTATGATTTTTATAATTTACATGTATCTCGTTGAGTTTCATCGAATTGTACAAAAATTTTCATGGAAAAATCAAATTTTCCAAAAAAAATTAAAATTTCACATATTCGCTACGATAATTTTAAAAAAACAACGTTTTGAAGAAATATCCCGATTTCGGTCAAAAGTTGTAAAATCACTTTTTCTGAATTTTTCATACCTACACGACGAGATAATTTGTCAAACTAAGAAATTATCAAATTTTCTAAATTTTCATAATCTGATCAATGTGATATCATTACTTTACATATATTTCAATGATTTCCATCGAATGTCATTGAATTTTCCTGGAAAAATCCAAATTTTCAAAAACAATTCAAATGTCACTAATCGCCACGATAATTTTATAAAATTGAACGATTTCAACAAATACCACTTTTGCCGACATTTTAGAAATTCTCGTTTTTTCGATATTTTTCATACGTATACGTTGAAATTGATCGTCGAAATATGAAATTTCAATAAATTTTATAGTTTCCACGAAGCGATCACTATGATTTTTATAATTCACATGTATCTCGTTGAGTTTCATCGAATTGTATAAAAATTTTCATGGAAAAATCAAATTTTCCGCAAAAATTATAGTTTTACCTATTCGTTATGATAATATTATAAAATTCACCGTTTGAACAAATATCACTATTTCGGTCAAATTTCTTTAGAGCAGCGTTGGGGTAAAATTTTTACATGAAACAGAAGAAAGAATATAGCCCGAACTCTAATAAGCATAGTATTAGTGCGTTTTTTAAAAGATTCCACATGATTTCATCATAATATTTCGCAGCCTCTGCAACCCAACATACATGTTTTTCATATTATCCTGATTAATTTTTATTATTTATGAGTTTTATGCATAATTACATGTACCTTTTTTACTTTACTGAAAAGGTGTTTCACTTCTGGCATCAGTATGATAGTATACATAACCATTTTTTTGATATTTTTCATACGTATACTTTGAAATTGATCGTCGAAATATGAAATTTCAATAAATTTTATAGTTTCCACGAAGCGATCACTATGATTTTTATAATTTACATGTATCTCGTTGAGTTTCATCGAATTGTACAAAAATTTTCATGGAAAAATCAAATTTTCCAAAAAAAAATTAAAATTTCACATATTCGCTACGATAATTTTAAAAAACAACGTTTTGAAGAAATATCCCGATTTCGGTCAAAAGTTGTAAAATCACTTATTTCTGAATTTTTCATACCTACACGACGAGATAATTTGTCAAACTAAGAAATTATCAAATTTTCTAAATTTTCATAATCTGATCAATGTGATATCATTACTTTACATATATTTCAATGATTTCCATCGAATGTCATTGAATTTTCCTGGAAAAATCCAAATTTTCAAAAACAATTCAAATGTCGCTAATCGCCACGATAATTTTATAAAATTGAACGATTTCAACAAATACCACTTTTGCCGACATTTTAGAAATTCTCGTTTTTTCGATATTTTTCATACGTATACGTTGAAATTGATCGTCGAAATATGAAATTTCAATAAATTTTATAGTTTCCACGAAGCGATCACTATGATTTTTATAATTTACATGTATCTCGTTGAGTTTCATCGAATTGTACAAAAATTTTCATGGAAAAATCAAATTTTCCAAAAAAAATTAAAATTTCACATATTCGCAACGATAATTTTAAAAAAACCACGTTTTGAAGAAATATCCCGATTTCGGTCAAAAGTTGTAAAATCACTTTTTCTGAAGTTTTTTTTCATACATATACTACGATATAATTTGTCAAACTAAGAAATTATCAAATTTTCTAAATTTTCATAATCTGATCAATGTGATATCATTACTTTATATATATTTCAATGATTTCCATCGAATGTCATTGAATTTTCCTGGAAAATCCAAATTTTCAAAAACAATTCAAATGTCACTAATCGCCACGATAATTTTATAAAATTGAACGATTTCAACAAATACCACTTTTGCTGACATTTTAGAAATTCTCGTTTTTTCGATATTTTTCATACACGTATACGTTGAAATTGATCGTCGAAATATGAAATTTCAATAAATTTTATAGTTTCCACGAAGCGATCACTATGATTTTTATAATTCACATGTATCTCGTTGAGTTTCATCGAATTGTATAAAAATTTTCATGGAAAAATCAAATTTTCCGCAAAAAATTATAGTTTTACCTATTCGTTATGATAATATTATAAAATTCACCGTTTGAACAAATATCACTATTTCGGTCAAATTTCTTTAGAGCAGCGTTGGGGTAAAATTTTTTTACATGAAACAGAAGAAAGTATATAGCCCGAACTCTAATAAGCATAGTATTAGTGCGTTTTTTAAAAGATTCCACATGATTTCATCATAATATTTCGCAGCCTCTGCAACCCAACATACATGTTTTTCATATTATCCTGATTAATTTTTATTATTTATGAGTTTTATGCATAATTACATGTACCTTTTTTACTTTACTGAAAAGGTGTTTCACTTCTGGCATCAGTATGATAGTATACATAACCATTTTTTTGATATTTTTCATACGTATACTTTGAAATTGATCGTCGAAATATGAAATTTCAATAAATTTTATAGTTTCCACGAAGCGATCACTATGATTTTTATAATTTACATGTATCTCGTTGAGTTTCATCGAATTGTACAAAAATTTTCATGGAAAAATCAAATTTTCCAAAAAAAATTAAAATTTCACATATTCGCTACGATAATTTTAAAAAAACAACGTTTTGAAGAAATATCCCGATTTCGGTCAAAAGTTGTAAAATCACTTTTTCTGAATTTTTCATACCTACACGACGAGATAATTTGTCAAACTAAGAAATTATCAAATTTTCTAAATTTTCATAATCTGATCAATGTGATATCATTACTTTACATATATTTCAATGATTTCCATCGAATGTCATTGAATTTTCCTGGAAAAATCCAAATTTTCAAAAACAATTCAAATGTCACTAATCGCCACGATAATTTTATAAAATTGAACGATTTCAACAAATACCACTTTTGCCGACATTTTAGAAATTCTCGTTTTTTCGATATTTTTCATACGTATACGTTGAAATTGATCGTCGAAATATGAAATTTCAATAAATTTTATAGTTTCCACGAAGCGATCACTATGATTTTTATAATTCACATGTATCTCGTTGAGTTTCATCGAATTGTATAAAAATTTTCATGGAAAAATCAAATTTTCCGCAAAAATTATAGTTTTACCTATTCGTTATGATAATATTATAAAATTCACCGTTTGAACAAATATCACTATTTCGGTCAAATTTCTTTAGAGCAGCGTTGGGGTAAAATTTTTACATGAAACAGAAGAAAGAATATAGCCCGAACTCTAATAAGCATAGTATTAGTGCGTTTTTTAAAAGATTCCACATGATTTCATCATAATATTTCGCAGCCTCTGCAACCCAACATACATGTTTTTCATATTATCCTGATTAATTTTTATTATTTATGAGTTTTATGCATAATTACATGTACCTTTTTACTTTACTGAAAAGGTGTTTCACTTCTGGCATCAGTATGATAGTATACATAACCATTTTTTGATATTTTTCATACGTATACTTTGAAATTGATCGTCGAAATATGAAATTTCAATAAATTTTATAGTTTCCACGAAGCGATCACTATGATTTTTATAATTTACATGTATCTCGTTGAGTTTCATCGAATTGTACAAAAATTTTCATGGAAAAATCAAATTTTCCAAAAAAAATTAAAATTTCACATATTCGCTACGATAATTTTTAAAAAACAACGTTTTGAAGAAATATCCCGATTTCGGTCAAAAGTTGTAAAATCACTTTTTTCTGAATTTTTCATACCTACACGACGAGATAATTTGTCAAACTAAGAAATTATCAAATTTTCTAAATTTTCATAATCTGATCAATGTGATATCATTACTTTACATATATTTCAATGATTTCCATCGAATGTCATTGAATTTTCCTGGAAAAATCCAAATTTTCAAAAACAATTCAAATTCACATGTCGCTAATCGCCACGATAATTTTATAAAATTGAACGATTTCAACAAATACCACTTTTGCCGACATTTTAGAAATTCTCGTTTTTTCGATATTTTTCATACGTATACGTTGAAATTGATCGTCGAAATATGAAATTTCAATAAATTTTATAGTTTCCACGAAGCGATCACTATGATTTTTATAATTTACATGTATCTCGTTGAGTTTCATCGAATTGTACAAAAATTTTCATGGAAAAATCAAATTTTCCAAAAAAAATTAAAATTTCACATATTCGCTACGATAATTTTTAAAAAACAACGTTTTGAAGAAATATCCCGATTTCGGTCAAAAGTTGTAAAATCACTTTTTCTGAATTTTTCATACCTACACGACGAGATAATTTGTCAAACTAAGAAATTATCAAATTTTCTAAATTTTCATAATCTGATCAATGTGATATCATTACTTTACATATATTTCAATGATTTCCATCGAATGTCATTGAATTTTCCTGGAAAAATCCAAATTTTCAAAAACAATTCAAATGTCACTAATCGCCACGATAATTTTATAAAATTGAACGATTTCAACAAATACCACTTTTGCTGACATTTTAGAAATTCTCGTTTTTTCGATATTTTTCATACGTATACGTTGAAATTGATCGTCGAAATATGAAATTTCAATAAATTTTATAGTTTCCACGAAGCGATCACTATGATTTTTATAATTCACATGTATCTCGTTGAGTTTCATCGAATTGTATAAAAATTTTCATGGAAAAATCAAATTTTCCGCAAAAAATTATAGTTTTACCTATTCGTTATGATAATATTATAAAATTCACCGTTTGAACAAATATCACTATTTCGGTCAAATTTCTTTAGAGCAGCGTTGGGGTAAAATTTTTACATGAAACAGAACAAAGTATATAGCCCGAACTCTAATAAGCATAGTATTAGTGCGTTTTTTAAAAGATTCCACATGATTTCATCATAATATTTCGCAGCCTCTGCAACCCAACATACATGTTTTTCATATTATCCTGATTAATTTTTATTATTTATGAGTTTTATGCATAATTACATGTACCTTTTTTTTTTTACTGAAAAGGTGTTTCACTTCTGGCATCAGTATGATAGTATACATAACCATTTTTTTGATATTTTTCATACGTATACTTTGAAATTGATCGTCGAAATATGAAATTTCAATAAATTTTATAGTTTCCACGAAGCGATCACTATGATTTTTATAATTTACATGTATCTCGTTGAGTTTCATCGAATTGTACAAAAATTTTCATGGAAAAATCAAATTTTCCAAAAAAAATTAAAATTTCACATATTCGCTACGATAATTTTAAAAAACAACGTTTTGAAGAAATATCCCGATTTCGGTCAAAAGTTGTAAAATCACTTTTTCTGAATTTTTCATACCTACACGACGAGATAATTTGTCAAACTAAGAAATTATCAAATTTTCTAAATTTTCATAATCTGATCAATGTGATATCATTACTTTACATATATTTCAATGATTTCCATCGAATGTCATTGAATTTTCCTGGAAAAATCCAAATTTTCAAAAACAATTCAAATGTCACTAATCGCCACGATAATTTTATAAAATTGAACGATTTCAACAAATACCACTTTTGCTGACATTTTAGAAATTCTCGTTTTTTCGATATTTTTCATACGTATACGTTGAAATTGATCGTCGAAATATGAAATTTCAATAAATTTTATAGTTTCCACGAAGCGATCACTATGATTTTTATAATTCACATGTATCTCGTTGAGTTTCATCGAATTGTATAAAAATTTTCATGGAAAAATCAAATTTTCCGCAAAAATTATAGTTTTACCTATTCGTTATGATAATATTATAAAATTCACCGTTTGAACAAATATCACTATTTCGGTCAAATTTCTTTAGAGCAGCGTTGGGGTAAAATTTTTACATGAAACAGAAGAAAGAATATAGCCCGAACTCTAATAAGCATAGTATTAGTGCGTTTTTTAAAAGATTCCACATGATTTCATCATAATATTTCGCAGCCTCTGCAACCCAACATACATGTTTTTCATATTATCCTGATTAATTTTTATTATTTATGAGTTTTATGCATAATTACATGTACCTTTTTTACTTTACTGAAAAGGTGTTTCACTTCTGGCATCAGTATGATAGTATACATAACCATTTTTTGATATTTTTCATACGTATACTTTGAAATTGATCGTCGAAATATGAAATTTCAATAAATTTTATAGTTTCCACGAAGCGATCACTATGATTTTTATAATTTACATGTATCTCGTTGAGTTTCATCGAATTGTACAAAAATTTTCATGGAAAAATCAAATTTTCCAAAAAAAATTAAAATTTCACATATTCGCTACGATAATTTTAAAAAAACAACGTTTTGAAGAAATATCCCGATTTCGGTCAAAAGTTGTAAAATCACTTTTTCTGAATTTTTCATACCTACACGACGAGATAATTTGTCAAACTAAGAAATTATCAAATTTTCTAAATTTTCATAATCTGATCAATGTGATATCATTACTTTACATATATTTCAATGATTTCCATCGAATGTCATTGAATTTTCCTGGAAAAATCCAAATTTTCAAAAACAATTCAAATGTCACTAATCGCCACGATAATTTTATAAAATTGAACGATTTCAACAAATACCACTTTTGCCTGACATTTTAGAAATTCTCGTTTTTTCGATATTTTTCATACGTATACGTTGAAATTGATCGTCGAAATATGAAATTTCAATAAATTTTATAGTTTCCACGAAGCGATCACTATGATTTTTATAATTCACATGTATCTCGTTGAGTTTCATCGAATTGTATAAAAATTTTCATGGAAAAATCAAATTTTCCGCAAAAATTATAGTTTTACCTATTCGTTATGATAATATTATAAAATTCACCGTTTGAACAAATATCACTATTTCGGTCAAATTTCTTTAGAGCAGCGTTGGGGTAAAATTTTTACATGAAACAGAAGAAAGAATATAGCCCGAACTCTAATAAGCATAGTATTAGTGCGTTTTTTAAAAGATTCCACATGATTTCATCATAATATTTCGCAGCCTCTGCAACCCAACATACATGTTTTTCATATTATCCTGATTAATTTTTATTATTTATGAGTTTTATGCATAATTACATGTACCTTTTTTACTTTACTGAAAAGGTGTTTCACTTCTGGCATCAGTATGATAGTATACATAACCATTTTTTTGATATTTTTCATACGTATACTTTGAAATTGATCGTCGAAATATGAAATTTCAATAAATTTTATAGTTTCCACGAAGCGATCACTATGATTTTTATAATTTACATGTATCTCGTTGAGTTTCATCGAATTGTACAAAAATTTTCATGGAAAAATCAAATTTTCCAAAAAAAATTAAAATTTCACATATTCGCTACGATAATTTTAAAAAAACAACGTTTTGAAGAAATATCCCGATTTCGGTCAAAAGTTGTAAAATCACTTTTTTCTGAATTTTTCATACCTACACGACGAGATAATTTGTCAAACTAAGAAATTATCAAATTTTCTAAATTTTCATAATCTGATCAATGTGATATCATTACTTTACATATATTTCAATGATTTCCATCGAATGTCATTGAATTTTCCTGGAAAAATCCAAATTTTCAAAAACAATTCAAATGTCGCTAATCGCCACGATAATTTTATAAAATTGAACGATTTCAACAAATACCACTTTTGCCGACATTTTAGAAATTCTCGTTTTTTCGATATTTTTCATACGTATACGTTGAAATTGATCGTCGAAATATGAAATTTCAATAAATTTTATAGTTTCCACGAAGCGATCACTATGATTTTTATAATTTACATGTATCTCGTTGAGTTTCATCGAATTGTACAAAAATTTTCATGGAAAAATCAAATTTTCCAAAAAAAATTAAAATTTCACATATTCGCTACGATAATTTTAAAAAACAACGTTTGAAAGAAATATCCCGTTTTTCGAAATATCCCGATTTCGGTCAAAAGTTGTAAAATCACTTTTTCTGAATTTTTCATACCTACACGACGAGATAATTTGTCAAACTAAGAAATTATCAAATTTTCTAAATTTTCATAATCTGATCAATGTGATATCATTACTTTACATATATTTCAATGATTTCCATCGAATGTCATTGAATTTTCCTGGAAAAATCCAAATTTTCAAAAACAATTCAAATGTCACTAATCGCCACGATAATTTTATAAAATTGAACGATTTCAACAAATACCACTTTTGCTGACATTTTAGAAATTCTCGTTTTTTCGATATTTTTCATACGTATACGTTGAAATTGATCGTCGAAATATGAAATTTCAATAAATTTTATAGTTTCCACGAAGCGATCACTATGATTTTTATAATTCACATGTATCTCGTTGAGTTTCATCGAATTGTATAAAAATTTTCATGGAAAAATCAAATTTTCCGCAAAAAATTATAGTTTTACCTATTCGTTATGATAATATTATAAAATTCACCGTTTGAACAAATATCACTATTTCGGTCAAATTTCTTTAGAGCAGCGTTGGGGTAAAATTTTTACATGAAACAGAAGAAAGAATATAGCCCGAACTCTAATAAGCATAGTATTAGTGCGTTTTTTAAAAGATTCCACATGATTTCATCATAATATTTCGCAGCCTCTGCAACCCAACATACATGTTTTTCATATTATCCTGATTAATTTTTATTATTTATGAGTTTTATGCATAATTACATGTACCTTTTTTTACTTTACTGAAAAGGTGTTTCACTTCTGGCATCAGTATGATAGTATACATAACCATTTTTTTGATATTTTTCATACGTATACTTTGAAATTGATCGTCGAAATATGAAATTTCAATAAATTTTATAGTTTCCACGAAGCGATCACTATGATTTTTATAATTTACATGTATCTCGTTGAGTTTCATCGAATTGTACAAAAATTTTCATGGAAAAATCAAATTTTCCAAAAAAAATTAAAATTTCACATATTCGCTACGATAATTTTAAAAAAACAACGTTTTGAAGAAATATCCCGATTTCGGTCAAAAGTTGTAAAATCACTTTTTCTGAATTTTTCATACCTACACGACGAGATAATTTGTCAAACTAAGAAATTATCAAATTTTCTAAATTTTCATAATCTGATCAATGTGATATCATTACTTTACATATATTTCAATGATTTCCATCGAATGTCATTGAATTTTCCTGGAAAAATCCAAATTTTCAAAAACAATTCAAATGTCACTAATCGCCACGATAATTTTATAAAATTGAACGATTTCAACAAATACCACTTTTGCTGACATTTTAGAAATTCTCGTTTTTTCGATATTTTTCATACGTATACGTTGAAATTGATCGTCGAAATATGAAATTTCAATAAATTTTATAGTTTCCACGAAGCGATCACTATGATTTTTATAATTCACATGTATCTCGTTGAGTTTCATCGAATTGTATAAAAATTTTCATGGAAAAATCAAATTTTCCGCAAAAATTATAGTTTTACCTATTCGTTATGATAATATTATAAAATTCACCGTTTGAACAAATATCACTATTTCGGTCAAATTTCTTTAGAGCAGCGTTGGGGTAAAATTTTTACATGAAACAGAAGAAAGAATATAGCCCGAACTCTAATAAGCATAGTATTAGTGCGTTTTTTAAAAGATTCCACATGATTTCATCATAATATTTCGCAGCCTCTGCAACCCAACATACATGTTTTTCATATTATCCTGATTAATTTTTATTATTTATGAGTTTTATGCATAATTACATGTACCTTTTTTACTTTACTGAAAAGGTGTTTCACTTCTGGCATCAGTATGATAGTATACATAACCATTTTTTGATATTTTTCATACGTATACTTTGAAATTGATCGTCGAAATATGAAATTTCAATAAATTTTATAGTTTCCACGAAGCGATCACTATGATTTTTATAATTTACATGTATCTCGTTGAGTTTCATCGAATTGTACAAAAATTTTCATGGAAAAATCAAATTTTCCAAAAAAAATTAAAATTTCACATATTCGCTACGATAATTTTAAAAAACAACGTTTTGAAGAAATATCCCGATTTCGGTCAAAAGTTGTAAAATCACTTTTTCTGAATTTTTCATACCTACACGACGAGATAATTTGTCAAACTAAGAAATTATCAAATTTTCTAAATTTTCATAATCTGATCAATGTGATATCATTACTTTACATATATTTCAATGATTTCCATCGAATGTCATTGAATTTTCCTGGAAAAATCCAAATTTTCAAAAACAATTCAAATGTCGCTAATCGCCACGATAATTTTATAAAATTGAACGATTTCAACAAATACCACTTTTGCCGACATTTTAGAAATTCTCGTTTTTTCGATATTTTTCATACGTATACGTTGAAATTGATCGTCGAAATATGAAATTTCAATAAATTTTATAGTTTCCACGAAGCGATCACTATGATTTTTATAATTCACATGTATCTCGTTGAGTTTCATCGAATTGTACAAAAATTTTCATGGAAAAATCAAATTTTCCGAAAAAAAATAAAATTTCACATATTCGCAACGATAATTTTAAAAAACAACGTTTTGAAGAAATATCCCGATTTCGGTCAAAAGTTGTAAAATCACTTTTTTCTGAATTTTTCATACCTACACGACGAGATAATTTGTCAAACTAAGAAATTATCAAATTTTCTAAATTTTCATAATCTGATCAATGTGATATCATTACTTTACATATATTTCAATGATTTCCATCGAATGTCATTGAATTTTCCTGGAAAAATCCAAATTTTCAAAAACAATTCAAATGTCACTAATCGCCACGATAATTTTATAAAATTGAACGATTTCAACAAATACCACTTTTGCTGACATTTTAGAAATTCTCGTTTTTTCGATATTTTTCATACGTATACGTTGAAATTGATCGTCGAAATATGAAATTTCAATAAATTTTATAGTTTCCACGAAGCGATCACTATGATTTTTATAATTCACATGTATCTCGTTGAGTTTCATCGAATTGTATAAAAATTTTCATGGAAAAATCAAATTTTCCGCAAAAATTATAGTTTTACCTATTCGTTATGATAATATTATAAAATTCACCGTTTGAACAAATATCACTATTTCGGTCAAATTTCTTTAGAGCAGCGTTGGGGTAAAATTTTTACATGAAACAGAAGAAAGAATATAGCCCGAACTCTAATAAGCATAGTATTAGTGCGTTTTTTAAAAGATTCCACATGATTTCATCATAATATTTCGCAGCCTCTGCAACCCAACATACATGTTTTTCATATTATCCTGATTAATTTTTATTATTTATGAGTTTTATGCATAATTACATGTACCTTTTTTACTTTACTGAAAAGGTGTTTCACTTCTGGCATCAGTATGATAGTATACATAACCATTTTTTGATATTTTTCATACGTATACTTTGAAATTGATCGTCGAAATATGAAATTTCAATAAATTTTATAGTTTCCACGAAGCGATCACTATGATTTTTATAATTTACATGTATCTCGTTGAGTTTCATCGAATTGTACAAAAATTTTCATGGAAAAATCAAATTTTCCAAAAAAAATTAAAATTTCACATATTCGCTACGATAATTTTAAAAAAACAACGTTTTGAAGAAATATCCCGATTTCGGTCAAAAGTTGTAAAATCACTTTTTTCTGAATTTTTCATACCTACACGACGAGATAATTTGTCAAACTAAGAAATTATCAAATTTTCTAAATTTTCATAATCTGATCAATGTGATATCATTACTTTACATATATTTCAATGATTTCCATCGAATGTCATTGAATTTTCCTGGAAAAATCCAAATTTTCAAAAACAATTCAAATGTCACTAATCGCCACGATAATTTTATAAAATTGAACGATTTCAACAAATACCACTTTTGCTGACATTTTAGAAATTCTCGTTTTTTCGATATTTTTCATACGTATACGTTGAAATTGATCGTCGAAATATGAAATTTCAATAAATTTTATAGTTTCCACGAAGCGATCACTATGATTTTTATAATTCACATGTATCTCGTTGAGTTTCATCGAATTGTATAAAAATTTTCATGGAAAAATCAAATTTTCCGCAAAAATTGTAGTTTTACCTATTCGTTATGATAATATTATAAAATTCACCGTTTGAACAAATATCACTATTTCGGTCAAATTTCTTTAGAGCAGCGTTGGGGTAAAATTTTTACATGAAACAGAAGAAAGAATATAGCCCGAACTCTAATAAGCATAGTATTAGTGCGTTTTTTAAAAGATTCCACATGATTTCATCATAATATTTCGCAGCCTCTGCAACCCAACATACATGTTTTTCATATTATCCTGATTAATTTTTATTATTTATGAGTTTTATGCATAATTACATGTACCTTTTTTACTTTACTGAACGATTTCTGAAAAGGTGTTTCACTTCTGGCATCAGTATGATAGTATACATAACCATTTTTTTGATATTTTTCATACGTATACTTTGAAATTGATCGTCGAAATATGAAATTTCAATAAATTTTATAGTTTCCACGAAGCGATCACTATGATTTTTATAATTTACATGTATCTCGTTGAGTTTCATCGAATTGTACAAAAATTTTCATGGAAAAATCAAATTTTCCAAAAAAAATTAAAATTTCACATATTCGCTACGATAATTTTAAAAAAACAACGTTTTGAAGAAATATCCCGATTTCGGTCAAAAGTTGTAAAATCACTTTTTCTGAATTTTTCATACCTACACGACGAGATAATTTGTCAAACTAAGAAATTATCAAATTTTCTAAATTTTCATAATCTGATCAATGTGATATCATTACTTTACATATATTTCAATGATTTCCATCGAATGTCATTGAATTTTCCTGGAAAAATCCAAATTTTCAAAAACAATTCAAATGTCGCTAATCGCCACGATAATTTTATAAAATTGAACGATTTCAACAAATACCACTTTTGCCGACATTTTAGAAATTCTCGTTTTTTCGATATTTTTCATACGTATACGTTGAAATTGATCGTCGAAATATGAAATTTCAATAAATTTTATAGTTTCCACGAAGCGATCTCTATGATTTTTATAATTTACATGTATATCGTTGAGTTTCATCGAATTGAACAAAAATTTTCATGGAAAAATCAAATTTTCCGCATCAGTAAAAAAATTAAAATTTCACATTTTCGCTACTATAATTTTATAAAAACAACGTTTTGAAGAAATATCCCGATTTCGGTCAAAAGTTGTAAAATCACTTTATTCTGAATTTTTCATACCTACACGACGAGATAATTTGTCAAACTAAGAAATTATCAAATTTTCTAAATTTTCATAATCTGATCAATGTGATATCATTACTTTACATATATTTCAATGATTTCCATCGAATGTCATTGAATTTTCCTGGAAAAATCCAAATTTTAAAAAAACAATTAAATTGCCACTAATCGCCACGAAATTTTATAAAATTGAACGATTTCAACAAATACCACTTTTGCTGACATTTTAGAAAATTCGTTTTTTCGATATTTTTCATACGTATACGTTGAAATTGATCGTCGAAATATGAAATTTCAATAAATTTTATAGTTTCCACGAAGCGATCACTATGATTTTTATAATTCACATGTATCTCGTTGAGTTTCATCGAATTGTATAAAAATTTTCATGGAAAAATCAAATTTTCCGCAAAAAATTATAGTTTTACCTATTCGTTATGATAATATTATAAAATTCACCGTTTGAACAAATATCACTATTTCGGTCAAATTTCTTTAGAGCAGCGTTGGGGTAAAATTTTTACATGAAACAGAAGAAAGTATATAGCCCGAACTCTAATAAGCATAGTATTAGTGCGTTTTTTAAAAGATTCCACATGATTTCATCATAATATTTCGCAGCCTCTGCAACCCAACATACATGTTTTTCATATTATCCTGATTAATTTTTATTATTTATGAGTTTTATGCATAATTAATGTACATGTACCTTTCTTACTTTACTGAAAAGGTGTTTCACTTCTGGCATCAGTATGATAGTATACATAACCATTTTTTTGATATTTTTCATACGTATACTTTGAAATTGATCGTCGAAATATGAAATTTCAATAAATTTTATAGTTTCCACGAAGCGATCACTATGATTTTTATAATTTACATGTATCTCGTTGAGTTTCATCGAATTGTACAAAAATTTTCATGGAAAAATCAAATTTTCCAAAAAAAATTAAAATTTCACATATTCGCTACGATAATTTTAAAAAAACAACGTTTTGAAGAAATATCCCGATTTCGGTCAAAAGTTGTAAAATCACTTTTTCTGAATTTTTCATACCTACACGACGAGATAATTTGTCAAACTAAGAAATTATCAAATTTTCTAAATTTTCATAATCTGATCAATGTGATATCATTACTTTACATATATTTCAATGATTTCCATCGAATGTCATTGAATTTTCCTGGAAAAATCCAAATTTTCAAAAACAATTCAAATGTCACTAATCGCCACGATAATTTTATAAAATTGAACGATTTCAACAAATACCACTTTTGCCGACATTTTAGAAATTCTCGTTTTTTCGATATTTTTCATACGTATACGTTGAAATTGATCGTCGAAATATGAAATTTCAATAAATTTTATAGTTTCCACGAAGCGATCACTATGATTTTTATAATTCACATGTATCTCGTTGAGTTTCATCGAATTGTATAAAAATTTTCATGGAAAAATCAAATTTTCCGCAAAAAATTATAGTTTTACCTATTCGTTATGATAATATTATAAAATTCACCGTTTGAACAAATATCACTATTTCGGTCAAATTTCTTTAGAGCAGCGTTGGGGTAAAATTTTTACATGAAACAGAACAAAGAATATAGCCCGAACTCTAATAAGCATAGTATTAGTGCGTTTTTTAAAAGATTCCACATGATTTCATCATAATATTTCGCAGCCTCTGCAACCCAACATACATGTTTTTCATATTATCCTGATTAATTTTTATTATTTATGAGTTTTATGCATAATTACATGTAACTTTTTTTACTTTACTGAAAAGGTGTTTCACTTCTGGCATCAGTATGATAGTATACATAACCATTTTTTTGATATTTTTCATACGTATACTTTGAAATTGATCGTCGAAATATGAAATTTCAATAAATTTTATAGTTTCCACGAAGCGATCACTATGATTTTTATAATTTACATGTATCTCGTTGAGTTTCATCGAATTGTACAAAAATTTTCATGGAAAAATCAAATTTTCCAAAAAAAATTAAAATTTCACATATTCGCTACGATAATTTTGAAAAAACAACGTTTTGAAGAAATATCCCGATTTCGGTCAAAAGTTGTAAAATCACTTTTTTCTGAATTTTTCATACCTACACGACGAGATAATTTGTCAAACTAAGAAATTATCAAATTTTCTAAATTTTCATAATCTGATCAATGTGATATCATTACTTTACATATATTTCAATGATTTCCATCGAATGTCATTGAATTTTCCTGGAAAAATCCAAATTTTCAAAAACAATTCAAATGACGCTAATCGCCACGATAATTTTATAAAATTGAACGATTTCAACAAATACCACTTTTGCCGACATTTTAGAAATTCTCGTTTTTTCGATATTTTTCATACGTATACGTTGAAATTGATCGTCGAAATATGAAATTTCAATAAATTTTATAGTTTCCACGAAGCGATCACTATGATTTTTATAATTTACATGTATATCGTTGAGTTTCATCGAACTGAACAAAAATTTTCATGGAAAAATCAAATTTTCCAAAAAAAAATTAAAATTTCACATATTCGCTACGATAATTTTAAAAAAACAACGTTTTGAAGAAATATCCCGATTTCGGTCAAAAGTTGTAAAATCACTTTTTTCTGAATTTTTCATACCTACACGACGAGATAATTTGTCAAACTAAGAAATTATCAAATTTTCTAAATTTTCATAATCTGATCAATGTGATATCATTACTTTACATATATTTCAATGATTTCCATCGAATGTCATTGAATTTTCCTGGAAAAATCCAAATTTTCAAAAACAATTCAAATGTCACTAATCGCCACGATAATTTTATAAAATTGAACGATTTCAACAAATACCACTTTTGCTGACATTTTAGAAATTCTCGTTTTTTCGATATTTTTCATACGTATACGTTGAAATTGATCGTCGAAATATGAAATTTCAATAAATTTTATAGTTTCCACGAAGCGATCACTATGATTTTTATAATTCACATGTATCTCGTTGAGTTTCATCGAATTGTATAAAAATTTTCATGGAAAAATCAAATTTTCCGCAAAAATTATAGTTTTACCTATTCGTTATGATAATATTATAAAATTCACCGTTTGAACAAATATCACTATTTCGGTCAAATTTCTTTAGAGCAGCGTTGGGGTAAAATTTTTACATGAAACAGAAGAAAGAATATAGCCCGAACTCTAATAAGCATAGTATTAGTGCGTTTTTTAAAAGATTCCACATGATTTCATCATAATATTTCGCAGCCTCTGCAACCCAACATACATGTTTTTCATATTATCCTGATTAATTTTTATTATTTATGAGTTTTATGCATAATTACATGTACCTTTTTTACTTTACTGAAAAGGTGTTTCACTTCTGGCATCAGTATGATAGTATACATAACCATTTTTTTGATATTTTTCATACGTATACTTTGAAATTGATCGTCGAAATATGAAATTTCAATAAATTTTATAGTTTCCACGAAGCGATCACTATGATTTTTATAATTTACATGTATCTCGTTGAGTTTCATCGAATTGTACAAAAATTTTCATGGAAAAATCAAATTTTCCAAAAAAAATTAAAATTTCACATATTCGCTACGATAATTTTAAAAAAAACAACGTTTTGAAGAAATATCCCGATTTCGGTCAAAAGTTGTAAAATCACTTTTTTCTGAATTTTTCATACCTACACGACGAGATAATTTGTCAAACTAAGAAATTATCAAATTTTCTAAATTTTCATAATCTGATCAATGTGATATCATTACTTTACATATATTTCAATGATTTCCATCGAATGTCATTGAATTTTCCTGGAAAAATCCAAATTTTCAAAAACAATTCAAATGTCACTAATCGCCACGATAATTTTATAAAATTGAACGATTTCAACAAATACCACTTTTGCCGACATTTTAGAAATTCTCGTTTTTTCGATATTTTTCATACGTATACGTTGAAATTGATCGTCGAAATATGAAATTTCAATAAATTTTATAGTTTCCACGAAGCGATCACTATGATTTTTATAATTCACATGTATCTCGTTGAGTTTCATCGAATTGTATAAAAATTTTCATGGAAAAATCAAATTTTCCGCAAAAAATTATAGTTTTACCTATTCGTTATGATAATATTATAAAATTCACCGTTTGAACAAATATCACTATTTCGGTCAAATTTCTTTAGAGCAGCGTTGGGGTAAAATTTTTACATGAAACAGAAGAAAGTATATAGCCCGAACTCTAATAAGAATAGTATTAGTGCGTTTTTTAAAAGATTCCACATGGGTTCATCATAATATTTCGCAGCTCTGCAACCCAACATACATGTTTTTCATATTATCCTGATTAATTTTTATTATTTATGAGTTTTATGCATAATTACATGTACCTTTTTTACTTTACTGAAAAGGTGTTTCACTTCTGGCATCAGTATGATAGTATACATAACCATTTTTTGATATTTTTCATACGTATACTTTGAAATTGATCGTCGAAATATGAAATTTCAATAAATTTTATAGTTTCCACGAAGCGATCACTATGATTTTTATAATTTACATGTATCTCGTTGAGTTTCATCGAATTGTACAAAAATTTTCATGGAAAAATCAAATTTTCCAAAAAAAATAAAATTTCACATATTCGCTACGATAATTTTAAAAAACAACGTTTTGATGAAATATCCCGATTTCGGTCAAAATTTGTAAAATCACTTTTTCTGAATTTTTCATACCTACACGACGAGATAATTTGTCAAACTAAGAAATTATCAAATTTTCTAAATTTTCATAATCTGATCAATGTGATATCATTACTTTACATATATTTCAATGATTTCCATCGAATGTCATTGAATTTTCCTGGAAAAATCCAAATTTTCAAAAACAATTCAAATGTCACTAATCGCCACGATAATTTTATAAAATTGAACGATTTCAACAAATACCACTTTTGCCGACATTTTAGAAATTCTCGTTTTTTCGATATTTTTCATACGTATACGTTGAAATTGATCGTCGAAATATGAAATTTCAATAAATTTTATAGTTTCCACGAAGCGATCACTATGATTTTTATAATTCACATGTATCTCGTTGAGTTTCATCGAATTGTATAAAAATTTTAATTGAAAAATCAAATTTTCCGCAAAAAATTATAGTTTTACCTATTCGTTATGATAATATTATAAAATTCACCGTTTGAACAAATATCACTATTTCGGTCAAATTTCTTTAGAGCAGCGTTGGGGTAAAATTTTTACATGAAACAGAAGAAAGAATATAGCCCGAACTCTAATAAGCATAGTATTAGTGCGTTTTTTAAAAGATTCCACATGATTTCATCATAATATTTCGCAGCCTCTGCAACCCAACATACATGTTTTTCATATTATCCTGATTAATTTTTATTATTTATGAGTTTTATGCATAATTACATGTATCTTTTTTTACTTTACTGAAAAGGTGTTTCACTTCTGGCATCAGTATGATAGTATACATAACCATTTTTTTGATATTTTTCATACGTATACTTTGAAATTGATCGTCGAAATATGAAATTTCAATAAATTTTATAGTTTCCACGAAGCGATCACTATGATTTTTATAATTTACATGTATCTCGTTGAGTTTCATCGAATTGTACAAAAATTTTCATGGAAAAATCAAATTTTCCAAAAAAAATTAAAATTTCACATATTCGCTACGATAATTTTAAAAAACAACGTTTTGAAGAAATATCCCGATTTCGGTCAAAAGTTGTAAAATCACTTTTTCTGAATTTTTCATACCTACACGACGAGATAATTTGTCAAACTAAGAAATTATCAAATTTTCTAAATTTTCATAATCTGATCAATGTGATATCATTACTTTACATATATTTCAATGATTTCCATCGAATGTCATTGAATTTTCCTGGAAAAATCCAAATTTTCAAAAACAATTCAAATGTCACTAATCGCCACGATAATTTTATAAAATTGAACGATTTCAACAAATACCACTTTTGCCGACATTTTAGAAATTCTCGTTTTTTCGATATTTTTCATACGTATACGTTGAAATTGATCGTCGAAATATGAAATTTCAATAAATTTTATAGTTTCCACGAAGCGATCACTATGATTTTTATAATTCACATGTATCTCGTTGAGTTTCATCGAATTGTATAAAAATTTTCATGGAAAAATCAAATTTTCCGCAAAAATTATAGTTTTACCTATTCGTTATGATAATATTATAAAATTCACCGTTTGAACAAATATCACTATTTCGGTCAAATTTCTTTAGAGCAGCGTTGGGGTAAAATTTTTACATGAAACAGAAGAAAGAATATAGCCCGAACTCTAATAAGCATAGTATTAGTGCGTTTTTTAAAAGATTCCACATGATTTCATCATAATATTTCGCAGCCTCTGCAACCCAACATACATGTTTTTCATATTATCCTGATTAATTTTTATTATTTATGAGTTTTATGCATAATTACATGTACCTTTTTTACTTTACTGAAAAGGTGTTTCACTTCTGGCATCAGTATGATAGTATACATAACCATTTTTTTGATATTTTTCATACGTATACTTTGAAATTGATCGTCGAAATATGAAATTTCAATAAATTTTATAGTTTCCACGAAGCGATCACTATGATTTTTATAATTTACATGTATCTCGTTGAGTTTCATCGAATTGTACAAAAATTTTCATGGAAAAATCAAATTTTCCAAAAAAAATTAAAATTTCACATATTCGCTACGATAATTTTAAAAAAACAACGTTTTGAAGAAATATCCCGATTTCGGTCAAAAGTTGTAAAATCACTTTTTTCTGAATTTTTCATACCTACACGACGAGATAATTTGTCAAACTAAGAAATTATCAAATTTTCTAAATTTTCATAATCTGATCAATGTGATATCATTACTTTACATATATTTCAATGATTTCCATCGAATGTCATTGAATTTTCCTGGAAAAATCCAAATTTTCAAAAACAATTCAAATGTCACTAATCGCCACGATAATTTTATAAAATTGAACGATTTCAACAAATACCACTTTTGCCGACATTTTAGAAATTCTCGTTTTTTCGATATTTTTCATACGTATACGTTGAAATTGATCGTCGAATTTGAAATTTCAATAAATTTTATAGTTTCCACGAAGCGATCACTATGATTTTTATAATTCACATGTATCTCGTTGAGTTTCATCGAATTGTATAAAAATTTTCATGGAAAAATCAAATTTTCCGCAAAAATTATAGTTTTACCTATTCGTTATGATAATATTATAAAATTCACCGTTTGAACAAATATCACTATTTCGGTCAAATTTCTTTAGAGCAGCGTTGGGGTAAAATTTTTACATGAAACAGAAGAAAGAATATAGCCCGAACTCTAATAAGCATAGTATTAGTGCGTTTTTTAAAAGATTCCACATGATTTCATCATAATATTTCGCAGCCTCTGCAACCCAACATACATGTTTTTCATATTATCCTGATTAATTTTTATTATTTATGAGTTTTATGCATAATTACATGTACCTTTTTTACTTTACTGAAAAGGTGTTTCACTTCTGGCATCAGTATGATAGTATACATAACCATTTTTTTGATATTTTTCATACGTATACTTTGAAATTGATCGTCGAAATATGAAATTTCAATAAATTTTATAGTTTCCACGAAGCGATCACTATGATTTTTATAATTTACATGTATCTCGTTGAGTTTCATCGAATTGTACAAAAATTTTCATGGAAAAATCAAATTTTCCAAAAAAAATTAAAATTTCACATATTCGCTACGATAATTTAAAAAAACAACGTTTTGAAGAAATATCCCGATTTCGGTCAAAAGTTGTAAAATCACTTTTTCTGAATTTTTCATACCTACACGACGAGATAATTTGTCAAACTAAGAAATTATCAAATTTTCTAAATTTTCATAATCTGATCAATGTGATATCATTACTTTACATATATTTCAATGATTTCCATCGAATGTCATTGAATTTTCCTGGAAAAATCCAAATTTTCAAAAACAATTCAAATGTCACTAATCGCCACGATAATTTTATAAAATTGAACGATTTCAACAAATACCACTTTTGCCGACTTTTTTAGAAATTCTCGTTTTTTCGATATTTTTCATACGTATACGTTGAAATTGATCGTCGAAATATGAAATTTCAATAAATTTTATAGTTTCCACGAAGCGATCACTATGATTTTTATAATTCACATGTATCTCGTTGAGTTTCATCGAATTGTATAAAAATTTTCATGGAAAAATCAAATTTTCCGCAAAAATTATAGTTTTACCTATTCGTTATGATAATATTATAAAATTCACCGTTTGAACAAATATCACTATTTCGGTCAAATTTCTTTAGAGCAGCGTTGGGGTAAAATTTTTACATGAAACAGACCAAAGAATATAGCCCGAACTCTAATAAGCATAGTATTAGTGCGTTTTTTAAAAGATTCCACATGATTTCATCATAATATTTCGCAGCCTCTGCAACCCAACATACATGTTTTTCATATTATCCTGATTAATTTTTATTATTTATGAGTTTTATGCATAATTACATGTACCTTTTTTACTTTACTGAAAAGGTGTTTCACTTCTGGCATCAGCATCAGTATGAAAGTATACATAACCATTTTTTTGATATTTTTCATACGTATACTTTGAAATTGATCGTCGAAATATGAAATTTCAATAAATTTTATAGTTTCCACGAAGCGATCACTATGATTTTTATAATTTACATGTATCTCGTTGAGTTTCATCGAATTGTACAAAAATTTTCATGGAAAAATCAAATTTTCCAAAAAAAATTAAAATTTCACATATTCGCTACGATAATTTTAAAAAAACAACGTTTTGAAGAAATATCCCGATTTCGGTCAAAAGTTGTAAAATCACTTTTTCTGAATTTTTCATACCTACACGACGAGATAATTTGTCAAACTAAGAAATTATCAAATTTTCTAAATTTTCATAATCTGATCAATGTGATATCATTACTTTACATATATTTCAATGATTTCCATCGAATGTCATTGAATTTTCCTGGAAAAATCCAAATTTTCAAAAACAATTCAAATGTCACTAATCGCCACGATAATTTTATAAAATTGAACGATTTCAACAAATACCACTTTTGCCGACATTTTAGAAATTCTCGTTTTTTCGATATTTTTCATACGTATACGTTGAAATTGATCGTCGAAATATGAAATTTCAATAAATTTTATAGTTTCCACGAAGCGATCACTATGATTTTTATAATTCACATGTATCTCGTTGAGTTTCATCGAATTGTATAAAAATTTTCATGGAAAAATCAAATTTTCCACAAAAATTATAGTTTTACCTATTCGTTATGATAATATTATAAAATTCACCGTTTGAACAAATATCACTATTTCGGTCAAATTTCTTTAGAGCAGCGTTGGGGTAAAATTTTTACATGAAACAGAAGAAAGAATATAGCCCGAACTCTAATAAGCATAGTATTAGTGCGTTTTTTAAAAGATTCCACATGATTTCATCATAATATTTCGCAGCCTCTGCAACCCAACATACATGTTTTTCATATTATCCTGATTAATTTGATTAATTATGAGTTTTAGGCATAATTACATGTACCTTTTTTACTTTACTGAAAAGGTGTTTCACTTCTGGCATCAGTATGATAGTATACATAACCATTTTTTGATATTTTTCATACGTATACTTTGAAATTGATCGTCGAAATATGAAATTTCAATAAATTTTATAGTTTCCACGAAGCGATCACTATGATTTTTATAATTTACATGTATCTCGTTGAGTTTCATCGAATTGTACAAAAATTTTCATGGAAAAATCAAATTTTCCAAAAAAAATTAAAATTTCACATATTCGCTACGATAATTTTAAAAAAACAACGTTTTGAAGAAATATCCCGATTTCGGTCAAAAGTTGTAAAATCACTGTTTTCTGAATTTTTCATACCTACACGACGAGATAATTTGTCAAACTAAGAAATTATCAAATTTTCTAAATTTTCATAATCTGATCAATGTGATATCATTACTTTACATATATTTCAATGATTTCCATCGAATGTCATCGAATTTTCCTGGAAAAATCCAAATTTTCAAAAACAATTCAAATGTCACTAATCGCCACGATAATTTTATAAAATTGAACGATTTCAACAAATACCACTTTTGCCGACATTTTAGAAATTCTCGTTTTTTCGATATTTTTCATACGTATACGTTGAAATTGATCGTCGAAATATGAAATTTCAATAAATTTTATAGTTTCCACGAAGCGATCACTATGATTTTTATAATTCACATGTATCTCGTTGAGTTTCATCGAATTGTATAAAAATTTTCATGGAAAAATCAAATTTTCCGCAAAAAATTATAGTTTTACCTATTCGTTATGATAATATTATAAAATTCACCGTTTGAACAAATATCACTATTTCGGTCAAATTTCTTTAGAGCAGCGTTGGGGTAAAATTTTTACATGAAACAGAACAAAGTATATATAGCCCGAACTCTAATAAGCATAGTATTAGTGCGTTTTTTAAAAGATTCCACATGATTTCATCATAATATTTCGCAGCCTCTGCAACCCAACATACATGTTTTTCATATTATCCTGATTAATTTTTATTATTTATGAGTTTTATGCATAATTACATGTACCTTTTTTTACTTTACTGAAAAGGTGTTTCACTTCTGGCATCAGTATGATAGTATACATAACCATTTTTTTGATATTTTTCATACGTATACTTTGAAATTGATCGTCGAAATATGAAATTTCAATAAATTTTATAGTTTCCACGAAGCGATCACTATGATTTTTATAATTTACATGTATCTCGTTGAGTTTCATCGAATTGTACAAAAATTTTCATGGAAAAATCAAATTTTCCAAAAAAAATTAAAATTTCACATATTCGCTACGATAATTTTAAAAAAACAACGTTTTGAAGAAATATCCCGATTTCGGTCAAAAGTTGTAAAATCACTTATTCTGAATTTTTCATACCTACACGACGAGATAATTTGTCAAACTAAGAAATTATCAAATTTTCTAAATTTTCATAATCTGATCAATGTGATATCATTACTTTACATATATTTCAATGATTTCCATCGAATGTCATTGAATTTTCCTGGAAAAATCCAAATTTTCAAAAACAATTCAAATGTCACTAATCGCCACGATAATTTTATAAAATTGAACGATTTCAACAAATACCACTTTTGCCGACATTTTAGAAATTCTCGTTTTTTCGATATTTTTCATACGTATACGTTGAAATTGATCGTCGAAATATGAAATTTCAATAAATTTTATAGTTTCCACGAAGCGATCACTATGATTTTTATAATTCACATGTATCTCGTTGAGTTTCATCGAATTGTATAAAAATTTTCATGGAAAAATCAAATTTTCCGCAAAAAATTATAGTTTTACCTATTCGTTATGATAATATTATAAAATTCACCGTTTGAACAAATATCACTATTTCGGTCAAATTTCTTTAGAGCAGCGTTGGGGTAAAATTTTTACATGAAACAGAAGAAAGAATATAGCCCGAACTCTAATAAGCATAGTATTAGTGCGTTTTTTAAAAGATTCCACATGGTTTCATCATATGATTTCGCAGCTTATGCAACCCAACATACATGTTTTTCATATTATCCTGATTAATTTTTATTATTTATGAGTTTTATGCATAATTACATGTACCTTTTTTTACTTTACTGAAAAGGTGTTTCACTTCTGGCATCAGTATGATAGTATACATAACCATTTTTTTGATATTTTTCATACGTATACTTTGAAATTGATCGTCGAAATATGAAATTTCAATAAATTTTATAGTTTCCACGAAGCGATCACTATGATTTTTATAATTTACATGTATCTCGTTGAGTTTCATCGAATTGTACAAAAATTTTCATGGAAAAATCAAATTTTCCAAAAAAAATTAAAATTTCACATATTCGCTACGATAATTTTAAAAATACGTTTTGAAGAAATATCCCGATTTCGGTCAAAAGTTGTAAAATCACTTTTTTCTGAATTTTTCATACCTACACGACGAGATAATTTGTCAAACTAAGAAATTATCAAATTTTCTAAATTTTCATAATCTGATCAATGTGATATCATTACTTTACATATATTTCAATGATTTCCATCGAATGTCATTGAATTTTCCTGGAAAAATCCAAATTTTCAAAAACAATTCAAATGTCACTAATCGCCACGATAATTTTATAAAATTGAACGATTTCAACAAATACCACTTTTGCCGACATTTTAGAAATTCTCGTTTTTTCGATATTTTTCATACGTATACGTTGAAATTGATCGTCGAAATATGAAATTTCAATAAATTTTATAGTTTCCACGAAGCGATCACTATGATTTTTATAATTCACATGTATCTCGTTGAGTTTCATCGAATTGTATAAAAATTTTCATGGAAAAATCAAATTTTCCACAAAAATTTATAGTTTTACCTATTCGTTATGATAATATTATAAAATTCACCGTTTGAACAAATATCACTATTTCGGTCAAATTTCTTTAGAGCAGCGTTGGGGTAAAATTTTTACATGAAACAGAAGAAAGAATATAGCCCGAACTCTAATAAGCATAGTATTAGTGCGTTTTTTAAAAGATTCCACATGATTTCATCATAATATTTCGCAGCCTCTGCAACCCAACATACATGTTTTTCATATTATCCTGATTAATTTTTATTATTTATGAGTTTTATGCATAATTACATGTACCTTTTTTTACTTTACTGAAAAGGTGTTTCACTTCTGGCATCAGTATGATAGTATACATAACCATTTTTTTGATATTTTTCATACGTATACTTTGAAATTGATCGTCGAAATATGAAATTTCAATAAATTTTATAGTTTCCACGAAGCGATCACTATGATTTTTATAATTTACATGTATCTCGTTGAGTTTCATCGAATTGTACAAAAATTTTCATGGAAAAATCAAATTTTCCAAAAAAAATTAAAATTTCACATATTCGCTACGATAATTTTAAAAAAACAACGTTTTGAAGAAATATCCCGATTTCGGTCAAAAGTTGTAAAATCACTTTTTTCTGAATTTTTCATACCTACACGACGAGATAATTTGTCAAACTAAGAAATTATCAAATTTTCTAAATTTTCATAATCTGATCAATGTGATATCATTACTTTACATATATTTCAATGATTTCCATCGAATGTCATTGAATTTTCCTGGAAAAATCCAAATTTTCAAAAACAATTCAAATGTCACTAATCGCCACGATAATTTTATAAAATTGAACGATTTCAACAAATACCACTTTTGCCGACATTTTAGAAATTCTCGTTTTTTCGATATTTTTCATACGTATACGTTGAAATTGATCGTCGAAATATGAAATTTCAATAAATTTTATAGTTTCCACGAAGCGATCACTATGATTTTTATAATTCACATGTATCTCGTTGAGTTTCATCGAATTGTATAAAAATTTTCATGGAAAAATCAAATTTTCCGCAAAAAATTATAGTTTTACCTATTCGTTATGATAATATTATAAAATTCACCGTTTGAAGAAATATCCCGATTTCGGTCAAATTTCTTTAGAGCAGCGTTGGGGTAAAATTTTTACATGAAACAGAAGAAAGAATATAGCCCGAACTCTAATAAGCATAGTATTAGTGCGTTTTTTAAAAGATTCCACATGATTTCATCATAATATTTCGCAGCCTCTGCAACCCAACATACATGTTTTTCATATTATCCTGATTAATTTTTATTATTTATGAGTTTTATGCATAATTACATGTACCTTTTTTTACTTTACTGAAAAGGTGTTTCACTTCTGGCATCAGTATGATAGTATACATAACCATTTTTTTGATATTTTTCATACGTATACTTTGAAATTGATCGTCGAAATATGAAATTTCAATAAATTTTATAGTTTCCACGAAGCGATCACTATGATTTTTATAATTTACATGTATCTCGTTGAGTTTCATCGAATTGTACAAAAATTTTCATGGAAAAATCAAATTTTCCAAAAAAAATTAAAATTTCACATATTCGCTACGATAATTTTAAAAATACGTTTTGAAGAAATATCCCGATTTCGGATAAAAGTTGTAAACTCACTTTATTCTGAATTTTTCATACCTACACGACGAGATAATTTGTCAAACTAAGAAATTATCAAATTTTCTAAATTTTCATAATCTGATCAATGTGATATCATTACTTTACATATATTTCAATGATTTCCATCGAATGTCATTGAATTTTCCTGGAAAAATCCAAATTTTCAAAAACAATTCAAATGTCACTAATCGCCACGATAATTTTATAAAATTGAACGATTTCAACAAATACCACTTTTGCCGACATTTTAGAAATTCTCGTTTTTTCGATATTTTTCATACGTATACGTTGAAATTGATCGTCGAAATATGAAATTTCAATAAATTTTATAGTTTTCACGAAGCGATCACTATGATTTTTATAATTTACATGTATCTCGTTGAGTTTCATCGAATTGAACAAAAATTTTCATGGAAAAATCAAATTTTCCGAAAAAAATTAAAATTTCACATATTCGCAACGATAATTTTAAAAAAACAACGTTTTAATGAAATATCCCGATTTCGGTCAAAAGTTGTAAAATCACTTTTTTCTGAATTTTTCATACCTACACGACGAGATAATTTGTCAAACTAAGAAATTATCAAATTTTCTAAATTTTCATAATCTGATCAATGTGATATCATTACTTTACATATATTTCAATGATTTCCATCGAATGTCATTGAATTTTCCTGGAAAAATCCAAATTTTCAAAAACAATTCAAATGTCACTAATCGCCACGATAATTTTATAAAATTGAACGATTTCAACAAATACCACTTTTGCTGACATTTTAGAAATTCTCGTTTTTTCGATATTTTTCATACGTATACGTTGAAATTGATCGTCGAAATATGAAATTTCAATAAATTTTATAGTTTCCACGAAGCGATCACTATGATTTTTATAATTCACATGTATCTCGTTGAGTTTCATCGAATTGTATAAAAATT
The DNA here is from genome assembly GCA_029203775.1 of Neoneuromus ignobilis. NCBI lineage: Eukaryota > Metazoa > Arthropoda > Insecta > Megaloptera > Corydalidae > Neoneuromus > Neoneuromus ignobilis. The sequence continues at coordinate 27,897,029 of CP092094.1, read as the reverse complement.
TTCATGGAAAAATCAAATTTTCCGCAAAAAATTATAGTTTTACCTATTCGTTATGATAATATTATAAAATTCACCGTTTGAACAAATATCACTATTTCGGTCAAATTTCTTTAGAGCAGCGTTGGGGTAAAATTTTTACATGAAACAGAAGAAAGAATATAGCCCGAACTCTAATAAGCATAGTATTAGTGCGTTTTTTTAAAAGATTCCACATGATTTCATCATAATATTTCGTAGCCTATGCAACCCAACATACATGTTTTTCATATTATCCTGATTAATTTTTATTATTTATGAGTTTTATGCATAATTACATGTACCTTTTTTACTTTACTGAAAAGGTGTTTCACTTCTGGCATCAGTATGATAGTATACATAACCATTTTTTTGATATTTTTCATACGTATACTTTGAAATTGATCGTCGAAATATGAAATTTCAATAAATTTTATAGTTTCCACGAAGCGATCACTATGATTTTTATAATTTACATGTATCTCGTTGAGTTTCATCGAATTGTACAAAAATTTTCATGGAAAAATCAAATTTTCCAAAAAAAATTAAAATTTCACATATTCGCTACGATAATTTTAAAAATACGTTTTGAAGAAATATCCCGATTTCGGTCAAAAGTTGTAAAATCACTTTTTTCTGAATTTTTCATACCTACACGACGAGATAATTTGTCAAACTAAGAAATTATCAAATTTTCTAAATTTTCATAATCTGATCAATGTGATATCATTACTTTACATATATTTCAATGATTTCCATCGAATGTCATTGAATTTTCCTGGAAAAATCCAAATTTTCAAAAACAATTCAAATGTCACTAATCGCCACGATAATTTTATAAAATTGAACGATTTCAACAAATACCACTTTTGCCGACATTTTAGAAATTCTCGTTTTTTCGATATTTTTCATACGTATACGTTGAAATTGATCGTCGAAATATGAAATTTCAATAAATTTTATAGTTTCCACGAAGCGATCACTATGATTTTTATAATTCACATGTATCTCGTTGAGTTTCATCGAATTGTATAAAAATTTTCATGGAAAAATCAAATTTTCCACAAAAATTTATAGTTTTACCTATTCGTTATGATAATATTATAAAATTCACCGTTTGAACAAATATCACTATTTCGGTCAAATTTCTTTAGAGCAGCGTTGGGGTAAAATTTTTACATGAAACAGAAGAAAGAATATAGCCCGAACTCTAATAAGCATAGTATTAGTGCGTTTTTTAAAAGATTCCACATGATTTCATCATAATATTTCGCAGCCTCTGCAACCCAACATACATGTTTTTCATATTATCCTGATTAATTTTTATTATTTATGAGTTTTATGCATAATTACATGTACCTTTTTTACTTTACTGAAAAGGTGTTTCACTTCTGGCATCAGTATGATAGTATACATAACCATTTTTTGATATTTTTCATACGTATACTTTGAAATTGATCGTCGAAATATGAAATTTCAATAAATTTTATAGTTTCCACGAAGCGATCACTATGATTTTTATAATTTACATGTATCTCGTTGAGTTTCATCGAATTGTACAAAAATTTTCATGGAAAAATCAAATTTTCCAAAAAAAATTAAAATTTCACATATTCGCTACGATAATTTTAAAAAAACAACGTTTTGAAGAAATATCCCGATTTCGGTCAAAAGTTGTAAAATCACTTTTTTCTGAATTTTTCATACCTACACGACGAGATAATTTGTCAAACTAAGAAATTATCAAATTTTCTAAATTTTCATAATCTGATCAATGTGATATCATTACTTTACATATATTTCAATGATTTCCATCGAATGTCATTGAATTTTCCTGGAAAAATCCAAATTTTCAAAAACAATTCAAATGTCACTAATCGCCACGATAATTTTATAAAATTGAACGATTTCAACAAATACCACTTTTGCCGACATTTTAGAAATTCTCGTTTTTTCGATATTTTTCATACGTATACGTTGAAATTGATCGTCGAAATATGAAATTTCAATAAATTTTATAGTTTCCACGAAGCGATCACTATGATTTTTATAATTCACATGTATCTCGTTGAGTTTCATCGAATTGTATAAAAATTTTCATGGAAAAATCAAATTTTCCGCAAAAATTATAGTTTTACCTATTCGTTATGATAATATTATAAAATTCACCGTTTGAACAAATATCACTATTTCGGTCAAATTTCTTTAGAGCAGCGTTGGGGTAAAATTTTTACATGAAACAGAAGAAAGAATATAGCCCGAACTCTAATAAGCATAGTATTAGTGCGTTTTTTAAAAGATTCCACATGATTTCATCATAATATTTCGCAGCCTCTGCAACCCAACATACATGTTTTTCATATTATCCTGATTAATTTTTATTATTTATGAGTTTTATGCATAATTACATGTACCTTTTTTACTTTACTGAAAAGGTGTTTCACTTCTGGCATCAGTATGATAGTATACATAACCATTTTTTGATATTTTTCATACGTATACTTTGAAATTGATCGTCGAAATATGAAATTTCAATAAATTTTATAGTTTCCACGAAGCGATCACTATGATTTTTATAATTTACATGTATCTCGTTGAGTTTCATCGAATTGTACAAAAATTTTCATGGAAAAATCAAATTTTACAAAAAAAATTAAAATTTAACATATTCGCTACGATAATTTTAAAAAAACAACGTTTTGAAGAAATATCACGATTTCGGTCAAAAGTGGTAACATCACTTTTTCTGAATTTTTCATACCTACACGACGAGATAATTTGTCAAACTAAGAAATTATCAAATTTTCTAAATTTTCATAATCTGATCAATGTGATATCATTACTTTACATATATTTCAATGATTTCCATCGAATGTCATTGAATTTTCCTGGAAAAATCCAAATTTTCAAAAACAATTCAAATGTCACTAATCGCCACGATAATTTTATAAAATTGAACGATTTCAACAAATACCACTTTTGCCGACATTTTAGAAATTCTCGTTTTTTCGATATTTTTCATACGTATACGTTGAAATTGATCGTCGAAATATGAAATTTCAATAAATTTTATAGTTTCCACGAAGCGATCACTATGATTTTTATAATTCACATGTATCTCGTTGAGTTTCATCGAATTGTATAAAAATTTTCATGGAAAAATCAAATTTTCCGCAAAAAATTATAGTTTTACCTATTCGTTATGATAATATTATAAAATTCACCGTTTGAACAAATATCACTATTTCGGTCAAATTTCTTTAGAGCAGCGTTGGGGTAAAATTTTTACATGAAACAGAACAAAGTATATAGCCCGAACTCTAATAAGCATAGTATTAGTGCGTTTTTTAAAAGATTCCACATGATTTCATCATAATATTTCGCAGCCTCTGCAACCCAACATACATGTTTTTCATATTATCCTGATTAATTTTTATTATTTATGAGTTTTATGCATAATTACATGTACCGATAATTTTTTTACTTGACTGAAAAGGTGTTTCACTTCTGGCATCAGTATGATAGTATACATAACCATTTTTTTGATATTTTTCATACGTATACTTTGAAATTGATCGTCGAAATATGAAATTTCAATAAATTTTATAGTTTCCACGAAGCGATCACTATGATTTTTATAATTTACATGTATCTCGTTGAGTTTCATCGAATTGTACAAAAATTTTCATGGAAAAATCAAATTTTCCAAAAAAAATTAAAATTTCACATATTCGCTACGATAATTTTAAAAAAACGTTTTGAAGAAATATCCCGATTTCGGTCAAAAGTTGTAAAATCACTTTTTTCTGAATTTTTCATACCTACACGACGAGATAATTTGTCAAACTAAGAAATTATCAAATTTTCTAAATTTTCATAATCTGATCAATGTGATATCATTACTTTACATATATTTCAATGATTTCCATCGAATGTCATTGAATTTTCCTGGAAAAATCCAAATTTTCAAAAACAATTCAAATGTCACTAATCGCCACGATAATTTTATAAAATTGAACGATTTCAACAAATACCACTTTTGCTGACATTTTAGAAATTCTCGTTTTTTCGATATTTTTCATACGTATACGTTGAAATTGATCGTCGAAATATGAAATTTCAATAAATTTTATAGTTTCCACGAAGCGATCACTATGATTTTTATAATTCACATGTATCTCGTTGAGTTTCATCGAATTGTATAAAAATTTTCATGGAAAAATCAAATTTTCCGCAAAAATTATAGTTTTACCTATTCGTTATGATAATATTATAAAATTCACCGTTTGAACAAATATCACTATTTCGGTCAAATTTCTTTAGAGCAGCGTTGGGGTAAAATTTTTACATGAAACAGAAGAAAGAATATAGCCCGAACTCTAATAAGCATAGTATTAGTGCGTTTTTTAAAAGATTCCACATGATTTCATCATAATATTTCGCAGCCTCTGCAACCCAACATACATGTTTTTCATATTATCCTGATTAATTTTTATTATTTATGAGTTTTATGCATAATTACATGTACCTTTTTTACTTTACTGAAAAGGTGTTTCACTTCTGGCATCAGTATGATAGTATACATAACCATTTTTTGATATTTTTCATACGTATACTTTGAAATTGATCGTCGAAATATGAAATTTCAATAAATTTTATAGTTTCCACGAAGCGATCACTATGATTTTTATAATTTACATGTATCTCGTTGAGTTTCATCGAATTGTACAAAAATTTTCATGGAAAAATCAAATTTTCCAAAAAAAATTAAAATTTCACATATTCGCTACGATAATTTTAAAAAACAACGTTTTGAAGAAATATACCGATTTCGGTCAAAAGTTGTAAAATCACTTTTTCTGAATTTTTCATACCTACACGACGAGATAATTTGTCAAACTAAGAAATTATCAAATTTTCTAAATTTTCATAATCTGATCAATGTGATATCATTACTTTACATATATTTCAATGATTTCCATCGAATGTCATTGAATTTTCCTGGAAAAATCCAAATTTTCAAAAACAATTCAAATGTCACTAATCGCCACGATAATTTTATAAAATTGAACGATTTCAACAAATACCACTTTTGCCGACATTTTAGAAATTCTCGTTTTTTCGATATTTTTCATACGTATACGTTGAAATTGATCGTCGAAATATGAAATTTCAATAAATTTTATAGTTTCCACGAAGCGATCACTATGATTTTTATAATTCACATGTATCTCGTTGAGTTTCATCGAATTGTATAAAAATTTTCATGGAAAAATCAAATTTTCCGCAAAAAATTATAGTTTTACCTATTCGTTATGATAATATTATAAAATTCACCGTTTGAACAAATATCACTATTTCGGTCAAATTTCTTTAGAGCAGCGTTGGGGTAAAATTTTTACATGAAACAGAAGAAAGTATATAGCCCGAACTCTAATAAGCATAGTATTAGTGCGTTTTTTAATAGATTCCACATGATTTCATCATTATTCTTCGCAGCCTCTGCAACCCAACATACATGTTTTTCATATTATCCTGATTAATTTTTATTATTTATGAGTTTTATGCATAATTACATGTACCTTTTTTTTACTTTACTGAAAAGGTGTTTCACTTCTGGCATCAGTATGATAGTATACATAACCATTTTTTTGATATTTTTCATACGTATACTTTGAAATTGATCGTCGAAATATGAAATTTCAATAAATTTTATAGTTTCCACGAAGCGATCACTATGATTTTTATAATTTACATGTATCTCGTTGAGTTTCATCGAATTGTACAAAAATTTTCATGGAAAAATCAAATTTTCCAAAAAAAATTAAAATTTCACATATTCGCTACGATAATTTTAAAAAAACAACGTTTTGAAGAAATATCCCGATTTCGGTCAAAAGTTGTAAAATCACTTTTTCTGAATTTTTCATACCTACACGACGAGATAATTTGTCAAACTAAGAAATTATCAAATTTTCTAAATTTTCATAATCTGATCAATGTGATATCATTACTTTACATATATTTCAATGATTTCCATCGAATGTCATTGAATTTTCCTGGAAAAATCCAAATTTTCAAAAACAATTCAAATGTCACTAATCGCCACGATAATTTTATAAAATTGAACGATTTCAACAAATACCACTTTTGCCGACATTTTAGAAATTCTCGTTTTTTCGATATTTTTCATACGTATACGTTGAAATTGATCGTCGAAATATGAAATTTCAATAAATTTTATAGTTTCCACGAAGCGATCTCTATGATTTTTATAATTTACATGTATATCGTTGAGTTTCATCGAATTGTACAAAAATTTTCATGGAAAAATCAAATTTTCCAAAAAAAAATTAAAATTTCACATATTCGCTACGATAATTTTAAAAAAACAACGTTTTGAAGAAATATCCCGATTTCGGTCAAAAGTTGTAAAATCACTTATTTCTGAATTTTTCATACCTACACGACGAGATAATTTGTCAAACTAAGAAATTATCAAATTTTCTAAATTTTCATAATCTGATCAATGTGATATCATTACTTTACATATATTTCAATGATTTCCATCGAATGTCATTGAATTTTCCTGGAAAAATCCAAATTTTCAAAAACAATTCAAATGTCACTAATCGCCACGATAATTTTATAAAATTGAACGATTTCAACAAATACCACTTTTGCTGACATTTTAGAAATTCTCGTTTTTTCGATATTTTTCATACGTATACGTTGAAATTGATCGTCGAAATATGAAATTTCAATAAATTTTATAGTTTCCACGAAGCGATCACTATGATTTTTATAATTCACATGTATCTCGTTGAGTTTCATCGAATTGTATAAAAATTTTCATGGAAAAATCAAATTTTCCGCAAAAAATTATAGTTTTACCTATTCGTTATGATAATATTATAAAATTCACCGTTTGAACAAATATCACTATTTCGGTCAAATTTCTTTAGAGCAGCGTTGGGGTAAAATTTTTACATGAAACAGAAGAAAGAATATAGCCCGAACTCTAATAAGCATAGTATTAGTGCGTTTTTTAAAAGATTCCACATGATTTCATCATAATATTTCGCAGCCTCTGCAACCCAACATACATGTTTTTCATATTATCCTGATTAATTTTTATTATTTATGAGTTTTATGCATAATTACATGTACCTTTTTTACTTTACTGAAAAGGTGTTTCACTTCTGGCATCAGTATGATAGTATACATAACCATTTTTTTGATATTTTTCATACGTATACTTTGAAATTGATCGTCGAAATATGAAATTTCAATAAATTTTATAGTTTCCACGAAGCGATCACTATGATTTTTATAATTTACATGTATCTCGTTGAGTTTCATCGAATTGTACAAAAATTTTCATGGAAAAATCAAATTTTCCAAAAAAAATTAAAATTTCACATATTCGCTACGATAATTTTTAAAAAACAACGTTTTGAAGAAATATCCCGATTTCGGTCAAAAGTTGTAAAATCACTTTTTTCTGAATTTTTCATACCTACACGACGAGATAATTTGTCAAACTAAGAAATTATCAAATTTTCTAAATTTTCATAATCTGATCAATGTGATATCATTACTTTACATATATTTCAATGATTTCCATCGAATGTCATTGAATTTTCCTGGAAAAATCCAAATTTTCAAAAACAATTCAAATGTCGCTAATCGCCACGATAATTTTATAAAATTGAACGATTTCAACAAATACCACTTTTGCCGACATTTTAGAAATTCTCGTTTTTTCGATATTTTTCATACGTATACGTTGAAATTGATCGTCGAAATATGAAATTTCAATAAATTTTATAGTTTCCACGAAGCGATCACTATGATTTTTATAATTTACATGTATCTCGTTGAGTTTCATCGAATTGTACAAAAATTTTCATGGAAAAATCAAATTTTCCAAAAAAAATTAAAATTTCACATATTCGCTACGATAATTTTTAAAAAACAACGTTTTGAAGAAATATCCCGATTTCGGTCAAAAGTTGTAAAATCACTTTTTTCTGAATTTTTCATACCTACACGACGAGATAATTTGTCAAACTAAGAAATTATCAAATTTTCTAAATTTTCATAATCTGATCAATGTGATATCATTACTTTACATATATTTCAATGATTTCCATCGAATGTCATTGAATTTTCCTGGAAAAATCCAAATTTTCAAAAACAATTCAAATGTCACTAATCGCCACGATAATTTTATAAAATTGAACGATTTCAACAAATACCACTTTTGCTGACATTTTAGAAATTCTCGTTTTTTCGATATTTTTCATACGTATACGTTGAAATTGATCGTCGAAATATGAAATTTCAATAAATTTTATAGTTTCCACGAAGCGATCACTATGATTTTTATAATTCACATGTATCTCGTTGAGTTTCATCGAATTGTATAAAAATTTTCATGGAAAAATCAAATTTTCCGCAAAAATTATAGTTTTACCTATTCGTTATGATAATATTATAAAATTCACCGTTTGAACAAATATCACTATTTCGGTCAAATTTCTTTAGAGCAGCGTTGGGGTAAAATTTTTACATGAAACAGAAGAAAGAATATAGCCCGAACTCTAATAAGCATAGTATTAGTGCGTTTTTTAAAAGATTCCACATGATTTCATCATAATATTTCGCAGCCTCTGCAACCCAACATACATGTTTTTCATATTATCCTGATTAATTTTTATTATTTATGAGTTTTATGCATAATTACATGTACCTTTTTTACTTTACTGAAAAGGTGTTTCACTTCTGGCATCAGTATGATAGTATACATAACCATTTTTTGATATTTTTCATACGTATACTTTGAAATTGATCGTCGAAATATGAAATTTCAATAAATTTTATAGTTTCCACGAAGCGATCACTATGATTTTTATAATTTACATGTATCTCGTTGAGTTTCATCGAATTGTACAAAAATTTTCATGGAAAAATCAAATTTTCCAAAAAAAATTAAAATTTCACATATTCGCTACGATAATTTAAAAAAACAACGTTTTGAAGAAATATCCCGATTTCGGTCAAAAGTTGTAAAATCACTTTTTCTGAATTTTTCATACCTACACGACGAGATAATTTGTCAAACTAAGAAATTATCAAATTTTCTAAATTTTCATAATCTGATCAATGTGATATCATTACTTTACATATATTTCAATGATTTCCATCGAATGTCATTGAATTTTCCTGGAAAAATCCAAATTTTCAAAAACAATTCAAATGTCACTAATCGCCACGATAATTTTATAAAATTGAACGATTTCAACAAATACCACTTTTGCCGACATTTTAGAAATTCTCGTTTTTTCGATATTTTTCATACGTATACGTTGAAATTGATCGTCGAAATATGAAATTTCAATAAATTTTATAGTTTCCACGAAGCGATCACTATGATTTTTATAATTCACATGTATCTCGTTGAGTTTCATCGAATTGTATAAAAATTTTCATGGAAAAATCAAATTTTCCGCAAAAAATTATAGTTTTACCTATTCGTTATGATAATATTATAAAATTCACCGTTTGAACAAATATCACTATTTCGGTCAAATTTCTTTAGAGCAGCGTTGGGGTAAAATTTTTACATGAAACAGAAGAAAGAATATAGCCCGAACTCTAATAAGCATAGTATTAGTGCGTTTTTTAAAAGATTCCACATGATTTCATCATAATATTTCGCAGCCTCTGCAACCCAACATACATGTTTTTCATATTATCCTGATTAATTTTTATTATTTATGAGTTTTATGCATAATTACATGTACCTTTTTTTACTTTACTGAAAAGGTGTTTCACTTCTGGCATCAGTATGATAGTATACATAACCATTTTTTGATATTTTTCATACGTATACTTTGAAATTGATCGTCGAAATATGAAATTTCAATAAATTTTATAGTTTCCACGAAGCGATCACTATGATTTTTATAATTTACATGTATCTCGTTGAGTTTCATCGAATTGTACAAAAATTTTCATGGAAAAATCAAATTTTCCAAAAAAAATTAAAATTTCACATATTCGCTACGATAATTTTAAAAAACAACGTTTTGAAGAAATATCCCGATTTCGGTCAAAAGTTGTAAAATCACTTTTTTCTGAATTTTTCATACCTACACGACGAGATAATTTGTCAAACTAAGAAATTATCAAATTTTCTAAATTTTCATAATCTGATCAATGTGATATCATTACTTTACATATATTTCAATGATTTCCATCGAATGTCATTGAATTTTCCTGGAAAAATCCAAATTTTCAAAAACAATTCAAATGTCACTAATCGCCACGATAATTTTATAAAATTGAACGATTTCAACAAATACCACTTTTGCCGACATTTTAGAAATTCTCGTTTTTTCGATATTTTTCATACGTATACGTTGAAATTGATCGTCGAAATATGAAATTTCAATAAATTTTATAGTTTCCACGAAGCGATCTCTATGATTTTTATAATTTACATGTATGTCGTTGAGTTTCATCGAATTGAACAAAAATTTTCATGGAAAAATCAAATTTTCCGAAAAAAATTAAAATTTCACATATTCGCTACGATAATTTTAAAAAAACAACGTTTTGAAGAAATATCCCGATTTCGGTCAAAAGTTGTAAAATCACTTTTTTCTGAATTTTTCATACCTACACGACGAGATAATTTGTCAAACTAAGAAATTATCAAATTTTCTAAATTTTCATAATCTGATCAATGTGATATCATTACTTTACATATATTTCAATGATTTCCATCGAATGTCATTGAATTTTCCTGGAAAAATCCAAATTTTCAAAAACAATTCAAATGTCACTAATCGCCACGATAATTTTATAAAATTGAACGATTTCAACAAATACCACTTTTGCTGACATTTTAGAAATTCTCGTTTTTTCGATATTTTTCATACGTATACGTTGAAATTGATCGTCGAAATATGAAATTTCAATAAATTTTATAGTTTCCACGAAGCGATCACTATGATTTTTATAATTCACATGTATCTCGTTGAGTTTCATCGAATTGTATAAAAATTTTCATGGAAAAATCAAATTTTCCGCAAAAAATTATAGTTTTACCTATTCGTTATGATAATATTATAAAATTCACCGTTTGAACAAATATCACTATTTCGGTCAAATTTCTTTAGAGCAGCGTTGGGGTAAAATTTTTACATGAAACAGAAGAAAGAATATAGCCCGAACTCTAATAAGCATAGTATTAGTGCGTTTTTTAAAAGATTCCACATGATTTCATCATAATATTTCGCAGCTTATGCAACCCAACATACATGTTTTTCATATTATCCTGATTAATTTTTATTATTTATGAGTTTTATGCATAATTACATGTACCTTTTTTTACTTTACTGAAAAGGTGTTTCACTTCTGGCATCAGTATGATAGTATACATAACCAATTTTTTGATATTTTTCATACGTATACTTTGAAATTGATCGTCGAAATATGAAATTTCAATAAATTTTATAGTTTCCACGAAGCGATCACTATGATTTTTATAATTTACATGTATCTCGTTGAGTTTCATCGAATTGTACAAAAATTTTCATGGAAAAATCAAATTTTCCAAAAAAAATTAAAATTTCACATATTCGCTACGATAATTTTAAAAAAACAACGTTTTGAAGAAATATCCCGATTTCGGTCAAAAGTTGTAAAATCACTTTTTTCTGAATTTTTCATACCTACACGACGAGATAATTTGTCAAACTAAGAAATTATCAAATTTTCTAAATTTTCATAATCTGATCAATGTGATATCATTACTTTACATATATTTCAATGATTTCCATCGAATGTCATTGAATTTTCCTGGAAAAATCCAAATTTTCAAAAACAATTCAAATGTCGCTAATCGCCACGATAATTTTATAAAATTGAACGATTTCAACAAATACCACTTTTGCCGACATTTTAGAAATTCTCGTTTTTTCGATATTTTTCATACGTATACGTTGAAATTGATCGTCGAAATATGAAATTTCAATAAATTTTATAGTTTCCACGAAGCGATCACTATGATTTTTATAATTCACATGTATCTCGTTGAGTTTCATCGAATTGTATAAAAATTTTCATGGAAAAATCAAATTTTCCGCAAAAAATTATAGTTTTACCTATTCGCTATGATAATATTATAAAATTCACCGTTTGAAGAAATATCCCGATTTCGGTCAAAAGTTGTAAAATCACTTTTTTCTGAATTTTTCATACCTACACGACGAGATAATTTGTCAAACTAAGAAATTATCAAATTTTCTAAATTTTCATAATCTGATCAATGTGATATCATTACTTTACATATATTTCAATGATTTCCATCGAATGTCATTGAATTTTCCTGGAAAAATCCAAATTTTCAAAAACAATTCAAATGTCACTAATCGCCACGATAATTTTATAAAATTGAACGATTTCAACAAATACCACTTTTGCTGACATTTTAGAAATTCTCGTTTTTTCGATATTTTTCATACGTATACGTTGAAATTGATCGTCGAAATATGAAATTTCAATAAATTTTATAGTTTCCACGAAGCGATCACTATGATTTTTATAATTCACATGTATCTCGTTGAGTTTCATCGAATTGTATAAAAATTTTCATGGAAAAATCAAATTTTCCGCAAAAAATTATAGTTTTACCTATTCGTTATGATAATATTATAAAATTCACCGTTTGAACAAATATCACTATTTCGGTCAAATTTCTTTAGAGCAGCGTTGGGGTAAAATTTTTACATGAAACAGAAGAAAGAATATAGCCCGAACTCTAATAAGCATAGTATTAGTGCGTTTTTTAAAAGATTCCACATGATTTCATCATAATATTTCGCAGCCTCTGCAACCCAACATACATGTTTTTCATATTATCCTGATTAATTTTTATTATTTATGAGTTTTATGCATAATTACATGTACCTTTTTTTACTTTACTGAAAAGGTGTTTCACTTCTGGCATCAGTATGATAGTATACATAACCATTTTTTTGATATTTTTCATACGTATACTTTGAAATTGATCGTCGAAATATGAAATTTCAATAAATTTTATAGTTTCCACGAAGCGATCTCTATGATTTTTATAATTTACATGTATATCGTTGAGTTTCATCGAATTGAACAAAAATTTTCATGGAAAAATCAAATTATCCAAAAAAAATTAAAATTTCACATATTCGCTACGATAATTTTAAAAAAACAACGTTTTGAAGAAATATCCCGATTTCGGTCAAAAGTTGTAAAATCACTTTTTTCTGAATTTTTCATACCTACACGACGAGATAATTTGTCAAACTAAGAAATTATCAAATTTTCTAAATTTTCATAATCTGATCAATGTGATATCATTACTTTACATATATTTCAATGATTTCCATCGAATGTCATTGAATTTTCCTGGAAAAATCCAAATTTTCAAAAACAATTCAAATGTCACTAATCGCCACGATAATTTTATAAAATTGAACGATTTCAACAAATACCACTTTTGCTGACATTTTAGAAATTCTCGTTTTTTCGATATTTTTCATACGTATACGTTGAAATTGATCGTCGAAATATGAAATTTCAATAAATTTTATAGTTTCCACGAAGCGATCACTATGATTTTTATAATTCACATGTATCTCGTTGAGTTTCATCGAATTGTATAAAAATTTTCATGGAAAAATCAAATTTTCCACAAAAATTATAGTTTTACCTATTCGTTATGATAATATTATAAAATTCACCGTTTGAACAAATATCACTATTTCGGTCAAATTTCTTTAGAGCAGCGTTGGGGTAAAATTTTTACATGAAACAGAAGAAAGAATATAGCCCGAACTCTAATAAGCATAGTATTAGTGCGTTTTTTAAAAGATTCCACATGATTTCATCATAATATTTCGCAGCTTATGCAACCCAACATACATGTTTTTCATATTATCCTGATTAATTTTTATTATTTATGAGTTTTATGCATAATTACATGTACCTTTTTTTACTTTACTGAAAAGGTGTTTCACTTCTGGCATCAGTATGATAGTATACATAACCATTTTTTGATATTTTTCATACGTATACTTTGAAATTGATCGTCGAAATATGAAATTTCAATAAATTTTATAGTTTCCACGAAGCGATCACTATGATTTTTATAATTTACATGTATCTCGTTGAGTTTCATCGAATTGTACAAAAATTTTCATGGAAAAATCAAATTTTCCAAAAAAAATTAAAATTTCACATATTCGCTACGATAATTTTTAAAAAACAACGTTTTGAAGAAATATCCCGATTTCGGTCAAAAGTTGTAAAATCACTTTTTTCTGAATTTTTCATACCTACACGACGAGATAATTTGTCAAACTAAGAAATTATCAAATTTTCTAAATTTTCATAATCTGATCAATGTGATATCATTACTTTACATATATTTCAATGATTTCCATCGAATGTCATTGAATTTTCCTGGAAAAATCCAAATTTTCAAAAACAATTCAAATGTCGCTAATCGCCACGATAATTTTATAAAATTGAACGATTTCAACAAATACCACTTTTGCCGACATTTTAGAAATTCTCGTTTTTTCGATATTTTTCATACGTATACGTTGAAATTGATCGTCGAAATATGAAATTTCAATAAATTTTATAGTTTCCACGAAGCGATCACTATGATTTTTATAATTCACATGTATCTCGTTGAGTTTCATCGAATTGTATAAAAATTTTCATGGAAAAATCAAATTTTCCAAAAAAAATTAAAATTTCACATATTCGCTACGATAATTTTAAAAAAACAACGTTTTGAAGAAATATCCCGATTTCGGTCAAAAGTTGTAAAATCACTTTTTTCTGAATTTTTCATACCTACACGACGAGATAATTTGTCAAACTAAGAAATTATCAAATTTTCTAAATTTTCATAATCTGATCAATGTGATATCATTACTTTACATATATTTCAATGATTTCCATCGAATGTCATTGAATTTTCCTGGAAAAATCCAAATTTTCAAAAACAATTCAAATGTCACTAATCGCCACGATAATTTTATAAAATTGAACGATTTCAACAAATACCACTTTTGCTGACATTTTAGAAATTCTCGTTTTTTCGATATTTTTCATACGTATACGTTGAAATTGATCGTCGAAATATGAAATTTCAATAAATTTTATAGTTTCCACGAAGCGATCACTATGATTTTTATAATTCACATGTATCTCGTTGAGTTTCATCGAATTGTATAAAAATTTTCATGGAAAAATCAAATTTTCCGCAAAAAATTATAGTTTTACCTATTCGTTATGATAATATTATAAAATTCACCGTTTGAACAAATATCACTATTTCGGTCAAATTTCTTTAGAGCAGCGTTGGGGTAAAATTTTTACATGAAACAGAACAAAGTATATAGCCCGAACTCTAATAAGCATAGTATTAGTGCGTTTTTTAAAAGATTCCACATGATTTCATCATAATATTTCGCAGCCTCTGCAACCCAACATACATGTTTTTCATATTATCCTGATTAATTTTTATTATTTATGAGTTTTATGCATAATTACATGTACCTTTTTTTACTTTACTGAAAAGGTGTTTCACTTCTGGCATCAGTATGATAGTATACATAACCATTTTTTTGATATTTTTCATACGTATACTTTGAAATTGATCGTCGAAATATGAAATTTCAATAAATTTTATAGTTTCCACGAAGCGATCACTATGATTTTTATAATTTACATGTATCTCGTTGAGTTTCATCGAATTGTACAAAAATTTTCATGGAAAAATCAAATTATCCGAAAAAAATTAAAATTTCACATATTCGCTACGATAATTTTAAAAAAACAACGTTTTGAAGAAATATCCCGATTTCTGTCAAATGTTGTAAAATCACTTTTTGAAGTGGAACTTCTCTTGTGGCGTTTTTCGGAGGCGGAACTTCTATTGTCTCTTTTTCGGATGCGGAACCCTGATGCAACACGTAATTGCGGCGTTTTTTGAAAGTATTTTGAAAATATTTCCTTGGTCTATATCAAAACACAAACACCTACCTTCACTGGATACTGGTAAAATATCTTAACAGATAACAGACCTCATCGACTTATTATCTCATTTACTGTAAAATTTATGTATATATATATTATATTATATATACTTTAGATCAATAAATTTTATTTGAATTTCCATAAGATGCTTATAGACAGAGAAAGACGTATGAAGCCGTATGCGCGTCGCTTTTATAAGTTAAAGCTAAGTAAATAGACTGAGCGCGTCATTACGTGAATTGTGTTTAAATAAGAGTGTTATTTAATGTAATTACATTGATATTTTTGGTAAGTATATTAATTTATATAATCTCATATTATAATAATAAGCTAAATAATACTAAATTACATCCATGTGGTATTTAAAAATTTATCAAATCAACGTGAAAATGAGGTTATGTACATGTATACAAAACATAGATATAGTATTTTATAACGTTATGGTATATACATTTGATCTATTTATCAAATAAAAGAAATACAATTAAAACACATGGTATTTAAAAATTATCGAAACCTATTACAGTTTTGATGTTATCTATTGTTTTATTTGTAACAATTTCTCACAATAACTATGAATTCTTTATTCTCAGGTGTCATTTTGAAGTTTTATTGAATTTTATGTGGTGTTATAAAATTATCAATTATCTATAAATAGTATCTAAATAGATGCTATTTATTGCAGGTAGATATTATTTGTGAGTATTTCCTTTAATTGTTTAATTTTTAAAACATTGATCTAATTGTATACTATATATTATACAACAGTAATATAATAGTAATTAAAAAAAATGTTTTTACAGGTTTTAAGATGGTAAAGTCTATTGCGCAAAAATTTTACTTATCAAAAACTAATTGTATCGTTTATACCTACTCAGTCACCATCGGAGGGAGCAATGGAAATCGAAGAAATTCCAAACGAAAACGAATAAATTTTCATAATTCATAATTTTATAAAAGTTTTAATTTGAAAATAATTGTTAATCTTACTTAACACATTGTATGCGGACAATGTCTCGACGACATACTATTACTACAGTGCGAAAGATCATCATCGAGACGTGTTGTCCGCATACAATGTGTTAATATGAAATAATTGTAAAAATTTAATTTAATTAAAACATTGATCATTTTCTACTTAAATTTTTATCCCGTGTATTTATCGCTTCTCTTCCTACTACATTTCTGCATTTTGTTACTTGCTTTATTCTGAAGAATTTGTTCATCTACGAGTTTTAGGCATACGCTTGTCCATGTACCTTTTGATTACTTTATTGATAAGAAGTTTCACTTCTGGCATGTGTACATGAGTACACATATTCTTTTTTCTGAATTTTTCATACCTATACGACGAGATAATTTGTCAAACTAAGAAATTATCAAATTTTCAAAATTTTCAAAATCTGATCAATGTGATTTCATTATTTTACATATATTTCAATAATTTCCATCGAATGTCATTGAATTTTCCTGGAAAAATCCAAATTTTCAAAAACAATTCAAATGTCATCTATTCGCCACGATAATTTCATAAAATTGAACGATTTCAACAAATACCACTTTTGCCGACATTTTAGAAATTCTCGTTTTTTCGATATTTTTCATACGTATACGTTGAAATTGATCGTCGAAATATGAAATTTCAATAAATTTTATAGTTTCCACGAAGCGATCTCTATGATTTTTATAATTTACATGTATCTCGTTGAGTTTCATCGAATTGTACAAAAATTTTCATGGAAAAATCAAATTTTCCGAAAAAAATTATAGTTTTACCTATTCGCTATGATAATTTTATAAAATTCAACGTTTGAACAAATATCACTATTTCGGTCAAATTTCTTTAGAGCAGCGTTGGGGTAAAATTTTTACATGAAACGTAATAAAGAATATAATTTTTTGTACGATGCAAAAAAAATATTTACAAAAAATATACATAATATTTATTTTGGTAGATAATTTTCATGGTTATTAATAGTATCTTTCCACAATTTAGGCAAATTTTTGATGCCTCTTTTATAAAATTCTGGCTGCTTTGAAAAAGGTATCAAAGTGTGTTCGGACATCATTTTCCGAATTAAATGTTTTATCTCGAAGCGAATGCTGCATACATCAGAATGAATAATAATTAGACAGCATAATATTTTTTCCTGGGTAATTCTCGTTGCATGCAGTCTCGAATTATCATACTGCCGTAGATAATTATCATACTGCCGTTGATTATTCACCAGAACGAATCATATTTTTCGTAATTTCACTTTTAATCTTTCTAATTGCGCACAGTAGATCTCGGCTGTGATAGACTGACCAGTTTTAATAATTCTTAATGAATCACACCTGAAATATCCCACCAGACACATAAAAAAACCTTTTTTAAAATCAAAGAGAGTCCGTACCTTAACTTCATTCTGCATCTATGAGATGAACTAAAACAACGTGTTAGAAATTGATAGCTCGCTTTAGTGGAGGAATAAATACCCTATATTAAAAAAATTAAACTACCGTTTTAATCGCATTTTCATTACTTTTTTGCACTAACCTCAAAGGTTTATTTTTGACAGTTATTTTAAAAATTGATTTTTTAAAAAGTCATGTTATCATTTTCTAATTTTTCTGGTAATCCATCAACTAATTTATCCTTTACTAATTTATTCAAATATTGAAAATTTATATGACCAAGCGCTCTATGCCATTTTTCTTTTTCTGTCATTTTTACTACATTTGCATGAATATTTTCATTTAAGTAATTGCAAAAACTTTTCATATGATACAAACCATTTATTTTTGACGCTACAGCTGTCAACTTTCTATTTTTATTATAGATTTTCGCATAATTATTTCTCGCTACAATAGTATTATTTTCAGTAATTTTAGAAAAACTTAATAAATTTCTTTTCATACCTTTTACCAAGAAAACATTCTCTAAATAAATCTCTGTCCTATCATAATATGTTTTAAATGTTGTTTTAACAATACCAACCTTAGTCGCTTTTAACAATTTATCGTCAGGCAAAATTACATCAACACGGTTTTCTAAATTTTTACACTCGTAAAAGTATTTTTCATCATTAAAAATATGGTGCAAACACCCACTATCTAATAACCACTGAATCAAATTAGGATTTTCACTTTTAAATTCACTTAAATTATTCACATTAACTTTCACTACCTGCGTTGCCCATGCTTCATGCGATGTCTCGTTGTGATGCTGTTCTCTCGTTTCTTGTTGATTATATATTTCCTAAGTACAGTAAACATCTATTTTTCAGATGAACAAGTCTACAGTTCCGTCGTCCGATTTCTCAGTTAATGAAAACTTCAACGATACCGAATATTCTCCAGATATATTGTTTTCTTCGCGTAATGATAATGATTGTATTTTTGAGCCTATTCCAACTTCCTCATATTTTAAACAACTCGCTTTAAAAGATAAGAAATATGAAAAAGAATTTCAAAAAGTTATAAGCGATGATTTTTTTCAGAGTTGCTTTAATCAAAAAGAGAAATTTTCAGGGAATGGAAAGTTAATAATTAAAGATAAAAAACAGTATGTAGAAGGAAAATGGCATGAAAGTAGACTAATTGAATTATATTCTTGTCAATTTATTTTTATTTGGGAAACACAAAGAACGATTTATATTAGACAATAAATGATTGGATATTTATTTACTATTGATGAAGAGGATTTTGTTGCGAAAATAAATATACATAAACTAGAAGAAATAGATTACACTAAATCTTACATTCATATCGGAAGAGATTTTCTTAAAGCGGTTCAAATTGTTGAAGTTCTAAAAGATGAATTATTAAATGAACGAAATATCGTTTACGAAAACTTTAAGAAGTTTTTGTTAAACAGAAGTAGTAAAACAACTGAAATACAAGAATTTGCAGAAGATACTATACAACTTTTAGCAAGTTTACATGATAAGTTAAACGCTGTTAAATTATTAGGTTTCAATGTTTTAATACTAAATAACATAAATAACAATACGTGTATATCGACCCGACTGAGACATCTTTCTAAACAACTCTTAGATACAGAACACGCGTTAACATCTAGAAATAAAATCATTCCTATATTTAATTCTGTCACTCATCTATACACTAAGGATATTTTTAATGAATTGCGAGAAATTCTTAATCAAACAGTCGAAAATCATAAAAGAATATTAATTGATAAATGTGTTTCAAAAAATTCAGAAATAGGTCAATTAATAATTGATCACTTAAACGAATTATCTGAGCAACAGTTACTTTCTATAAGTAATAAAAATATTGAAATATTTTTAAAAATTGACTCTGTAATAAATCAGTTAAAATATTTAATAGATAATAAAGATATAGCATTTCTCCAAGAGCATTTCTGTAATATGTTAAACGATTTATTTGAACAAGTCAAAGCAATTACAAAAATTAATACAATTAATCATCTATTTTTGACTAATTCAATGTATTTATATTTATATAAGAGTTTCTTAGATTCTGTTACAGAAATTAGTATTGCTGTAAACGTACCCATTAGGAATTTCATTCAAATTGAAAATAAAGTCAGTTTGATTTTTTTACAATCTAATATCACTTGGCCATTCATCTCGTTACAAATCCAAATTCATGAACGACAATGTCTTTTTATTTTAAAATTGATGAAATATTTTAAATTTGGATTATACTCGAATGAAGAAAAAAAATTCCAGTACAAATGTCAATTATTACAAAGTAATGATGTTATAAACGATACGTTTGAGAGATTGTATAAAGGTTTATCTGAGCATCGTTTAATATGGCTTTATATTCTCGATAATGCAATAATAAATATATTAGATTATCAAAGAACTCAAAAAGAATTTTCGAAAGAATACGAAACATATTTTAAGGAGTTTTCAACTTCCTTACACGAAGCTTTTCTAAAATTGATTTTTAATGAAAGCGATAGACTTCACGAAATATTCCGTCTTGTTGTTTATAAAATTACAACATTTGTAACAGAAATATCTTCTTGTTTATATAGAATATGTTCGATTACAACAATAGAGAAAAGTATATTGAAAAAACAAATAGCTTTTGTTGGGACACTGATGTATTCTCAAAAGGATCAGGTTTTTCTAAATAATTTTACAAATTTAATCGACGCATACTCTCTCTATTGGACACAAACAACATTTCATATATTGAAAATATCCAAAAAGAATCCCCACGAAATATTTCAAAAGAAAATGTTGACAATACAAGACAAATTGTTTTATATTATAGATAATACTTTGGATCAAAAAGCTAACATTCAAGAATAGTTAATTTTTTTAAATCGTTTGATAAATTTTTACAATGTCTTAATAATGTAGAATTTAAGTGGATTGTTCAAGAAAAAGTAACTCTTAATGAAGTTACAAAAGAAACATTGAAATTAATCAATGAAGATACAAAATCATACGAGGTATTACAATCTGAAAGTCTATTTACAGATTCTAATACTGTTAATATACCTAAACATTATATTATTGAAGTTGTTACTAATTTATTAAATATTATAAACAAATTTATTAAAGATACAAATTGGACAACTACTCATTTAAAAGCTACAAACTGTTTATTATTGGTTGTAAGTAATTCGTTTGCTAATTTTGACAGACAACAATTTTATAACGATTTCGAGCAATTTTTAATTGATTCAACTCGCTATTTCGATGATGTCATAACAAACAGTAATACTTATGAAGAATTTGAAGTAAATTTAATTAACATAAAAACTTGCCAAAAACTAAAACATAATAATATAAATAATACTAAGGCAAAAGAGTAAACGTAAAAAATTGAAATTTTAATAATTTTCTATTCTAAAAATTATAATTGTTTGTAGACTAAATCTATAAATAAAGATATTGATAATAATTTACGTCTTTTATTTCATGCCAATCATAGAAAATAATACATTTTGTCTTTTAAATAATTTCAAATTTACACTTTATATTTTTAAAATTAAAAATAATATCAATCTACCTTGTATTTTAATGTTAAAAATACAATTAATATATTTTATAAGTGAGATTGGATAATACTTTTAACTTGAAGAAATTTTCAAAAAAAAATTGCTAACAATTTTCCAATCAATTTTTCAAGACAATTTTGAAATTTTTTTATATCTCATATATGAACTCAATAATTATTTAATATCTCATATATGAACAAATGGACTTATACCACTTTCTAATATCATATTCTGGCGATAAAACTATACAGAACATTTTTTTTGATTAATTTATGGGTATATTGTACACTAAAGTTCCCAACCTTTTTTGGTCTACTGCCCCCTTTTTGAAAAAAAATTACTCACCTTATATACTGAAAAACAAGGACAGATTTTTTAAATTACTTTATTAAAATATATTAACAATATTGGTGTATTGCTCATAGTTTAATTAACAAATACATATTATTAAAAAAATTAATAACATATTATTAGTGAGAGGGCTGAGCTTGGTGTAATGACACTAATTTTTCGATATTTGGTGCCATATTTGTCATCAGCAATCTTAAATATACCCACTTTTAATACGGACTGATCTTGCTTAAAAGACATTTAGAACTATTTGTTGAAATATTTGTTCGATGATCATTAATATTAATCAAACTTTTCAGCGCATTTTTGTTGGTCCTCGACACCCCCTAAATTTTCTTTGGACCAAAAAATCCCTCTTAGATCTCTTCAACGCCCACCGGTGGGCGGTACAGATTCCGTTGGGAACCATTGTTGTACACTATTGACTGTGTTATTATAAATATAATAAGAAGACATCTTTGTCTACCTAAAACTGTCAATAATTCATTTTTTTCCAAAAATGGAGTTATTCCACTTAAAAAAAGGCTCAATTATATATATATATATATATATATATAATAAATATAATATAATATATAATATAATGTATAATATAATGTTGCACGTATATTTGCCAAGAATAACATGTAACTGAAACAGAAAGACATCAGTGAAAATGAACCACGAGCCTGGCACGTGTTGTTTACGTTTGGCCCGATCGACGTATCACGGCTTTCACACGTGATATTTTTTGGTCCGATTTCCTTACCATGAGTCTCACACGATATTGTAGGCGAAGGGGTTAAAGTTAGCTTTATTATAATTATTATATGATCTACTGTACAATCCCATATTTATTAATATTCCATATTTAATAAATTGTTTATTTCTATATTGACATTTGTATTTCACTATTTATTTTATTATTTACAGTATTTTTTCACAGTAGAAATGTGGAAATATTAAACATTGAATGTTATCATTCATTAGTACCTGGCCATATTAACAACCAGGCTAACCAGGTGAGTAGACGAAGATTTTTATTCAGGGTTTATTCATTTAAGTAAGTGGTCTATGCTCTGTCTAGGACCGAGGATTAAACGCACTTCTTCCACATGACAGAGGGTGATGCTAATTACTACATTACCAGTTGGCTTTTATATTATGCTGTATCACATGAAATGTTCGAATTTGAATGATGAAATGAAAACACAATATTATAAGGAAAAAATACTTTATCTAATCGAAAATGCATCATTCACGTTAAAGGTTTTTGAAAACTTGATATTAATTATAGATTTTATTATTATAAATCTTCACGTCTTTAGAAGAAATAAAATATATAAATGCATCAACTATGGCCTTTTGATTTATGAATGTTTTATTTAGAAAAATTATATCAAGATGTTTGAAATGATTAAAATTAGTTGGTGACAAGTCGATTGAGTTAAGAAGATACTACAAAATTTCATAACCCAGCTTTGTTAATTTCTGTATAGTAATTTAAAAGATATGCGGTCGGAATTTGTCATGAAGCAATATTAATTCATCTCTGTTGATTGATCAAAGTTGTTGTGATCTTAATTTTTTATGCATTACTTTAATTTCTTAACAATAAGATACAGTAGTAATGAAATATCTTTTGCTGCAAAAACAAATAGTGTATGGTTTCCTTCGTAGACCACCACACAATCCAACATTTCAGCCAAAATGACATTGGTATTATGTTTTTGGGATTTCCACCTAAGCTGCTAACTCTCTGACGGACATACAACGAAGATTTTTGAGCACTAATGCCTTGACTTGGGCGACGTGGTCGTCGTCAGTTTATGTCGATGTGCATCCAGATTGTGGTTCATCATCGACAGCTTCATAGCCCTCTTTAAACGCCTTAGCTACTCAAAAACTTTCTTGCGATAGAAACTTCACAGAGTATACCTTTCTTAACATTTTCAACGTTTGTATTAAGTTTATTCGATTCCCAACACAAAATTTAATGCAAATTCTTTGATCAGAATCAGAATCAGAATCGGAAAAAATCATTTTGTCTAATAATTACATGAAGTTTACATGATATTTTCGGGGTTAGTTAGGCTGCCTATCTTATGATAATGTGCCTATGGTTGAGTATTATTTTCGATATGTGCTAGTGAGATTTTGTAACAATACAGGAAAAAATTCAAAAAACCTGTTTTAATGTGAATTTTTTAACTATTTTAACTTATGCTAACTTAACTATCTTAATTAATTATACTAACTTAGTTGTAAATAGCTTATTTCCTAACTTAACCTGTTTAAAAACATTGTTTACAGCAGCTCTACGTGCTAAGAGTTTTATCACTGAGGGGTTGTTGAAGACATTGAACTGTTGAACTGATTCTTTGATTAACTGATGTCTACATTGTAAAAATCGCCGTGAACAATAATCACCGTTAAAAAAAACACTAAATTATTTATTGATGCGTGTAGCGTCATGAAACTTTGCATAGGTGTCATTGACAAATGTACCAACTTAAAAAAAACTACATGACATTCTACAAACGCCGAAATTAAAAAAAAAATCCTGTTATATTAGGGCATCTAAATGTGATCCCTAGATTTGAGTTTTATTAAAAAGAAACTATACAAATGTTTTACATAATTTTTAATAAAACACAAATCTAGGCTTCACATTTGAATGACCATATATATATATATATATATATATATATATATATATATATATATATATATATATATATATATATATATATATATATATATATATATATATATATATATATATATGTATGAGCCGTTAATTCTGGAAGTAGGGCAAGTCCATTTTATGTTATTCTAAGATATTTAATGGTTTGGCATTTGAATGGATTTAAAAATATTCGTAAGCAGTAATAAACTTATTTTATATTTTTTGTGGTCTTATTTCACGTAAATTTAATATGCAATAATGGTTATCCGTGTTAGGTGAACAAAGACATGGTTTTGGTATGCAAAAATGGACTTACCTCACTTTCAAAAGCAGTGATTTGTTGAAAACGTTGATTATATTTGAATGGAATATAATTATAGTAACAAAAAATTGAATATTTTATTTATTTACTTATTTATTTTATTTCTACATTTTATACTTCTTTCGAAAAGCTATAATAAAAAAAATAAATTTAATTTTATAAGAAAAAGTAGATAAAATAAGAAAAAATATACAGTAATAGGTTGCACGCATATAATTATATTTCTTAGTTTAGATGGTGCAGATTTTTAAATTATTCATAATGGATGGTTGGTACATAGGGTAATAAATCCATCATATTTTTATATTTTTCTTCAGTAATAGGCCTAGTTTTTGCATTTAAAGATGATAATATTATTTTTCCGAAATTACTTGGCCTACGCCGTTTTGATGATAAATCAAGAGTTTTAAATTGCGAATCTTTTTCCATTGATGTTATATAAAACAATTTATATAGCGCATTTTTTCTTGAAAATCTTATCCAGAAATTCAACCAATTGACAGTTTCTCCATCAGTATTTGTTGTTTTTTTCAAAATTGCCTTCACTAAAGGTTTGGTTGAATAGATAGATAGATAGATAGAATATCTATCTATCTATCTATCTATATTTAATATATATATTTAACTCTGCATTATGCTCCACTATAAATATTTACAATACACATTATATTATAACTTTATATAATGAATTAGTGATAATAATCGAAAATAGCGATTAATAAATTAAACTTTCAACGTTAAAATATTAACCCTTCTTTCAATATTAAGAAACCAAAATTTCTACGAGAAATATTGTTGATTTTTTTTAATTAATATTTATTATTCTATTTATAAAATTTTCAAAAAAAATTAGATCTAATTTAACACGGTTGGATTTGGTGATTTTAACTAATTGGTGGTGTTTGTAAACTTTATTTTCCACTTCAGTGTTATTAAAATATTATATATTCGATTATTTTTAGTTTAAATGCAAGTGGGGATTACATCTTAAAATTATTATCATCGAAATTAATACTGCCATTGATTAAACCATTATCTGAAATTATTCTTTTTTATTCTTAGCGCACTTGAATAGATTTTGCAGACTAATTTTAAAAAAATAATATTTGCGCAAGGAATGATTTTTGTTTATCTTCTTTTCCTATACAATATTTTTCTTCTTTGCATTACTAAAATATACCTTAATAATTTCAATCTCGTGACTATATTAAGAGAAGAATTATTACAACATTTTTGGCTATTTTAAATTGTATATTAAGAGAAACTAATTACATTTTCAATCAAGTTTATATTATATAGTATATAGGAAATTTATGTACTTTTTTAATTGTAATTTTTCTTTAACGTCAGATATTTATTTCCAAAATCTAAATTACATATTCATTAAAATACATTTATAATAATCTAAGATAATTTTGGAAATATAAAGTATAAAAAGATACATTAAGGTATATAATAAAATTTGTGTGCCTTTTCAATAAAATCATAAAAATATATTATGAACTCTATGACATTACACACTTTTTTTTATTTAATATCATAATGTTTACTTATATATTATTTACTTATATATATATATATATATATATATATATATATATATATATATTATTATTATTATTATTGAAGGAAAATTTCCTAAATTATTTATGCATTACTAATTTTTCAATTCTTGATACGATTTCTTGGCCATAAAATGAACAATCCAGCCAATGCCATCATTATTCGGAGATGTATGATACTCGACGATCATTACATTTGTCGACGATACATGTATACCAGGATTTTGGCTACCACAGTAATGTGCCTGTGAAATTTTTTCACCAGATGTAATATCCACCTCAAATAGTTCGACATAATCGGTCTTACACCATATAGCAGATCCTTAAAGAATATATTACACATTACAGGTATATTTTTATAAAATGTTATCATTAGTTTTATAAACATTAAATTACAATAGTCTATTACAAAATTATTTGATTATTATCATTATATGTAATTTGTAAATCTAATTGTATTATTTATATATATATATATATATATATATATATATATATATATTTATTTATATTACAAGGGTCGTTTGATAAGTATGGTAAAAAGGTAAGAAAAACTAAATTTAAAAAATAATTTAATTAATTAAATTAAATAATATATAAATTTACCATACTTATCAAACGACCCTAGTATATATATATATATATATATATATATAAATATGTATATATCATCAACATCATTATTGGATCCACAGACTACTTCTGTCCTTGACTTCCTGAAATTTTTCTCGCGTCCTGTGCGAAACTTGTTTTCAGGTTTGTTGATAACGGTTTTTGAGTATGTAGGTTTTTAGCTCAAAATATCTTAGTCCACTGGTGGAAATGCCACCTTATGGTTTCGTAGAACAGCTATTCTCTATTCCTCGTCTGTACCTGACCCTGATTTCCGCTGGGCTTAGAACCCAGTCTTCCTCAGAGTTTCTCAAGTTAATGGGATCCACCACTTGAAGGTAAGGGTAGTAGGGATTGGATAAGAAAGACTAGGTAAAGGCGAAACCATGTACTCTTCCTCATAATATATATATATATATATATATATATATATATATATATATATACATATATATATATATATATATATATATATATATATATATATATATATATATATATATATATATAATACATTTTTTTATATAGGGAATATAGACACTGAATGCAGAAATAAAGTAAAAATTTTTGAAAATCAAACGCAGCATGTAAAGAAAAATATTAGAAATTTTTCAATTTGATTAGAAAATCTTAACCCTTTGCGCTCGAGTGGCGACTCTCACTCGCCAGCCAATGTATTGATACAACTCGACTGGCGACTAAGAGTCGCCATCAAGAATTACTTGGATTTTTTTCAACATAAAGTCCGTCGACTGTAGGTACTTATATTTAGGAAAAACTCATAAAACTATATCAGAGTGTAATTTCAGAAAGAAAAGGTGGGGAAAACCGTATCGTTTTTAAAAAATTCCAAAAAAATGTTTTCAAAAAATGTTGAAAAAACTTTTTAAAGAAATTTCCTAAAAATTTTCCAAACAATTTTGAATTTTTGTTTATATTAGCACATTAACGTCCGGAGATATAAAAATATGTTTTTTGGTGACTGCTTGTGAAATTCCGGAGACATAAAAATAAGGTTTATGTACTGTGCATTAAATTCCGACGACATATAAATATGTGTTGCAATATATATGCTAAAAATAATATTTTTTATCGACTAGACTAATACTGCGTGCTTTAATAATATTGAAAGCAAAAGATAACAGAAAATTCGATCATAAAATTTATTTGTGTAATTAAATTCAAATAAAATTTATTTTGAATAGAGCAACATATCTCATACCTGTGTACAAGATTTCAGCTTCCTAGGTTGCAAAGGCTAGAAGTTATGAAGGGAAAACCAAAGAAAGTGGCTTTACGTTTTTACTTCTATCTCCACTCAATTTCATAAAAAAATATTTGATAATTTAAAAGGTATAACGATTTTTGTAAAGCGATGCGACATATTCTAAAAACCTTAATATATGCCGGCTACAGGCATTAATTTTCGTGCAAACAGCCCAGACCATAATGTGTTAATAATTTTTAAATATCTCAGTGTATGAATAAATGAACTTATACTACGTTCTAATATATTTCTTGCGATAAAACTATAAAGAAAATTTCTTTTGATTAATTTATGTGTATATTATACATCCTTGATTATGTTGTTGTAAATACAAAAAGAGGACATTTATGTCAACCTAAAACTGTCATTAATTTATTTTTTTACAAAAATGGAGTTATTTAACTTTCGAAAATAACGGTTCACTTATTGCTTTTTTATAATTTTTTCCAAAAAAATTTCCAAAGAATTTACCAAAAAATTAAAAAAAAAATTCATTTGAAATTTTTTTTAAAAAGTTTTTAAATTTTTTTGAAAAATTTATAGATAAACAATAATTGTTTATTTATAAATATTTATATAATATAAATAAAAATATTTAAAAATATAATTGCTTTTAAAAAACTCGTCTGATTGCTGGTTTTCCTACACTAAAAATGCCTCGAGCACAAAGGGTTAATCGTCACTCAGTGTCTAATGTACAATAAAACAAATAAGATCAATAAAATTGCCATGGACAGAACACATGGCAAGAAAAAAAGATAATAGATGTTTAAAAATTATTATGAAATGGCGATTAAATGATAAACAGAGAGCAAAAAAGAGAGTTTATTAAATGTGAGGGAATAAAGTTGTGA
This sequence comes from Neoneuromus ignobilis, assembly GCA_029203775.1. NCBI lineage: Eukaryota > Metazoa > Arthropoda > Insecta > Megaloptera > Corydalidae > Neoneuromus > Neoneuromus ignobilis. The sequence continues at coordinate 27,867,288 of CP092094.1, read as the reverse complement.
AATATAATGGTGGTGAAGATGCTTGAAGAACTTCAAAAGGAGTTAAAAACAATCAAGTGGGATATCATGGGATTAAGTGAAGAAAACAAAGTAAGAGTGCAACTTCAAGATCTGAATGTTTTTTTATTAAAAAAAGAAAAAAAACAGTAGATAGAGGAGTTTGATTTTTAATTAATAAAAAAAAAATATAATAGAGATATAAAGTTTATTAGAAAAAGCAACTAGGATAATCATTCAAATATCAAAAATGTACTTGTTGCATATAATTCAAATATATGCATTAATATTAGCTCAAGGATAAGGAAATTAAAAAAAAATATATTAATTGTTAGTAATCTCCATGCCCAAATAAACTGTCATTTAAAATAATTAAGCGGGACAATAATGTCAAAATTGAAACAAAACAAAATGATAATACTGTTATGAGAAACTTCTACTATGGAATTAGAGATAAAAGAAACGGTAGATTAATTGAATCTTCTGAAAGTAGAGGATTATATATTATGAATATATAATCCTCTACAATTTCATAATATATAATATATTTCATAATATATAATATATAATATATTTCATATATATATATATATATATATATATATATATATATTTCATATATATTCATTTATATATATATATATATATATATATTTATATATATATATATATTTATATATATATTTATATATATATATTTATATATTTATATATATATATATATATATTTCATAATATATAATATATGAATATATATATTATATATTATGAATTCATTCTTTAAGAAAAATATTAACAGGAAATGAATTTAGCCCTAATAGTATTAAAAACAAAATTGATTTTATACTAGTTAATAAGAAGTATATAGTTAAATACTGTTTAATTTACAATCTTTTTAATATTGAAAGTAATTATCGTACAGTAAGAAGAAGAATGTGTTAAAACTAAATTAGAAAGAAGAAGTAGAACTGATTAATAGATTTACTTGGTTAGAAGGTGAAAAAAAGTAAAGAAAATGAAATGTCGGAATTATTGAACATAACTCTAAAAAAATTAAGGGGAGTCATAAAAATAAAGAGCCGAGTGGAAAGAGATCAGAAAACATAAAAATTTTAATGAAAAAACGAGACATGAAAAACAACAGATAATGCAAAAAAAACAAAATTGATTATATAGATCTAAGTAACAATTTGAAAAATATATAAAGAAGACATTCGAAAACATAATAATGAACATATATGGAAAAATATTGAAGAAAATGGAAACTATCAGAAAAAACAAAATCTTTTAATAGAAAAAAATGAATAATCGTTTTACAATTAGGAGAGGGAAGCGAGATATATAATAGATTCACAATAATACAAATGGACTTTCACCACCAACACTATGATATGTTATAAAGTGTTCAATAATCACTTATTGTTCACTTTGTATTTTATAACAATAAAGAGCTTATTATTATGGTTATTATAAATAACAAAGTGAACAATAAGTGATTATTAAACACCTTAAAAATTGTGGTGTTAGGGGTAAAAATTTATTTGTATTAAAGTAAATTTGCAGTAGTTCTGAAAAAAATTGATCCACAATAGTCAAAAGAATAAATGAATTTTACATGAAACTGTACGAATGTGTAAATACGAGGGTCGTTCAATAACTATATTAAATTTATTTATTGTTTAATTTAATTAAATTTTTCTAATTTAGTTTTGCTTACTTTTTAACCATACTTATCAAATGACCCTTGTAGAAAAGAATATGCAGAAAAAAAAGAATTTTAAAATCCCATCAGAAATGCAAAAATGAGATTTTCTTTACATAATGAAATTATAGCAAAAATTTCAAATTAATAAGAGAAAAAATATTGATTGATGAATTTACTTGTTTACAAAAGAGAAATATAAAAAGTAATGGAATGAAGCAACATTAATTCTTACTTATAAAAAAAAGACTTGATAAATTGTTCATTTATCAATCTATTTTCGACGATATATAACTTTTCATTAACATTTTTCAAGACGGTTACAAATTAAACCAATTTTTATAGCTACGAAACCAAGCAGGATTTCGAACTTGTTTTAACACAATTGATTATATTCAGGTAATAAAGGAAGTTAGTCGATACAATAACTATCAAAAACCAGTCTACTTGGTTTTATAAATTATGAAAAAGCTTCGACTTAGTCAATACGTAAGCGATATTAAATACATTGACACATTGAACAATATAAAATGTATACATTGAGTTCTTAAAAAATATTTATAGAAATGGTACATCTTTGTATAAGTACACGAAAAATCAGCGAAATATAAAATTATGAAAATGATGAGACAGTGAAATGCGACATCACTAAAACTATTATTTGTTTTAAGAAAAGTATGCCAAAATTGACATGATATGATATGATATGATATAAATGATATGATATGATATAATATATATATATATATATATATATATATATATATATATATATATATATATGGGTGTAACACACAACGATATGATGAAAAATGAATGGATCAGAAAGAAAATAAAATAAATGGGTTTTATTGTAAAACTGAAAAGTCTGAAACGGAAAAAGGTCGCTCATATACCAAAAAGAGGGGACACCACCGATGTGGAAGGGAAGTTATTAATTGAGAATCTAGATATATAAGTAGTTCCAGGAAATGACCGATGGATAGATAGAAAAAAGATAGAATGAAATTTGTAGGATTGGACCGTAAGCGGAAGAGATTTAATCAAAGTGGAAAATTGTAAGAGAAGCATTCATTTAATAGTGGATTGAGATTGGCTAATGATGTACAAACATACATACATACATACATACATACATACGTACATACATACGTACATACATACGTACATACATACGTACATACATACGTACATACATACGTACATACATACGTACATACATACGTACATACATACGTACATACATACGTACATACATACGTACATACATACGTACATACATACTTACATGCATACGTACATGCATACGTACATGCATACGTACATGCATACGTACATGCATACGTACATACATACATACATACATACATACATACATACATACATACATACATACATACATACATACATACATATATATATATATATATATATATATATATATATATATATATATTAAAAAAACATTGCGCCGAGGTCACAAATATTATTAGGTTATGTAATATAAAATGTCGAATTTATTTTTGGATTTTCAATTGAAATATCTGACATTTCATATAACATTAATTAACAGATGATTATTTTCTAATCACATTCAACGAATTTATAATGGGAATAATTTTAGAAATTTTATAAAAATATTTTAGTGCCTTTGTTAATTTTAATAATAATTTAATTCCATTTTAGTTTATTCTACACTAATCATAGATATAAGAATAATGAACTTTTTCATATATTTTGAAATTGTTTGGCGTATTTGCAGTTTAAATTAATATTTATACTTCTAAAATATTTATTTTACCTTTTAGTGATATATATTGAATTGTGATATATATTGAGTTTTGATATGATAAGTAGTATTATTTTGTATGAAAATTATATTTTTATGGTTCAATACTTACAAATAATTTGTTTAAGGAAAATTAGATTTTTGGTTTATATAAAAGCCTAATACTGTTTGTATTAATTAGTTTTAATTTTAATATTATTGTCTTATAGTATTACATTCTAATGTTGTATGTCAAGTATCTACTTAGTCCATGCAGAGTAATTAATGTGGTAATTAATAAACAGGATATGATTTTATTAAAAATATTTGATAAGAACAAGTGATTTATTTTTCAAAGAAAGAAATAAAATTTATTAAAAAAAGCATGCGATATAGTATACCTAAATCAAAATTTACAAACTGGAGTACGACTTGAGTGCCTTTTGGTGTCGATACTTCCCAGCGACACATACTTGCGTTTCGGAAACTATGCGGGTACATCGGGCTCGTAAATACACCACCATAATTGTAAAGTTGGCCGCCGCATCCTCGTCCTTTATCTGTTGTTGTATAAGTTATATCGTATTGGTTAAATCTAAAATTCTTTTTTACAAAAACATATATAAAAATAGTATTTTTGTGAGAGAACACTGGATTTGGATTAAAATAACCACACAATTTTGCTAACACCGTTCCATTAATTTCTCCATCAGATATCTGAAAACAAACAAAATCTACACATCTAAGTAGTTATAGACATATTTGAATTTCTTGATTAAAATAATTCAATCTTTAATGCAGAATCATCGCTTTTTTTAAAAAAAATAGTGTATAAAATAATAATAAAGTTTGATAAAAGGGCAGAATATAAACTTTATTTAATATAAACAATTAATAATCAAATAAAATCTCGATGTTACAATTTATGATAAAATATGAATTGATAAAAAGTGATATATATATATATACATATGTATATATATATATATATATATATGTATATATATATATATATATATATATATATATATATATATATATATATATATTAGTTTCATATATAATTCTTCTTTAAAATTACTCAACAATCAACAAGCAGATAAAACTCTTTTAAATATATTTTAGATCAATAAATTAATAGTTTTTGTGTATATAAATACTAAAAAAACTTACCAAAAACCCCGCTTCTTCACAATTTGTTGATGAATCAGACATAAAAGATTGAAAATATAACGAAATTGTAGAGTTTTCTGGAGCTGATATTGTGATATAACATTCAGAGGTAATATCTTTATTAAATAATCGTCCTTGAACACTCGTGAAATTACGATTACATCCTTTTATTGAAAAAGTAAAATGTTATTACGGTGAAAAATATCTTTCATTCATTAAACAAAATACTAACCAGTAAGAGAATAGTTTATCTTGAAACCCTTTAAATGATTTTTATGATTAGAAACGAATTGAATCATTGTTTGTTGACTATTCGTATAGTAATCGATCAAATGTCCAACTCCACAAAACTCATATTTTGTTGTTGGTTCGTAGCTCTTGATGTAGTTTGGTATCGTTTTATCAGAATATTCTTCACCAGAAAAAATGAAGTTTGATCCTAATTTTTCAGATGTAACCAAAAAGCTCTAAAAAAATAAATTTGAACATAAAAGTTATTTTTAAAAAGGAAAAACATTGTAAATATATTGTAATGATGGTTTTCTAGCACTATATAATTCTAAAAAAGAAAGTAATATTGGAAAAAAATATTTTATAAGTTTAATAATATTATTCCGTTTGTTTATTGTGTGTAGTGTCTTTCTTAGATTCTGTTAAGTTGTCAAACCTGTTACATTATATTTGTTCATATTTAGTATTGAAAATGATTATGGCATATTTAAATTATAGAAAAACTGTATATAGTAAAGAAAAACAAATGTAGAAAGTATGAGGAGATTAAAATAATTTATAACACATTACAACTAAAAATCATAAAAATACTGCAGAAAATGTAATGGCATAAGAAGGTAATATTGAATATCCCTATTTATATAATGATAGTTTGTTAAAAACACCACAAATGTAATATATATATATATATATATTAGGTTGGCAAATATCTCCCTTCCGCCTTCCGTCTGTTTGAATTTCGCGGCTATGTACAAAAAAAAAATAAAGAAAAAAAAAGCGGAAGGGAGATACTTGCCAACCTAATATATATATATATATATATATATATATATATATATATAAACTTAACGACATTCAGAGTTGTATACGATGTGTTTTCTTTTGTGAATAATTGCAAATATTATAATAAAAATATATTTTTGAAATATCTGTTAAAATATTTATATTAATATATAATTTATAATGATTATTTCATAAAAATAAAAAAAAATGAAAAAATCAGTACTCTAACAATCAAACTTAGATAAAAAGTACCTTAAATTGACAGACATTCAGTTATATACGACAGGTACATAGATACACAAAAATGAACAAAAATAAATTACGATCAAAATATCAGCGATGTACTCGCACACATTCACATTTTATATTAGTCCATTCTTTCTTTAGCTGTCGAAAATAGAAAAATTAGAAAAAGTGGTTAAATTTTAATGAGTTTTTTTATAACTATTCATAATGAGCAAAAGTACATCAGTTAATATCCGATCGTTAGTTATTTTTCATCGAGAAAAGGGAAAATCTTACAGTGAAATTAGAGATATTGTAAATTTACAGTCCAAAAAATTTGTAAACTATACTATAAAGAGGACAGAATAGATAATTTATCAAGGACGAAGGGATCAAGAAAATTCACACTATCAGATATCAAATTCATTATGCCGAAAATCGAGAAAAATCCGAAACTAACTACAGTTGAATTCACTAAAATGCTATTTGAATTTAATGGTATAACTATAAATTCGGTTATAGTAAGGAGAATTTTAAGGAAAAAAGGTTATTTTTCTCATATAGCTACAAGAAAATGTTAATAAACAATATGAACAGAATTAAAAGACTGAAATTTGCATTAAAACATTAAAATAAAAGTGTGGATTTTTAGAAAAATATAATTTTTATAGATAAAAGTAGGTTTACTTTGTTTCAAAGTGATTAAAGACAAGAAAAAGTTTGGAGAATACGGAATGAAGCTTACAATATGAAAAACTTATTTTCTAAAGTAAAGCACGGAAAGAATAGTGTTATGGTTAGGGGTGCCGTGGGCCATAAAGGTGTTGGTAATTTAGAAATTATAGAAGACATTATGAATGAGGAAATATATTTAAATATCCTGAAGAGAAATTTGAAGGAATCAGCACAAAAAATTGAGGGTTGAAAACTCATCTCTATCAAGACAACGACCTGAAACAGAAATCACTCTCTATTCGAACGTGGATACTATATAATTGTCCTAAGATTATGAAAACGCCATCTCAAAGTCCAGGTCTGAACCCGATCGAGCATCTATGGGAGCACCTTGAAAAAAATACGCTCTCACGCTGTAAGGACCAAAAAACATTTACAACAAGTAATAAAAAAAGAATGGTCTAAAATTCCAACAGAAATTACAAATAAATTATACTCAATCATTTATTGGCTGTTATTAAAAATAAGGGCAATCCAACTAAATATTCAAAGTTATATAAATTTATATTTTTTCCATCATTATTCTTCCGCATACAACTGAATGTTCTTTCATTTTATGCATTTTTTAAAATAATTTAATTGTTATGCCCTAATGATAACTTAGTTTTTGTTCATTTTTTGAAAAATTGTACCAATTATCATGATAATATAATAAATGTAGTTAGGCAAAAATTAAAATTAAAATATATTTTCCTGTTATAAATCAATAATACATTTAAAAAAATAGTCCGTATACAAGTGAATATCGTTAACTGTATATATATATATATATATATCACGTTAAAAGTGTCAAAATATTGATCGTTTGTCATAAAAAACGATTGAGAGTATTAATAATCATTTTCGGCACGTATAGCTTTTTTGTTTGATCAAAAAAAGAGTCATGGAATCTCATCGAGATATTAGAGAAAAATAGTGAATCAGTCGTATTGATAAAAATCTACAAATATCGGTATAGACCATTTAAATGTGATGATTTCGATGTAGAAGACAAGAATGCCCAGAACAGCTAAAAAAGTTTAAGGATACGAAATTTAGAAAATTATTAAATGAAAATTTAGCTCGAACTATTAAAAAACTTGCTGAAGAATTGGATTGTTTAAACAATTATCCAAGACTGTTTTAAAGGCATGAAAAAATCTAAAAAGAAGGTAAATCGGTCCACATGTATTGTGCGTATTAGCTACCCAAAACCACTACAATTTTTACATTTTACTGTCAACACGGCATATAAAAATCAGTTTTTGTGTGAAATTGTGACTTGATAAAAAATGGATTTCCTATGATAATCCTAAAAGAAAAGAAATCATGGAAAATAATTATGCTTTGTGTTTGATGTGATTCTGAAAGAATTATGTATTACAAATTTCTGAAATCAAAACTGTTTCAGCTGATTGTTATCAACAGCAATTACAGAAGCTGAAAGAAGAATTGCATAGAAAACGGCCACAAATAGTAAACAAAAGATGTAAAGTGATTTTTTTACATAAGAGTGCTAGACCACATACTACAAAAGACTATAAAAACAAAGTTATTGAAATTGGAATGAGAAATCATGCAATAACCTATATATTCTCCAGACATTTCACCTTGTGATTACCACTTGTTTCGGTCAATGCAACAATGGATTCAAAGTTTGTAAGTCAAAAACTCTAATGAGATCGAAAATGGGTCAATGATTGGATTGTTTTAAAAAATAAGTCATTTTTCTATCGTGAAATTCATTTGATACCAGAAAGGTCGGAAAAAGTTGTAGCCAATAATGGAAATTATTTTGATTGAAATAAAATGTACACTTTTAAAAATAAGTGCATCTTTCAATTAAAACCCCTCTCAAAATAAAGCGAAACACCTAATATATATATATATATATATATATATATATATATATATATATATATATATATATGTATAGCCCAAATGAAATTGAAGGGTTTAGACATACACTTACTTGCTCACTGTCTTTTAAGATCTTGTACTATTTTTATGCCCTATTTGGGTCACCTATAATATACACAAATAAAAATTTATATATTTTACTATTTTCATTATTTTTTACATTTTATTTACAATATTTATTATCAATTGTAATTTCATCAATATTATATTATCAATGAAATTTTGAAAGTACATTAAGACATCACATTGGACATATCGAACATACTGCTATTCTAAAAAGAACCAACATATTGTTAATGGAAATGTGAAATACACTAATGATTTTGAAGTATAATGGACATGACTTGTTCTTCGTATTCAATCAATCATGAGATTACCACTATGTTTTTGATTTTATATGTCAGATATAAGTGCTAATAGTACAATATATTATGGAAGTAAATAGTTATACAGTGCACAATTATCTAGTGTATGAATTATTGTGCTTGTGTTATTTTCATTCACATTTAAAAAAATGTAAAAATTATATTATACAAAGAAGAAAATATACAAACGATACTCACAGTCTTATCAAAGATGATTAAACGGTCGTTTGTACAGAGTCCATTCGAATCAGGTTCTTCCAATTCTAAAAATTCTAAATGAATACCAAAAGTGGTGGATTTATTTGTGTTTGTCAGAAACCAAGTACATTTTGTATCTGGTGGATAATTTGATGGGTAGTTGGGTGAAGTCAGCACATTTGTTTCTTGTGTCACATTCAAGATTGGATATCCACACAAGGCTAAAAAATTATATATATATATATATAATATAACTAAACGAAATTGAAATTATACTTAGAATGACGCAATGAAACACAAAAATAAAAAATAATAATAAATAAAATAATAAAGATATACAAGTGAAAAAAAATATGTGGTGTTGTATTGTATTATTGTATATGTTTGTATCGTATATTAAACAACATATGTGTACTTACTTGAAACAATTTCAAAAGTTACTGTGAATCCTGTGCTTGGTGTTTCGCTATAAATATCAGTCATAAAACGCAAAAATACGTTACTTCCTGACGTTGTAATTGAGTTAGGTAATGTATGCCCACAGTGACGAAAAATTAAATCTGAAAATGTCCCAGTTCCATCTCGTACCTAAAAATTGATAATACTTAACAATTTAATTCTAAATAAGTATATTTGAGTTCAGTAAAATAAATACGTTTATATAAAAATTATTCCGAGATAAGAAAAGTTTTGAATAATAAATCAAAATTTTAAAGAAGAGTATAATAACATACAATTTATATAAAATTAAAATATAAAGAAAATAGAAAAAATTCTTAAAATACTGTACTTTACTATAAGAAAAACGAAAGGTATAGACACATATTAAAAGAATACAAAACATTACAAATAATAGACTCTATGGAGTGTAAAAATGTTCAACTGTAAAAAAAATTGTATCGAATGTTTATTTAAAAACATTAAGTGAGAGATGAATAATTGAAAATTTTAAACTATAACTTAATAGTTGTTTACAGTTAGAAAAAGAGATTCATTATATTATTATCTAGTAAACTGTAAAACAAAATATTCTTCAATCTATTTTTTTGTGTGTATAAAAAAATTAAAACATTGAATAAATTTTTATATTTTTAAGTGAAACTTCTTTAGCAGCGTTGGGGTAAAATTTTTACGAGACGCGGAAACACATAGTAGCGGAAATTTGAATGCTTTATTTTATCAGCGATTTATTTGAAAATTTTCCCGTGGTCTCACATTTCTAAACATCCCAAACATCAAAACACAAACACCTGTTTTCACTGCATACTGGTAAAATATCTTAACAGATAACACACCACATCGACTCATTATCTCATTTACTGTAAAATTTATGTATATATATATATATATATATATATATACAATAAATCAATAAATCAAGTTCTTCAATTGAGTTCTTCTAATAATTATCATAAATTAAAAATACTTTCAAAATTTCTTATTATTAATTTTATAATAAAAATGTCTTTATAATTTTATTACTACAGCTTTTTTTATACACTACTATAAATACGAGGATCGTTTGATAACTATGGTAAATTTATTTATTGTTTAATTTAATTGATTAATTAATTAAATGAAATTTTTCAATTTAGTTTTTCTTACTTTTTTACTGTACTTATCAAACGACCCTTGTATATGTAATGAAAATTACGAAATAGTTTAATTTCAACTCACTTCAACATGGTCACAGTCACACTTAGACTCGTTGGTTTTAATTTTGCAGGGCGAAACATGGAATGATGAAAAATTAACTTTGATAATATTTTCTATCGGTGCACTAATTAACCAGTGACAATCAAGGAATGGCTCGTAAGTATCAGTCCCGTTTATACGCGGTGAAACGATTTGCACACTCCTATTGTGTTCTGTCAATAGGTATGAACCACCGCAACCAACCGATTCTCCTTTAAACACAAACGTATTTATTGTTTATATATTAATATAATCAGTTAAATATTAGTTTTAATCTTTAACTTTGTGTAAATTTACCGTACGAAAAAACGACGTTTGCTTTAATTCTGTTATTGCTTGAAGTTATGCTGGTTTTCATAATGACCGCCATCTCATTTTTTGTAGATTTAATAATTAGGTTAGAAATTCTGCCACATAGTAGTGCAAGACGATTATTTTTATTTGACTCAAGGCCATCATAAATAGAAACTGAATTATGCAAACATAGTGGGTTGTGTTCGATATCAAAGAATGAAAACCTATTCATAATAAAATATACATTTGTGTTATACAAATAAACTTTATATCAGTAAAAATTGTGTTTATATATATAAACACAATTTATATTTATATATATATATATATATATATATATATATATATATATATATATATATAGGGGTTTCCAAAAAGAATGTCAGAACTTTAACAGCTAATGGCAGCCATGTTTGATTTTTTTAAGTTCATTTTGACATTTCAACTCAATATATTTTTGCAAATAATCATTTTGCAAATTCACGTTACCACTACAACAACGTTTAGAAATTGTAAAAACTTTAATAGACTCATTGAAACAAGAGTTTTATGAGTTCATTATTTCACGAAATTGAACCACCAATTGACCACCAACATTATGTGATCTAAATAAATTAGATTATTTTCTGTGTGGTTATGTGAAATCATTGGTTTTTGCTGATAAAACACAAACAACAGAAGTAATAAAAATAAACATTGAACCTGAAATTCATGAAATTGGAACACAATTATGTGAAAGAGTGACTAAAATTGGACTAAACGAATGCACTAGTTAAACGAAGTGAAGTCGTGGTAATTATATGAGTGAAATTGTATTCCATCATTGATGCCATAGAATATGCTTAAAAATAAAATAAATAATTAATTAAAAACTTTTTGTTTTATTTTATTTCAACTTCTTAAGCGCTTATTAGAAACCCCTCTCTCTCTCTCTCTCTCTCTCTCTCTCTCTCTCTATATATATATATATATATATATATATATATATATATATATTAGGGAGACCGGAAAGTAATGTCGTTTCTGCGCATGTCGATATTCGTTAGTTATTTATCAACTCATTGTGTACTTCAAAGTCGTACCAAAGTCATTTTAAGGTTAGTGTGACTTGTTTACTCGTGAATAATAAAATCTTAAATTTTTTTGCAATTTATGGTGAAATGTCCAGCGAAATACTAAAAGAGGTACATATCCGGCATTGTATGCTTTTTGAGTTTCACAAAGGTAGTAACGCAACGGTTGTTATCAAAAACATTTGCGATGTTTATACAAACGCATTAGATGTTCGTAAATGCCAAAGCTGGTTTTCTAAGTTCAAATTCGGTAATTTCGATCTTTCCGACTCGTACCGATCAGGAAGACCAACAACTTTTTTAGACGATGACATGTTAAAGACGGAAGTAGAAGCAAATCCGTGTCAGACAATCGAGGAACTGTCAAACACTCTTAACAAACCTTGGTCGACCGTCCAAGAACATTTTCAGCAGATTGGTAAAGTAAGCAGAGCAGGTGTTTGGGTCCCGCATAATCTATCCGAATAAAACAAAGTTAACCGATCCACCACGTGCAACTTATTGTTTCAGCGGCACAATACAGAAGCGTTTTTTGATCGCTCGATCACTGGAGATGAAAAATGGGTCCTTTGTGATAATCCAAAACGCAAAAGGCAGTGGCTTTCTCCGAATGAATCACCACTAAGTACAGCCAAGCCAGGTTTACACCCCAAAAATGCGCTTTTGTGTGTTTGGTGGAGTATTCGCGAGGTCGTTCATTTTGAAGTGCTGAAACCTGGATAAATTGTGAATGCAGACCTTTGCTGTGAACAATTGGATCGAGTAAATCAATCTGTAATTGAAAAGTACCCAGCGATTGTCAACAGAAAAGGTGTTATTCTGCAACACGATAATGCAAGACCGCACTGCGCAAGACGAACCCTGGAAAAAATTAATGAATAGGGATGGGAGGTATTGCCTCATCCACCATACTCGCCCGATATTGCGCCATCGGATTTCTATTTATTCCGATCGCTACAACATTTTCTAAGTGGCAAAAAATTTGAAATTTCGGATGATGTCCAAAATACCATCTCCAGATATTTTGCTCAAAAACAAATTGATTTTTATCGATCCGACATTGAAAATTCGCACACTAGATGGCAAAAGGTTGTTGATAACGAGGGTGATTACATTATTGATTAAAAATAAAAACTTGGTAAAAAATTATCTGTTTGAATTTAATGTAGAAAAACGACATTACTTTCCGGTCCCCTAATATATATATGCATTTTTCTTGTTACTTTTCGCTAAAAAATAATCAATAAAATTGATTATTTTAAGTCATTGCAACATATTGTGTCATCAATTACAAATTCATTTCATAAATGGATTAATTAGCAATAAATGTTTGCTTAAATCTTAGTTTTTAGTTTTCAAAAACATATGCAAACATGAATTTTTTTATTTCAGTAAATTTTTATCTTTGAAGATATTTAATTTTTGGGCAATAAAAAGATTAATAATTTTTTTCAAGTATTGGAATTAATATCATAATGTTTATGGCTATTTTAATTTTTATATGAAAATTTTTGTACTATATATGATTAGTGTGTTCAATAATTGTTTATTGTTATTTTTTTTGCGTACATGTAATTTTGACTCATGATAAAATTTATATATATTTTTTTCTACTACTATAACGATTTACATATAAAAACTGAATAGTTAATAATTATTGAGTACTTCAACATTAAATTTTTTTTACAATTTCATGCATAGTTGCAGTTAAAATTTACAGTAATTTAATACCTTTTAAAAATATCATATAATAATAATAACATATCATTTATGATTTATATTTCTGATGTTGATATTTTCTTTTGGTCCAAAAATTAATTAATATCTAAAACTAACAGATTGGAACATTTCTAACAATTTTATGATTGTAATTAAATAAAGTTAAAAGTTAAAATTATTTCCAATTAAAATTTAGTATTGTGTTTATATTATTGCAAGTAAAACCTTTAAGCATCGCATTATTTCCTTAAAAAATAACTAATATTTTGTTAGATTCAACTACTGATTAAATTGAAAGACATATTAAATGTATACGTAAACTAACATACATTACCTCAACACGACTATGCGATCTTTTGGTGCTGTTATATTCCACTTGCAATCACTTGAAAATGAGTTTTTGTAATTGTTGTTATTTTTTACGTATTCTAAAGATGAAGATATTTCCATTGGAGACGTAAGTACACCACCACATACTGTAAACATTTAAATATTAAAAAATATTTGAACAGGTAAAATTTAAAATTATTTTTTGTTTTTAAAATAATATGTAAGAAACATTTAATTTATTTTCAAAAATATTTTTATTTTTCAAAATAATTCTATTGAATATAGATGATTTTAATTTTAAATTGTAGAAAAAAATAATTTAATATAATTATTAACAAGATAATATAAAACAACCTTCTTTGTTTTGAAAATGTAAAATTACTTTTATACGCTATTTATAATATTTTAACAATGAATTTATATTCATAAGTTGATATATTTGAAATAAAAGTAACGTTCGAAATGATTAAAATAGGTGTTTAAAAATAAAAATCTATAATAAAATAAAATAATAAGTAAGATGTATTTAAAAAAGATATTTAAAATGGATTCTACAACAAAACTGGTGACTCACAATTTATTATTTTAAAATTCATCTTTACTTAGTTGAAAATTAAAAAATAAAAGAGAAAACAACATATCAAAAATTCATAACCAAAATCTTTAATATAAAACTCTAAGATACAATGTTTCATTTTGATGATTTTTTGTACGTTGTAATTTTAGATAAATTGATTTAGAGAATAATACTTCAATATTTTTATGTTATCTTCTCACTACTAGACTCAAATATGACTTAAACTTTGTGACATAAGATAAAACAAATTGTTTGGAGGTAAACCTATTCAATTTATCTGCACGTTTCATTCAATTCGGATGACTTAAAATTTTTTTTACGATGAAATAGTTTCAAAAATAATACAATAATAAATAAGTATATGATAGTTGTGAAAATATATGTTTATAAATTCTACTTATAAGAAATAAACTGATATAAAAAAAGGATTGTAATTTTTATTATCTCTAAAATATGTGTTTATAATAATGTGCAGTGAATATAGAAATATTATTGTAAAAACAAAATTTAATATTATAATAAAGACTAATTGGGATACTAAATTACATATATATATTTATATACATATAACTTACAGTCTGTATGGTATTTAAATACGAAACCAGATTTTCCAACCGATGAGTCTGATTTGAAAATCATGACAACATTTTGGTGTGTTCGAATAGCTGGTGGTATATTATTACCGCAGAAAACACCAAAGTGAATATATTTCATGTCAATTGTGATATTATGATGATTACACTGATGATTGTCTGAAATATACATTTTTTATTTAATAGAAACTAGTATAAATATATCGAAGGTACATACATGCACTAATTTATATATATATATATATATAAATATATATATATATATATATATATATATATATATATATATATATATAAAAATATATATATATATATTTACATAAATTGGCCAAAATAAGAGGGATAGTAAAGAATAGAAAATGATAAATAAGCAAGTAAATTTATATCTAAACCCTCTAATTTCATTTAGACCATACTATATAAAGCAAAAAGTA
Organism: Neoneuromus ignobilis; assembly: GCA_029203775.1. NCBI lineage: Eukaryota > Metazoa > Arthropoda > Insecta > Megaloptera > Corydalidae > Neoneuromus > Neoneuromus ignobilis. The sequence goes on along the minus strand of CP092094.1, from coordinate 27,851,497 downwards.
TAAAAATTGTTGAAAAAAACATCGGTTTAGGTGTTATATTGAATTCTTAATTTTCAATAAACGATGAAAAAAAATCGTATCTCTTTTTACAAGAAGTGAAATCACATTGTTATTTTAATTCAATATCTGAAAAGGAATCAATAGAATCCGAGATCACAATTATAAACATAAAAAGACAAAAAAAATACATAAAAAATAATTTGGTACCATTATTTCTATTTTCAAAAAATATTGTTGATTATTGATAATAAACTATTTTAATATTATTGCTGAACTCTGAAAATAATTTAATAGTTACCGAAATTGTATTAGAGATAATAATAAGTAGTGATTATTACGTAATTCAAATTATAACAAAATTATTACAAAATTTTGTGTTTTTTGAAAATTATTTAATTGATTTAAAATTGTAATCTGTTTTGAACACAATATTTCAGAATATTTAATAATATAAAGATGCTCATTGAACATTATGCAAATGTTTAAAAGAGAAAGATTTTTTTGTAAAGTTTAAATTTAAAAAAACTATTTTTAAAAAGTAAACATATATTATATTACATTCAAACAGCATTTTTATCTTCATCAAGTATAAAAAAATACACGTACTTTCCAGTATATCGAAGTGAGTGAAAATTATATTCATAATTTTATTGTGCGAGAGAAAAGTATAGTTGCAGAATGTATTAAGTGGATACCTAATCGGATATCCAGGACTGTAAATGATTTTCTCGATATTCGTAGGAGTAAATATTCCACCGCAATATAAATTCCATTTTGCCTTAAATTGAAAAATGTTATAAACATTTACAAATCATTTTCAGATACAAGTATATATTTAATAAAATAATATTCCTTGTCACCTTGAAACCGATTCCATTGACTTGCGAATTACTTCTAAATATTATTCGCATTTGAGTGGATGTAGAGTTGTAGTTAGGTGAATATCGACCACACGAACGACCAAAAGAGACCCATTTATTATCTATGTAATCCGAAACCTGTAATTTGTGTAATACATATTTGATATTAAATGCAAATTACGAACTATTTACAACTACAATATATTAGGATTGTTAAAAAATAAATAAATATGTACATTTCTCAATCGTTTATAAATTATGTAATTTAGTTAAAAGTAAAAGACACCTCAATAAAATCATTGATGCAATCTGTGCTGTCTTCTAATTGGAATCGATCGATGAATTCAAGGCCAATGAAATAATTGTTCGGTGCTCGAATTTCCCACGTACATTCTGCATTATTTGGATATGATTTCGGGAAATTTGGAGAAGTAATCGTTTTCTCATGATCGTGAAAAATTCCACCGCAGCCTGTTTGGAACATGTTCATTTAATTTTTAATAAAACAAAAATTTAATTATTTAATTGATATTTTCTTGTATTGCATTTTTTAAAAAATCCAAACTTTTAATTTTTTATAAGAGATACTTGATTGAATGATTGTATAAAATAAACAAAATATCAGCATATGTAAACTTATATATATATATATATATATATATATATATATATATATATATATATATATATATATATATATATATATATACAGAAGAATAACAGAATAGTAAAAATATTAAATAATTCAGTAAAAAAATAAATTAGCATCAATGAAAAATAATATATATTATGCAAGTTTGTTATAATTTTTTGTTTCTTAATATTTTATAGTACATTTTTGTGCATTATAATCTATATTAATTATGAGTTTATATACAATTAGTTACTTAGCAGAATTCGTAAAATAACTAATTGTCGTATATTTAACTAGAAGATCTGTGACTGAAACTCTCATATTATTATGCCTAGAGTAACAGAATTTAAATTATAAAAGCATATTTGAAATAAACAAACAGAACTCCTCAAAAGGAACAGTGTATGAAAATTTTATCTAAGCAATAGAAATTAACATAAATTACTTTAATCTAAAAATCAAAAAACAAATGCAGCAAATATAAAAACAGAATGGGATACACAGATTTAAGAAACTATATTTAATAACATTTTATAATTACTTTATACACAGCAAATAGGCAATTTATAAAGCGCTAATTATTAAATTTCATGCTAAAATAATATAAATTGCCTCAGGGTCATCAAAAATGAATATTTAATTATGACTTTTTAGTAGTATATTATTACAATTATTACTTTTTTACGCAAGATATATATTATTATGACTACCTATGAAGGTTATTAAATTAAAAATAATGGAATATGCTAAATAATATGATTCATTATTCAAAATCTTAATTCATAGAGATTTATAATGTTCAATTATATGCCAAATTATATGTAAAAAACTGTTAATAAATTTGTATATATCTATATATATATATATATATATATATATATATATATATATATATATATATGAGCCATTTGTTTTAAAACTGGCCTAAGGGCATTTTCCAAAAAAATCAAATAAGCTGTTATAATATTTACAATTCTACGTTATCTTTTCATTTTTTAAAAATTGGCAGTTAATATATATAAAATAATTTAGATTTTGTAAACAGAAAATTAGCTGGTTAATAGAATGATAAAAAAAATATTTTGAAAATGGCCTAAGTCCAATGAGTTTCAAACTGATATGAAGTATATTATGTAGTAAAATTTCATTAGATAGGAGCTTAACTATTTATTCTTTATTATTAAAGTAGCAGTGTTCGATTAGCTAATATAATATTTTTTTAAATAATAATAATTCCATTAAATGTATAATTCTAATATATTGACACAAATAAACAAGATAGTAACAAAGATCACTAATGTGATAAAAATTGATAATGGTAACCCGACTGAGTGCATAATGTACTTTTCTAAAGTTTCGTTAGGAACGAAAAACACATTATACTCGTAGCCTATAGCAATATGTGTACAGGACAAAAACGTAATATTAAATTAGCTTTGACATGGTTAAAAATTGTCCAATCTACTTAACATAATATAGATGTCATTGACCATAAGTTTCTGTTATCAGGGCATTCATTTCTACCTAATGATATAGATTTAGGAGTCGTAGAAATGGCATTAAAAAAATAATTGATTGTTTGTCCCTCAGAAATAATACGAAGCCAAAAGAAAGTGTAGAAAAAATAACTTCATTCCAAATGAAATAAAACGAGAGGATTTAATTTCAACTATACCTCTAGAGGAAGGTTTTTTAGAACGTTAAAAAATACTAATGGAGAAAGGGTAAGTTGGTTAAAAATATGTTGGATGCGATTTTTGAGAACTGAACCTTATAAAATGTTTTATAAAACATCAATGAATAAAGATACAGAATTCAAAACTCTAGATTTATTACCGCGTCGGGGGAGACAAGAAATTTTAATAATATTGAATTGACTCCACTATACAAAAATATAAGACCAATAGTAACACTAAAAAACGACGATTTAATGGACTTTTTACATTATATACCACCTACATACTAAAATTATTTTATATCCCTTCCGCATGGACAAAAATGAATTATAAATTACGAAATAAAAATTTAATGCAAAATTCCTTTAATAATGAATATAAAATTTTGTAAGATAAAATTGTATATTTTTTTATTTATTTTAAAGGTATTTTATTTTTTCAAAGGACCTAAGCTTTTTTTAAAATTAAAAAGTTATTTCATTAATTTTGAAAGTAGCTTAAGTCCATTTATAGATATCAAAAACATGTGTTTTTTAAACAATGTTTATCATATTAATTGTGTTAGTAAATTATACACCCTTAGGAACATAAAAATATTATACTGCCATGTTATCAGTTTATCAGATTGTAACATGTTATCAGTTACCAATATTTTTAAATTTATTAAAACGTAAACCGTTAAATATCTTGATTTAAAAATAAATGAACTTAGGCCACTTTCTAAATAAATGGTCATGTATATATATATATATATATATATATATATATATATATATATATATATATATATGGTTTTGAGCTCAATGAGCATCAGGCAAACAAAACTCAAGTCTTTGACAGCTGATGGTAACAATGTTTGAATTTTTTTAAGCTCATTTTGACATTTCAACTCAATATAGTTTAGTTAATTATCATGGTACATTTAACACTTCAACAACGCTTAGAAATTATAAAAACTTATTATAAAAATCAATTTTCGGTTTGTAAAACTTATCATGCGTTTTATGAAACTTACGGTTAATACAATCGTCTAAGTGAACATACCATTTATAGAATTGTTGAAAAATTTGGAAAATATTTTACTCTACATGATACTGTAATGCTTGTAAGACTAATAAATGGAAGTGAGGTCAATATTGGTTCTGTTAGTGTAAATTTTAAAATAAAACTGGAGATCACGTTACTCGTACAGTGTGTTACCGTATCATGACTATTTTTTTTCCAAAAAGATTTAAAAATGGTTTCAACGATATGTGGTTTCAATAGGATGGTGATACGTCCAATATATTTATGAAAACAATAGACTTATTTAAACAGAAATTTAATGAATCCATTATTTAACGAAATGAATCCATCAATTGGCCACCAATATCATGTGACTAATTCTATTGGATTACTTTCTGTGGGGTTATGTGAAATCATTGATTTATTCTGATAAACCACAAAGAACTGAAGCGTTAAAAATAAACATTGAATATGTAATTTATAAAATTTGACTACAATTATGTGAAAGAGTGACTAAAAATTAGACTAAACAAATGCATTATATCTAGCGAAGTGAAGTCGTAGTATTCTTATAAATGAACTTGTGTTCAATCATTAATGCCATGGAATATGCTCAAAAATAAAATAAATAATTTAATAAATATTTTTTGTTTTATTTAAACTTCTGAAGAATTTATGGAAAAACCATATATATATATATATATAATCTAAGTAGTAGGATTTAGATTAAAAAGAGAAAAATATAATGGATATATTGTCTTGATTTTATGCATTTAATATTCAACTATGATTATACTGATTTCAGAGCATTCATAAAAAATAATGAATAACAATAAATGATTATTAATCAGCAAACGAAATAATATAGTATGGTGACAATAATTTCTTTGTAATATAGTGAATTTATTTAGCTAGAGCGGAATGTATATAGTATTAAAAAAATATTATTATTGAAGTAAAACTTCTGTAGCGGCGTTGGGATAAAATTTTTACATACAATGGAAGTTACGTACCGAATCTACATAGCGAAAATCTAGTATACATAGAGCGTATGGCAGAAGGGTAGTGAGGCCCATCAAGCATGCGCATCAGTTTAATATGATTGAGCAATTGGCAGCATGTTGTATTTGTTATATTTTTTCACTGTTCTGTTAGTAATTATTATTTACAATTAGTATCTGAATTGTGCTTAAATAAGAGTGTTATTCGGCGTGATAACATTGATATTTGTGGTAAGTATATTAATTTATATAATCTCATATTATAATATTAAGCTAAATAATCATACAAATAAGATTATATTACATCCACGTGGTATTTAAAAAATGATCAAATCAACGTGAAATTGAGGTTATGGGCATGTTTACTAATATATAGATATAGTATTTTATAAAATTATGTATATACATTTAATCTATTTATCAAATAAAAGAAATACTATTAAAAACACGTGGTATTTAAAAATTATCGAACCCTATATAGTTTTCTGGTTATCTACTGTTTTATTTGTAACAATTTCTTACAATGATTTTATTTATAATTATGATTAAATTATTCTACACTTTTATCAAAAAATGTTATAATAAAATTATCATGAATTCTTTGTTCTCAAGTGTTATTTTGAAGATTTATTGAATTTTACGTGGTGTTATAAAATTATCAATTATCTATAAATAATATCTAAGTAGATGTTATTTGTTGCAATTATATATTATTTGTGAGTATTTCCTTTATTTTTTTGATTTTCAAAACATTGATCTAAATTGTATTTTATATATTATACAATAGTAATATAATAGTAATCAAAAAAAATGTTTTTTACAGGTTTTAAGATGGTAAAATCTACTGCGCAAAAATTTTACTTATCAAAAACCAATTTCATCGTTTATACCTATTCAGTCATCATCGGAGGAAGCAATGTAAATCGAAGAAATTCCAAACGAAAACGAATAAATTTTCATAATTCATAATTTTATAAAAATTTTAATTTGAAAATAAATATTAATCTTACTTAATATGAAATAATTGTAAAAATTTCATTTATTTAAATAATTAATCATTTTCTACTTAAATTTTTATCCCGTGTATTTACCGCCTCTCTCCCTACTACATTTCTTCATTTTGATACTTGCTTTATCCTAACGAATTTGTTCATTTACGAGTTTTAGGCACGTGCTTGCCCGTTTATATTACTTACTGAAAATAACTTTCACTTATGGAAAGCGTACATAATGCACATATCCTTTTTTTAAACTTCACATGTTTATAAATAAAATCAACAACGTCTTTTGTGTTTTCATTTACCTGAATCGATTGGCGTTGCTACAATTTTAAAGCCTTTACGTTCTGTTCCATCACTTTTTCCAGAATGAAATTCGATCCATACGCTGTTTTGTCCAGATATGATTGCGTCCGGAATTTTATTACCACATAATTTTGTCAGTAATGGGCTTTTTGAAACAGGACCATTATAAATTACGATAAAATCGGTTGAACATGATCCGCTCAAATCTAATGTTTCGAACTCCATCTAATTAATGTATATGAGTATATAAAATTAGAAAAAAATCTTTTATTTTGTAAATAAAAATAATAATATATGCTATAGTAAGAATAATAGATAAATTTTGTTCATTTGCTTTAAATCAATAGTTAAATATAATAAGAGTACATTGAAAATTAGCCTAATAAAATGATTAATATAGACCTACTCATGTTATATAGATTCAAAAATCTATACAAATGTAGACCATAAATTTCTTACAAGAGATATATAATAAAATAGTAAAAAAATACAAAAGAAGTAATTTCTTTTTTAATGAAAAAATTGACTAAATATGAATTTATAAACAAATAATAATAATACAATAATATGTTTGTTTATGACTTCTATTTCATAGGCTCATTCTATTAAAACCATATTTACTTAATTTTATCAATTTGTAATATCGTATTGAAAGTATCCATTAAAGAAGATAATAATTTGAAAATATTATAGCGAAAAGATTTCATGTCTTTTTAATTATATAACTTTATTGTTGATGATTAATTAGTTGTATACTAAAGAAAAGGACAAATTCTTATTTAATCGAAATTCTTCCATGTCGAGCATTTCATCAAAAAAATAAAAATGAAAATTACAGATGTTTCATTATTTTTCCTAAGATATTTCACTGAAGATGTTTTATCATGTCATTAAAAAACTATAATATTTATCCTTAAATTTAGTAAAAAAAACGTATAACTTTTCTTTTAATTTGATCTACAATTTGCTTTTAATATCAATTTAGATTTCAGAAAATAATAGAAAATCATTATAAAAAATACTTATATATTTTATGTAGAAATTAAACTTTAATAATTTAATATATATATATATATATATATATATAATAATAATGCTATCGATTTAGATAATATATATATAATAATGTATCGATTTAGATTTCAGAAACTAATAGAAAATCATCATAAAGAAAATATTTATATATTTTATGTAGAAATTAAACTTTAATAATTTAATATATATATATATATATATATATATATATAATAATGTTTTGTTTATTTTTTATAAATTAAATAAAATTTAATATTTTAAAGAAATTAGTTATCTCCTCTCAAAAATTCAACAACATTTTATATATTAAATCACTTATTATTTTATAATGCACATCTTGATGAATATCCTGAAATTGTCAAAGCTCTGCATTATATAATATTTTATAAAATCTGCAGCACTTTGTTAAGGATGGAATTGTTATTGAAATATATATTAACAATAAAGTGAATAGTGAGTGATTATTTAACATTTTTTCATAATCTATTATATGGTATAATAAAAGTTTCATTTGTATTCAATGAAATTTGCCTTATTACTAAAACAAATAGTATATTTTTTATTGATTTTAGTTGTTATTTACAATTAAAAAGTTAGAGATTTAATTACTTTTAATGTAAAATAGTTATAAATATTATATATGACTATTCAAACTTTAACAATTGCTTTAACCACTGTATTCAATACATTTTCATATATTTTGCTAAAGAAATTTAATTAGTTTAATATATATTGTAAAAGAGTATCCCTATCTCGGATAAGAAGTACATTATATGATTGATTAGAACGTTTAAGAGTGTGAGTAGATGTTAAAATTATTTTTAGTTAATTGATTATCTATATTCTTGAACAATTGATCGTCACAATTTGAACTGAACCTAATCAAACTTATTAAAATATAGGATCATCCAAATGTGAAATCTAGATTTGTGTTTTTTTTTAAAAAAATAAACAAAAGACATTTCTTATACACATGTTTCTTTTTAATAAAACACAAATCTAGGCATCACATTTGGATGACCATATATTAAGAGGTTATGCTGAGTCAGAAGGTCAAAAAACGTAACTTTTGAATTTTTTAAAGAACTATAACGTATTTCTTAAAAAATGTTCAAGCAATATCTGAAAACAAGTATTTAATAAAAGTTTACAAATTTCTTTTAATAATAACACGATAGCACATGCACTCCATATATATCACACCAAAGTTTTTCTGCGTAGATATCAAAGACATTGGTATATTAATTTTGGATTTCCTGTAGTCTAGAAGAGGATATTATGTTTATTAACATTGAGTAGCTATCGTCGAAGTATACGTTGTCATTAAAAAATGATTCAAATGAGAGTAAATTATAGTAAAAAAGTAGGTGCGTGTCTAACTTTTTAGTTTCATTTGAACCACCCTATTATATATATATATATATATATATATATATATATATATATATATATAATTATTTTGTTTTTATTCTTAATTTTTCAACCTGTAAATTTTATTGTTTTGTAGCTTCTGACATGACTTATTTTATATTAATTTAAATAGATATAATGTTTTTATTATTATTATTAATCACTGTTTATTTACTACATTTTCAATTTGTTAATTTTATTTTTAAATTAGTGTTATAATATTTATAAATTTTATTTGCGATATTGTGGTTCATGTTTTTTATTTCTTTCCTGTGGTTTAACATAACATATATCAAAACATTTCACTTGAATGTTTCATAAATATAAGAATTAAATCTTAAAAAGATTGTAAAAATTAGAAGAAATAATATTAACTATAATATTAAAATATTTTAAATGTATTATGAGAATAGTTCATAGTACACTGTAGAAAAAGCAAAAATATATATATATATATATATATATATATATATATATATATATATATATATATATATATATATATATATATATTAGTAGTAATATCTAAATTCTTTGAACATGGTTTTAAGTGAATATTTGGAAGAGTCGTACGACATAAATTAAATATCGCATTATTGATGAACATATGATACACAAATTTAATTCCATTATGTTTTGAAACATTTTATCATCGTTCAATTTTTGAAAATATTGTACTTGATGCATTTTATTGGTTTATCTTATGTTTTGCAATTGAGATGTATTTTGTAGTATTTAATCATTTTTTTACGTTTTATAGATATATGGATATACAAAAACACATGTATCTTTTTTTAAAAAAATGAAATAAAATATTTAAAATAACCTTAGGTTAACAGGTTAACAGTGCTGCTTTTATATTAAAAATAAAACAAATATTTATATAATTCCTGTAAGATTTGTTATCTACAAAAATTACAGAAATTAAACATGTGTTTGAAAAAATAAATTTAGTAAACATTATTAAAAATGTCTTTTGTATTAACGTTCCTATTTCATCGTGTATTCATATGAAAAAATATATTATTTACCTTGATCGTTTATACCTTACGAGTATATTAATACCTTATTTATATATCAATACCCTATTTACCTTGATCGTTTGTCCTTCTTCAAATGTTATCAACCAAGCACATTCAATATTTTGGAGATATGTATTTGGATATCCTGGACTGGTGATATTGCTTTTTAATGCAGTTAAAAAACCACCGCATGGATGTATTGAGTAATTAATACTAAAATTCATATTTCCTTGTGTTTTGAACACCTGAAAAGAATAAGTATTTAAATTTCGTTTACTTTAATAATTATGCATGTTAAAAATGATAGTAGTGTATTATTACCTCAACCATACTATTTATGAACGGCGTTCTTATTATGTATGGTTTTGTAGTTGAATGGCATATTTCGTCTATTATATTTTGCGAAGCTGTAATAGATATAATAAATTAATCCAACGTTCTGGAATCAAAATGTTAAATTGATAAAATCAGAAATATCTAAAGATATTTAAATAACGACGTGTTCAATATTGTTCATATAATTAATATAAAATTAACTATACACAATTAACATAAAAAGTTACGTATATTCAATATTAAAATTAAGTATTTTGGGTGTTTTTGGCATATGTAAGGGAGTTGGTGGCAAATTGGATGATGTATTAGAAGATGGTTTACGGCTTGGTATTGCAGGATGAGTATAGGGGTGGTTCTGAGTGCGTTCAGCGCAAAACATAGGACCTTCTTCTGCAAGGAGTTTTGGTAGGGAAGACTAATTTCGTTAAGAAATAACTTATATACTATATATTATGTTATTCTTATTTTTATTCAATGGATCTCCAACCAGCAGTCTATTCATATTTTCTCATTATGTACATATAATATGTGTAGATGTATATACGAGTATATTGCATGTATGTGCATTTATAATAATTCTGTTACTATTTATTCAAATTTATTTGAAATTTTTACAATTTTCAGTCTGTTCGAGAAGGGCTGAATATATATATACTCGTATATATATATATATATATATATATATATATATATATATATATATATATATATATATACGAGGGTCGCTTGATAAGTATGGTAAATTTATTTATTGTTTAATTTAATCAATTTAATTAAATTTTTCAATTTCGTTTTTCTTACTTTTTAACCATACTTATTCAATGTGAATATATTTATTCATTTTATGGAATTGTAGATTTACTTTATACTCCTTAAATAGAATTACTATTGTTTTTTGTGCTTTATTCTATGTAATAGTTGTCACAATTATTTTAATTTATAAATCCCGGAATTTTCTTCTTAAAATAATGTTTTCGATTTTCCAACATCTGTCTAGATTATTTTTTAATGTATATATTATTTTATAATTGATTTCTTACAAAACTTTTTATGTATACCTTGTGTTTTTTTAAGATTAGTATTTAGAGATTTTTACATTAGTATAAAAATTGATATTGGAATATTTCAAATTGATTTTAAATTCAAAAAATATTTAATTCAATAACTGACATTTGTTTTTTTAATAACATTTTATGTCCAAATTGACATTAATGACATTACTTTTTTTTAAAGTTCGAGTAAACGTTTTCTCATTCATCTTGAATCCATTATTCATTTTAACTTTTTTAATAAAATATGATTTTCAATTATGTTATAGAAAGTATCTTATAAATGTTTGAAAGCATTAAAATTAAAGAATTGAAGAAAGAATATTAATTAGGTATATAACTAGTTCATTCAGTTAATTAGTTTATAATTGTTTATGTTTTTAGATAGTAAATAATACCTGTTTGTTGAATATTAAAACTGACCTAGTTTTCTTTAAGTATTTATCTATACTAATTTTAAATATTTTTGAAATATCAATTAAGAACTATGATATCAATTCACTAATGTCAATAAATTTCCTAGTAATGGATTTATACATTGAAAATAGAGAATTTTTGATGAAAATGCTTGTTACTTTTAAGAATTTTAAAACTAAGGTTAATCGAAATATTTGTTATATTTTGAAATCGTAGATGTTTCGTTTTATTATTAATGGTATTGTAAGATTAAACTTGATCACCGTTATTTTTATTTTGAGAATTATTAAAATAAATCCACTTTTCATTATTAATAAAAATTCATTACAAAAATTTCCCTTTCTTTGATTGGAAAGCAGAAAGTTGTAGAAGTTGATACATTTTGTTACGTTAATTCATGTATAATCAAATTTTCGTCTTGTATATCGTTACCATAACTTTAAAAAAAATAACTTATAAAAATTCTACATTTTATAAAAATTTAATTTATACATTATATCCTCTTTGAAAAAGGGTAGTTCAATGTGAAGATGATTATAATTAATGAAGTTATTTGGAATAAAAAATACAATTGTTCTTATTTAAATCTCAAAAACGACAGAATTCGTTTGATTACCCTATATATTTTAAAAATTAATATGGTTTTGTTTACTAAAATCAGCTTACTTTTCAATATACCTAATTGAAATAATTGTTATTAATAAATGTCAACAATGATATTATGCTTATATTTAAAAGATAAAATAAACGTTTCATTGTCAATTATAATTTATTTGTTACTTAACGGTGAAATCTAAATTATAGGATAGTGATTTTTGTATTATAATATAAAGAAAGATGATATGAAATAAAGTAAAATATAATTCTTGTATATTAATGTTGGATCGTGGTTCATTAGATTTTAAAATGACATTTAAATTCCCTAAATCTTCTAGAAAAAAGATCATCAGAAAAAACTAAAATTCTTTTATGAAAGTTTTTGAACAAACTTTAGAATTTGTTAATTTTTAAAATATGTTCAAAAACTTTGCAAATTATTTTAATTGCAGCTATCGAATTTAAATCAGCATGAAGATTAAATAACATTGAATATTGTATGTTGATCGGTGTGAACTTTATCTGACATTTTACATATTTGAAATCAATAGTATATAAATATAATATATATTAAATTTGCATACCACTGAATTAATGACAAATCTTTGTTAATACAGTTTTATCAGAGTCATTTTTAAACAACCAAGCTTGTTTATAAATATACTAAATATTTCACATACACTTTACTTTTATACTTTTTACATAGTATAAAATGATTTAGATTTCTTTTGTTTATATACAAATAAATTTTTGTTTATAAATAAGTAATGATCTTATTCTAACGGTTTTCTATGCCGTAATGTTTAATATCTTTCAATTATTTATTTCCATTTACTTAAATATATTCAGATAATGGTATTATTTTCATAAAATCATATACTGAATCCTTTTTTTCTGTTTCAAAATTCGAATTTTTGCAATTTTTTACAATGATTCATTTTTGTTAATTTATACTCTTTAGATTTTAATTTGTTACTACAGTCATACAGTTTTATTTTTTTAAAAAGTCTATAAGTTTTATTTAAATTAATAATAACACTTTTTTAAAATGTATTTACAAATGGTGTAAAATTTTAATGCTTATATTTCTTTTCCATACACATTCTTTTACATACACAGAAACACACACACACACACACACACACATATATATATATATATATATATATATATATATATACATATATTCATATAGTAGTTATTTGTATCACAATTATTGTAATATTACTTACCTACTGAAATACGTATGCCGTTCAGAGAGTGTTCGCATATCATCGAGTAATTGTTGAATGAATTCTTCAATTCAATTTCAAACACTATCGTCGCATTTACATTGATTTCATCTAACTGAATATCACGTTGCCACGCACAATAAAAATTAGTGAAGTTTGCCAATTTATTGGTTAGTCGAATCACACCTTGTCTATCATTCAGATTACCATCACACACTGCAACACAATGTTGATCGTTATGAGGAATGTGGATATAAATATTTGATAAAAAATTAAGTAAAGTAGTGATCAATAATAGTTGGAAATTTTAAAATGATATATTCATAATAAAATGGCATATATTTAAATATTTCAATTATAGTTGTATGATAATATTTGTTATTAATTTTGAAGTAAATTTAAAGTACGACATAAATAAT
>CP092094.1:27817500-27832500 GCA_029203775.1 Neoneuromus ignobilis | reverse complement strand
TATATATATGTATGTATACGTTAATTTTTTATTTTTTAAGGCGATATCAAAACTCGTGATTGTTAGTTTCAAATGATTGATAAATATTCTAGTAAGGTATTTCATTAATTTATCAAATTTAAAATAGTGCCCCCTTATTTAATACTTCTTATTGTTAATTTTAAGATGGATAATTTTGTAGTGAATCGATATTAAAATGTAACTTTTACGCCTTGAAAACTTCTACATAATGACATGTGGATTTTAAATTATTGTAAATAATTTCTATTATATAATATAAAAATGTGAATTTTTGCGATTGACACAAAATATAAAGTATGTATAGGTTTTTGAACGATTTAGTATAAAAAAAAGACAAAACATATAATAATATAACAGTTCCAAATTCCAGTGTAACTAAAATATAAAAAAGTATTTTTAATATAATATATTTTTACTATTTCAATAAACTATAATTTATTGAACTTTTTGCGTGAAAATTATTTTACCAACTTCTACTAAAGTAATTTCCACTTGGTAATGCAATAATGACGATGATCTAGTGCCGTGTATTGACTATTAACGATTGTTTTTTATTCAATTCTTCCTTTAATTTATATAACTGTTGATTTTTTTCATCGAATTATAAGAATATTTAAAATTAGTTAAAAATTATCTTATCTAATTTGCATTTCTTGTTAAAATAGAATTTTTGATAATTATTGCAAGGGTTTCTTATTCCATTTCACATAAATAAATCGAGGAATAAATATCAAATAAGGATTTAGTTTTTTCTATTTATCTTTATATATAACTGTTGATCTCATAAAACTTTCAATGTTTAGAAAAACAATTTTCACCACAGCATGTATAATTTTCCCATAAAATAATATCTCATTTTACACTGACAAATTTTCTTGTGCATCATCCTTTTTATCTATACATTCTATTTTGATATTTTTTATATGTTTGAATTCTTAATTAATAAATTTTCTGTCTATCACTAATTGTCACCTCTTTCTATGTAATCGACTCGTTTCCATTTTAAATTTTCACTGTTGTCAAAAAGTTTATAAATTTGATTTTCTTTCGAATCCACTCGTATTTCTGTGTCTGTATATACGTATTATTTTTAATGTGCATCTTTCTATACTTCTATGTGTTTTCTGGAGCTGTTAAATTACTTTAGAATTCAAATCCAGTGTTTTATTTTCATAAGTGAAAACAAATAGAATGTATTAATAAAGAACTTGTCTTTAAACATAAAGGAATATTGAATGTATTCGAATTTGTTGGTACATATTGAAGAGATTTTTTTATTCATTTTCGTATTTTATTAAATAGAGAACTATATTTCAAATATGGATTTCATTTCTTTTCTTTTTGTCTTCTTATACAGTATATAACCAAACATTGTGGTTATTAACCACCATCTTATTTATGATCACGTAAACTTTCAAACTCCAAAAAAAAAAAAACAATTGTTTCTATTTTATTTGTACAATTTTCTTATACAACATATTAACTGAGTTTATTTAAGCCTTATTTATTTTGTTAATGCGTTTATTATAATTTACGATAATTGCTAGTTTAATAATTTGAGTGATAGTGCTCCGACGTTGTTTGATATTTATTGATATCATCTCTGACGAATTATGACTACATAGCATAAGATTTCGTAGTTAAGTTTGTATACAAATTCATTTTTAATTAACTGTCAACAAATTTGGCATTAATTTTGCCGATGATTTCCTCATACATAATTCTTTAATTAAGGTGTAAATACACATTTACCTCGTTTTCTTACATATTTAGTAATTATACACACCATTTTAATGATTAGTGATTCTCTAAAACTATTCCGAGTACCTTTTCAATAATTTATGTTATTATGATTTTTGGATATTTAAAATACTAAGTGGATCGTTATTAAAGCTTTCACAATCACGTTTAAATTCAATAATCACATTGATAAAATTAAGAATAATAAAGAAGACGTCCTAAAATTGTTCTTCATATTGGTAATAATTTCTATTGGCGACAATATTATTTTTTAATATAAATATTGAATTACAATATTCAGTGCTAATTTTCTTATACTCCTACAATTATATCTTTTTCAATCTGTTGTTTACGTAACGTTTTGTCATGGAACTGTATAACACTGTGTTCTACTAAATTGAAAAATTTTGAATTATTAACACTAATGGTATTTCATTTCGAGAAATTTTTAAATCAATATATTAAATTATACACCTTTAAATAAATTATCACTAATAAGAACACCATTTGACGTCTATGTGAAAGAAACACTTTTAGCAAAAAAGCAATAATGACTTTAACGATAAATATATTTTAATTAATATTTCTATTTTAAGCTCCAAAAATTAAGTGATAATAAAACCTATTATTCAATATTTCAATGTATTATTATCGTAAAATTTGTAATTTTATTAAAACATTTAATTAGTATAAATTTTAAGTAAAAAAATCTCTAGGAAAAATAATATATCAATATGAAAAATAAAAATATTTTGAAAAATTTTAATCACAAGATAATAAATTAGTTAGATATTCTACATAACGACACATATGAATGTTCATAAATATATGGTTGTATATATTTAAAGCTATTATGAATGTCTTACCACTAATACTATTATAAATGTCTTACCGCTATTGACGAAAGTAAATTCTAACCGGAATCCTTTGTAATTTTTCTGATTTTTACTACTCGAAATAAATTTGACTGTTATGTCATTTGTGGCAAATTCCATTATTTTTTTATTATAAACTCCACACAAAGTATATAAAATGACCTCTGTAATCAAATACATACAGTTATAAATAGTGAAAAATAAAAATATTTTTTTAAAAAACTTTTTTCAATGTTCAGGAATATGAAAATTAAAATTAGGATAATGTACTAATTTGTTTCAATTTTGTAAAAAAAATATTATCATTTCTTATTTAATATGTAGTGTGAGTGATTTTACTACAATTGTTTTTCTGTCTATTTATTCGAATTTAATTAATAATTACGGATATTTAATATTTATATTCAGTTTTATTAAATAGATGGAATATAGGAAATAATGAAATATTAGACAATTTTGTAATAAAATGTTTATATTGGCAACAATGAAAAAATATTAATCGTTGAGTTTACTAATATAATTTCATTCGTTTGTGCTTTACAGCTTCTTTATTAATTTATTATAGATTATGAATTTAAATGTAATTCAAAATAAATGTATTGAAAAATGATTGATGCATGTTTAGGTAGATATTCCGTAATTAAATCTAATTATATCTAGAGTAACAGTATTTCAAATTATATTGGCATACACAAATCATGAGAAAATAACATTTACTAAAGAAAAAAAATAACTGAAAATCTAAACTGGAAAATATAGGTCAAATATTATAACAAATTGCAACTGAAAATTATGAAAGTAATAAAAAATTGTTACAACAGAATTCAGAATCCATTCTCAAGTTCCTGTTTCTATAAAAAGATTATTGAAATCTTTACAGATATAATTTATACAAAAAATCGGCAATTTCTAAGCAATACATTACTAAATATGATATTAAAAAAGAAAAAAAATTGTAAAATAAAAAAAATTAACTTATATTTACTAAAGTAAAATGTTCTATTATTAGGTTATCAGAAAAGACAAGTTGATACTTCTGCCTTCGTTCAGATAAAAATTTTGATCAATTTGGTTGAGTTCTGTAAATTTTATAACAAGTTGAAGATGGAAGATCGAACTGTGTATTTTCGCCATATATTACTGTTTTATTAATTCAGTGCTGGTGATTTTGATGTTAATGACTCCACTCGCTCAGGAAGGCCAATAGAGGTTGATGACAACAAAATAAAGGTATTGATCGAGTCAAACTCGCGTTGCGTTACACGACACGCGAGATTGCAGAAACATTAAATATCCATCATTCTAACGTTCACGATCATTTTAAAAAGCTGAAATACATAACATTTGGATTCCTCGTGAACTCAAAGAAGATCATTTGACTACGCGTAAAAACATCTGAGATATGCTCATTAAACGTGAAGAAAACGATCTATTTTTGAAGCATGTGATAACTAGCGACGAAAAATGAATTATATACAACAACGTGGTGGAATGCAAATAGTTTTGGTTCAGGCCCGATGACTCAGTATAAACAACATCGAAAGCTGATATTCATGAAAGGAAAATCATGCTTTCAGTTTGATATATGATTATAAGGGTGTCATATATTTTTAGCTCTTACTAACGAATGAAACAATCTTCACCTGACCTTGCACCGCCAGGTTTTTGGAAAACTCTTTGCTTAGTAAATCCTTTTATTCCGATGAAGCTATAAAAACAGTACCTTGTCCAATTTTTCGCTAATAGAGACAGGTCTGTCTACGAACGTGGAATTATAAAGCTCGCCGAAAAATGGCAAAAGGTATCGAATAAAATGGGAAATACATTATTGATTAAACTTTGTACTTTATATAAATAAATTATATTTGAAAACCATAGTCACAATGCGTCATGACTTTTCTGACAACCCAATTGTACAAAATAATAATGGAAATGTTATTATAAAATAATCTATATATGATGAAACATTTAAAGAAGTCAATATTCCATGGATAAATTATTATAGTTGTTAGTTCTTATTTTAAATTTATTTGAATTTTCTGTATAAAAAATGAGACTGAAATTTAGAATATATTTTTTGATCTTAGTTTTGTTAGAAATATTTATGCTTTTGATACTTTTTGTTGCTATTCTTCTTACTATTTATATATTTAAATAGTACTTTAAAATATTAACACTTCATATTTTATAGCTAAAGTAAACTGTCTTGTTTATAATATTCAATTCAAACAAGAATGTTTTTTTATTTTTCACTACCATTTATACTAAAATTTTATTTACCATTTGATACTCAAAAATTTCAGCGATGAGAGTAATATCATACAGATAACTATTTACTTTGATACTATGGAAAAAGTATGTAAAAAAAGACTACCAAATCATTACTCTACTTGTTTTCTTTAATTGGGATATGAATATAAAATACCATAAGTGATAATTATATTGAACTATCTATTTAGTGTCTTTTAACAAAAAAGTAGATTGACCTGTATCGTTAGTAACATAAGTCTCAGAAATTTCGATGCGTGAGACAGAAAAGCAATTGTCTTCCGTTGGTAACCTGATTTGTGTGAAATTCAACTTGATCGTATAATCATCTGGAGCGATCAATCTCCATATGCAGTTTGAATCTGATAAGATTCCATCGATATTTGTATTTGATATCATATCGATTCGTCCATTCGTTGATCTGAAAGTGCCACCACATCGAGCTAAAACAAATCAACAAATATTTCAATCTGGGACCATTGTTTAAAAATATTTAATATCATGCTTTTTTATAGTGTAATAATTCATTCAATCTTTATTTTAGATTTTTTAAAATAAAACTCTAAATTTCAATTTATAAGGATATTTATATTTAATTGAAATAATATTATTATTTGTCAAAATATAATTATTATTAATAATAACAATATTTTAATCATATTTTTGATTTCTTAAAAAAAACTAAAATTAAAAATAAAATCAAACTTTTATTGGTGTGGTAAGTAACAAATGTATTGTTAAAGATAAATATTCAAATAATGATGAAATAAAATTAGAAACGTACATTTACAAAACAATTTGATTTTATAAAACTTTGTGAAATATTATATTGAAATATTTATTTAAAAATAACAAATAAAAATTAGTTAATTTCAAATACTTTCTTGAAAAATTGCATCAATTTATATTATGCATGAACAAATTTCATTTAATTGAAAATATGCAAAGATTATTATAAAAAAAAATGTTAAAATTTTAATAACTACTGAGTTTATAAAAAAATAATTAAATGAAAGAAGTGAGTTTCAAAAGTTTGCGTCATTTTAAGTGTTTTTTATTTTTATAAAATAAAAATGATATGTATAAAAATAGAGATCAAACTGTTAACTTATAAATTCAATAATAAGTATATTGGCGATGCTGCTACTATTTAATATGTGTAATACGAAATAATAGTAGAAATTTAACTTGGAAACACTATTTTTCATTAAATCATTACAGTTAAGCAGTATTGATCTCGATTAATACTGGGATGGTTGATAGTCGAAATATCGAAGGTCGTTTTTAAAAAACTTACGAGTTAGAGTTTAGGTAACAGACTAACAATGTTATTTTAGTAAAAAAATATAACCATTATGGAATTCAAAAATAAGAAAAGTTTAGTAAAATACTATAAGATTTTTCAATAAACTCTTCAGAATTTTAAATGGAAATAAAATAAAAAGTATTTAATTAATTAATTGTTTTTTTTTAATTTTAAGCATATTTTATGGCATTAATAATGAAACACAATTTCACTCATATGACTACCATGACTTCGCTTGACATAGTGCATTAGTTTAGTCCAATTTTTGTCACTCTTTTACATAACTGTGGTCCAATTTCATGAATTACTCGTTCAATGTTAATTTTTAATGCTTCTGTTATTTGTGGTTTATCAGCATAAACTAATGATTTTACATAACTCTACATAAAATAATCCCATGGAGTTAGTTCACATGATCTTGGTCTCGTCTTACAGTTCCGATTTATCATCATGTGATTATCACTCGTTTTGACTACTCAATGAAGCGTTATAAGGACAAAGATTTGAAAATGATGAAGAAATGGAATACATGGTTGTTGGAGAATTAATCATCATTCATGCTCGTTCAGATTCCCGCGTCTTCTTTTGCGCACACTCGTACTGCGTACGGTGTGACATCGGAGGTCACACTCTCGTCTGTTTACACGCCGGGGTGACGGTGGACTGCGCGTCCCTTGTGTTCTCGATTACTCAAAGTAATGGATGTCTAGACGCGCGCTCTCAACAAAATCGGTTAACATCATCTTGTAGTTTATTCATTATTCATGTAAATTTACGAGGTTGTTTGATAAGTCAGTGTAAAAATAAAAACTGCATCATTTTTTTGAATAAATCGTTTTTATTTTTCAACATTTAGGCTTATACACTTCATCTAACGCTGCTCTAGTTTGTTGATCCCTTCCGAATAATAGGATTTGTCCAAATCTGTAAAATAGTTATTCGTTCCTGCAATCACCTCCTCGTTCGAATAAAATCTTTTTCCCGCGAGCCATTTCTTCATATTAAGGAACAAATAATAGTCCGATGGAGCCAAGTCTGGAGAATAGGGGGGATGTGAAACGATTTGGAACCCTATTTCCATTATTTTTGCGGCCACAACTGCTGAGGTGTGAGCTGGTGCGTTGTCGTGATGAAAGAGGACTTTTTTGTGGGCTAATCGGGGACGTTTTTCTTGCAACTCGGTTTTCAAACGATCTAATAACAATGAATAATATGCACCTGTAATGGTTTTACCCTTTTCCAAATAGTCGATAAAGATTATTCCTTGCGAATCCCAAAAGACAGTTGCCATAACCTTCCCGGCCGAAGGAATTGTCTTCGCCTTTTTCGGAGCAGATTCCCCCTTGATAACCCATTGTTTAGACTGCTCTTTGGTCTCAGGAGTGTAGTGATGTATCCATGTTTCATCTACAGTGATGAAACGACGCTTAAATTCCTGCGGATTTCGCTGAAACAGCTGCAAACCGTTCTTGCAACACTTCACACGACCTCGTTTTTGGTCGATTATGAGCAATCGCGGCACCCACCTGGCGGATAGCTTTTTCATGTCCAAATGTTGGTGCAAAATATTATGTACCCGTTCACACGAGATGCCTACAGCACTAGTAATCTCACGCACTTTCACTCTTCTGTCATCCATCACCATATCATGGATTTGATCAATTATTTCTGGAGTGGTGACCTCAACAGGGCGTCCAGAAAGTTCAGCGTCTCTTGTGCTCATATGGCCACTCCGAAAATTTTGAAACCACTTATAAACCGCACTAATCGAAGGTGCAGAGTCACCATAATGTTTATCAAGCTTCTGTTTAGTCTCCTGAGGCATTTTTCCTTTAATGAAATAGTGTTTAATCAACACGCGAAATTCTTTTTCGTCCATTATTTGACAATCACTCGATTTCCTTGATTCCAACGATTGTCAAACACAAAGGAATAGACCGATATGGCTGAAACTTGATGTGTGTTCTTCCAAGAGGTGCTACTAATTAAAAATAACCTCGATATGCACCAGTGGTGCCATCTTTCGAAATTTACACGGACTTATCAAACGACCTCGTAAGCTTTAGTGATCAATAATATCACACAAGACTGCTCATCTTATTATGAATGTGGTTTCTCATTAATTGCATGTAATACTCAGTGCGAATACTCAACACGTGGTGACCAACATGTAAGACTCATTCGGATACTTAGTTTGCTCATCCAACAATTAATAAAATTGTTGGTTTGTTATTTTCATCATCAATTGACTACTCAGGTGTACAAATGTATTTATTGTAAATAAATTTAAGATTAATCAGTATTAATTCATTTCATAAACTTGCACGTTTATTCACTGCACCTAATCACCATCTGTCTACAATACTTTAGCAATCTCGCGTGATTTAACATCTTTTCCGCAACAATGGTGTATAATAAACTTTTGACACGTTCCACTACTTACTATCATAATAAGAAATCAAAAAATTGTCAACTAGGTGATAAATGTGTCTAAATGTTAGTGGAAACTATATAGAAAAAGCACGTGTGTACGTTTAAAAATATTAATTCAAAAAAAGTCGATTACATTTTATTGATTCCCGTATATGTTATTTTTTGTGAATTGTGCTTTTCATTAACATAAACAGTATCATCTATTTAACGATATTAACCCATTTGCATCACAACTCTAAAATCGCTACTAGCGTTACACATTCGAGACGTACAAATTGGCAGCCAGCCATGTCAACGGGCATTACTGCACAACGATAGATCTTGTATTTTTGTTTATTATTGATTTTACTTAGAAATTATGTGTAATGATTAAACAAAAGATAGTATTATAAACTTGTACAGTAAATAAATTGAGACATTTCGTAGATTTTTTTAATATGGTAATTTTTAAAATTATCTATATATAACGGTATATGGCAAAAATCGCATTTAAAAACAGTTTCTTTTCTAAGGGACTCAGATAAATATATATTGCATCGCTTTGATGTTTTTCTTCCCTTTGCTTCCGTTAGGGGTATTCTTGTGGGAAAGTTCCCGCCAGTGTACCTTGTTATTGAATCATTTATAGATGATGTCTTCTTTATCCTTTTATTTTTTAAATATTTGGCAATAATTTCTCCACTAGTTTTTAATTGTAAATGTGACAAGCTCGATTCTTTTTATTTTTCTTGGAGAAGATATAACTCTATTTAACAGCATCACATCCACAAAAAAAATATATTTTTTATACACTTTGCCACATCTCCACATTGTGTGAAATTTACACAATTCGGAGAATGAGAGATCGGCTATATTAATTCCACCCATATTTTTAATATAATCTATTATTGCTGTTGGTTTCAAATTTTTTTCTCCACTGTATCGGTTTACTTTTCCCGTCTTGGAAAAATCTAAAGAATGTATTGTTTACACAACCACATCTTTCTAATTTACTACAGCTATATCTTCTGTTGAAAATATAGTAGCTTCTCCCTTTTCTAATCTAATGGATTTTAGTTCTTAGGCATCTCTTTTCTATTTACTCTATTTTACGAATTTGCTGTACCACTAACATTTGTTTGCAATTATACAGTTCACGATATAAAATCAGTGAACTGTACCAGCTATCTATATAAAGGCAGTACCTTTGATGCAATAGTTCACTCTCTTTCATTAAATTCATCACAAAATTTTTACTAGCAGATCCAGAATCAGTCTTTTCTTTCCTAATGTAT
Organism: Neoneuromus ignobilis; assembly: GCA_029203775.1. Classification (NCBI taxonomy): domain Eukaryota; kingdom Metazoa; phylum Arthropoda; class Insecta; order Megaloptera; family Corydalidae; genus Neoneuromus; species Neoneuromus ignobilis. Next base: position 27,822,583 of record CP092094.1, on the reverse strand, counting down.
ATTTTGAAGTTATGAATATATCTTGTTTGAGAATCACATAATTTATAAAAATTTTATCTCTGTGTGGAATAAGACACACACGCTTTCAACTTCTTCCTATTTCCACGCTGGACTCCGAATCGGAAAAATGGTGCCATTCATTATGCAAATAAAATTTTATTTCATTTTAAGTTATAAAATTAAGTTTTTAAAATTTGTATTGTATTTAGATTAAAAATACCTACTGTGTTAACAGCGGTCAAAGAGGTCTGAAAAACAATAAATAAAAAAAATATGAGGGTAATGAGCTATATGTTCCGAAATTGTTAAGTCTTGAAATCTTTCTATATTGCTCATAAGACACTTACGAAATGTTTTATGAATAGTTTGCGTTTGGTGATAAGCGACAGTCATCGTGCGCGGACCATTCCGCGCTTGGTGATAACAGACAGTCGTCGTGCGCGGAATATTTCGCTCATGGATGCAAATTGGTTAATGATACAGGTTGAATTTAATTTTTGTTGTAACTAAATATACATACGTCCATGTAAGTGAAGATAAAGTAACACAATTAAAAACTAAAAGTAAATAAATGAGTAATTTAAATAACTAACATGAAATATATAAATTAACTCAAAAAGTTATTTATGTATGCAAATATGACGAGAAAGTAAGAATTTTATAAACTCAATAAAAAAAATTGCGATTTACAATATTTGAATTAAAAAATTAAATATATACATGCTCTTTATAATCAGGTTTATTTCATCTTCTCTTAGATTTTAAACGAGCATATACGAAATAAGATAATTAAATCGAAACTATATGTAATTAAATCGAAAAAAATAAACATCACCATATCTATGTTAAATAATTATTGTGAAATGTTAGTCTCATTTGAAGAAAATAACAGAAACATTTATCAAAGAGTGTAGTTTTCATACAAATATTATTAAAACATCAACGGTTATATGTAGCTGAATGTAGAAATGGTTTAAAGAATAAAATAACTAATAATCTACTTGCGTACCAATGGAGATGTTGGCACGGAATCCATTTTTAGGATACGGAACATTCGTGTAGAATCTGAAGAATAGGTAGTTTCCTCTTGTCTTTTGTGAGCCCGGAAGATCATTACAAAAAGTGTTGATTAGTGGAGAAATTCTTGTAGCACCATCTCGAAGTTCCACTCCTTCATATTTACACCTACAAAAATATTTTTTGTATAAATATTGAAATTATATATATATATATATATATATATACACAACCAATATCAAACACAACTATGTTTTCAATTGGTAGACTTTGAAAAAAACCTTCGACTCAGGTAATACGTCAGCGATATTAAATATACTAAATAATCAAGGAATTGAATCATATATTAAACTTTTAGGAAATATTTATAGAAATGATATATTTTTCGTACAAATACTCGAATACAGGAAAATTTAAAATTATGAAAAAAGGGATATAGAGAGATATGATTTCACCAACAATATTAACTGTGACATTAGAACAATTATTCAAGAAACTAAACTAAAAATCTTAAGGAAAAATGTAAATAGAGAGACGTTTAGTAACATAAAATTTGTTGGCGACATTATTATTAAACAAAACATTATTTACAACAAGTTTACAAAAACTTTCAGAGATTAAAAAAAATAGATAAAATTATTTAAAAGATATTTTGTTTTACAATGGACTCAAAAAAGAAAAAAGTTATGTAAAGTTAAAAACTAGTTTTAGCTAGAACAAGCCACTAAAACTAATGAAGCATTTATCGATGAAGTAAATAGAGAATAAAAATGTGAAGATATCAATTCAAAATGAATTTTCATATTATAAAGTTAAATTTTCTTCTATGTTCCAAGAAAAAAAATAATTAATGCATCTACCTTTTCTTACATACGATAGTAAATTGTGGGTCTTAAATTTCATTATAATTCAATGGTCTACGAGTAGATAACATAAACAATAATGGAAACGTGTATATTATGATTATACGCAGAGACAGAAAAAAAGGATTAGAATAGAAACAAAAGTTACTTACGTTATAATAAAAGTCACATCTTTAAAATGGAAATAGATTGATCAAATAGTAAAAAATGAAGACTACTGACGAACAAGAGGAATTATTGATTAGAAAACTAAATAAATAAAATGATCCATAAATACACCCATGAAGATATGTAATAGTTTAAAGGAAAATTCTACACAGTGAATTAAAAGGGAAAAGCAATCAATCGGTCGAAGTGAAAAGTTTTAGGAAAAATCTTTATATGGTAATAGATAGAAAGGGGCTGCTGTTACTGCTGATATATATATATATATATATATATATATATATATATATATATATATATCACATATGTTTCAGTTTCTATGAAATCTTTAAAAACTAAACTGAAGATTTGAAGAAATAAAAGTATATGAGATACATATTAAAGATTTATATAGCTCATGAAATTAAATGAGCTCATGAAATTATGAATAAGAGTATCAAAATGAAAGAAACTTATATTTTAAAGTTGATTATTGCTCTAGTTTTGAAGAAAGTATTTTTTTAAAAAAATATATTTTTTCTGTTCTCATATAAATAAGGTTAATATAGAACTTAAATATCAGAATTATTCAATAGCTCTATATAATACAATCGAATTTTGAAAAAAGAACGTTAAAAATAATATGTAGAGTTGGAAAAAGAAACGAGTTGATTCGAAAGAAAAGTAAAATTGCGGACATTATAATAAGAGTAAAAAGTTTAAAGTTCGGTCATATGATAAGAGTAGTAAACTAACAATGGGTAAAAAATTATTAATTAAAAATCCATAGATACGAAAAGGCCCAAAAAACTAAAAATATATGGGATAGAGACTTGAGTAAATTAGCTGATGTAAAATGAATATAAATGAATTAGATCTTTGGAAATAGAAAATTTTGGAAGAGGCCTCTATTTAGGAGTAGATAGAAAGAAACTCATAATATTTTATAATATATATTATGTATATATATATATATATATATAATGTATATATATATATATATGTATATATATATATATATATATATATAATGTATATATATATATTATATATATATAGATATATATATATATATATATATATATATATATATATATATATATATATGACCTCACAAAAATTTTCTATTTCAATAAATCTAATGCATTTCTTTCCCTTTTCATTCCAACGTATATTTCCATTTACTCATGGCTCTCTTTTTACTTTTTTTATATACTGTATAATATTAAGTGTCTGAATTTGAATGAGTTAAAACACAATACGATATAGAAAAAATACTTTAATTAATTTAAATATGCACCATTCATATTAAGGATTATTTGCCAATTTGAGAGTAAACTATAGATTCTTCTCTTGTGGAATTTTGTGTTTTTAGAAAAAATAATATGCGTAAGTGCGTTATAAAGGTAGTTATATTTTAAAATAAATTTAATAAGAATTTAAAAAATACTCAATCAAATATTACAAACTAAGTTAAGGATAATATTTCTATAAAAACAATCCACTGAGAATTACATAAGTACATAACAGTAATTTTAAATCTATAATTACTTAGTTATGTTAAAATACTAAAAACAAGTGGTATGAGGATTACATATATGAATATATGATGTATAAACAAAAAGTAATCTTCCTTTTCTATACTTTTTTTAAAAAATAGGAGAATTTTCAAATGAGTAATGGTAGGATATTCCATTAGAAGCTATTCAAAACTTACATCATATATTTTAAAAATATCTTTAATATTATCAACTGTATTAAATGAGAATAGTGGTTCTACTAAATATGAATTAGGAAATTTGTACAACCTTTTAGTATTTTTATTTCAATTATACACGGTTGAAATTTTATCGAATAAAAAAAAAACTTCAACATCTTTTTCAGCAATAAAATCGTTAAATTTAAAAGCAATTAAAGTGATGCAATCGCACTAAAAAAAGAGAAGATCCCCTTTTGAAATATTTATTTAAAAATTGGAAGACATCTACAAAAAAATGTATTATATTCCATTATAAATCATTTAGAATTTATATCGGTTTATGCCAAGAAGAACATCTCTTTTAAAGGAAAATATTGTATGTACTAAATATCACTTAAGATATTTGCATAGTTCGCAAATATTTGATTATATTAGTCATATTATATATATATATATATATATATATATATATATATATATATCTAATAGAAAAAATAAATACTTTTAACACTAAAAACATTAAATTGTTATACATCATAAGCAACAATCTTACTCTTTATCTCTTGTTAAATCAAACCGGTCGTAAAAATCGACCTGGATTGCTTCATTCTGAGGTACTGAAATTTTCCATATACACTCGATATATAGATTGGGTATGTTTGGATAATTCGGAGATGATATATTCACATATGGTTGCTTATACGATAACACTAGCGATTTATCGCACGACTGGGAAACTTCTTCATACACAAGCTTAAATCCCTGAAATTACACAGAAAAATGAACTTAATAATTTATATACTTTCAAAATTGATACAAGTAGATGTAATTGTGTAAAGTTATTTTTTTCCTAGCTATAAAACTATATTTAAATATTAGTACTCTTTATGATTGGTATCTTATTGTTTGATAATAAAATACTATAAACAGTGAACCTAAGTTTTTTATAAAAAAAATATTGTGACAGAACGAAATCACAAGAATGATTAAAAAAATTTAGTATAATTTATAATTTTATCCTACCTCATAACAGTTTTCGCTAAATTTTAAAGCAAATTATTTTTTATATTTGACCTAATATGTGTGACATTTTTTCCCATTTAAAACGAATTCATTATAATTTTTAGGTTTTCGTAACATTTTTCTTTTTTCCTTTTCCATTATCATTACAATATGTTTTTTTTAAGAAATACCGTATAATCTAAAATATTGCATACAATACATTGAAGAATGGTGATGATGAGCTACATTATAATTAAAATCCCTCATTCTCAAAATATCAATCAGAAGTTACATCTTCGGGAGAATGAAAGAATAAGTAAAATGTTGAAACATTAGGTATAGGTTATCTAAATATGAC
>CP092094.1:27630000-27812500 GCA_029203775.1 Neoneuromus ignobilis | reverse complement strand
TAATGTTTCATATTTTGTCAATATTTCAAAAAATTAACATTTAGAACATTATAATAATCACCTCTTTATTCTGATATCGGAATATGTTTTGTAAATCTGTTGTCATTTCTAAAACTCCATACGAATTCCTTATTGAACCCCCGCATTCTGAAACCAAATATGTTTTGATTGACTACGTATATGCCATTTTAGAATACAAACAAGTTCATCATTAGATATTTTAATGAAATATCAAATGGAAGGAAAATGATTTCTGGTCTAAGAATATGTTAATCTTTTAAATAATAATAAATCTTACGTTACAATATTTTATATTAGTCATTAATAATTTACTATACATTATTTTATTAAAACAAATTTCGATATCTATGCTGTTATCATCAGAACATGGCGTTATAAATTCTGTGTTTTAAAATGAGAGTAATTTAGTTATACAATATTTGCAAAAGTAAATTAGTTATTATACCAAACGAATATGGTTTTTTATTTTCACTAAAAAATCGGATGTATTGTAATCACTTTTTTCATAGATTGTCTTTCTAAACGAAATAATTTAAATCACTTTTCTAATACTTTTCACTTATTAATTCACATTAATATGAACTAATAACGAAAACTTTTAGATCTCATGACATTTATAAAACAATAAATCTACACATGCAATTAACACAACTACATAAATCACATATCAAGTGTTTTATGAATACCTGCTTGGACATTAGCCAAAAATCCATTTTTACTTATGTATTCATCCGTAATAAATTCAACCTTCATCACATTACTGTTCGTTAATATTAAACTAGTATCATTTGGATAACAAACTGTTTTCACTTTTTCAAAATCGTTTGTTCCTTCTATGCCTGTAGATAAAAAATACAAAATTTATTCACATGTCAAATTCGAGTTAAGAAAGCACTTATTACCGCTATATATAATGATATAATCATTTTCACAACTTTCGTACACTTCTAAATCAATTATTTCGAACTTGATAGATAGATGTTCGGTTTCATTCGTTGAGAATATCCATACGCAATGTAAATTGCTGTCATATTCTTCAGGATAATGCGGTGATGAGAAATTGACACTCGATAGTACGTTGACGGGAATGATTTTATTCGAAGTACAATTTGTAACTTAAATAATAAAGTTTTTGTTACAATAAAATTATATAGTAAAACACTTTCAAACAATTAATATAAGTATACGTACGTTAACTCAAAAAGTCAGTTATTACGCTCGTAATATTGCTATTATATAAAATTATGACCATTTAAAACTTTCAATAAATATCAATTAACACAACTAATTTATTATTATATATAATACATATTGCTATTGTTATTAATTAATAACAAAAAATAATAAAAATAATTAATAACTCGTAAAAAATAATTAATTTTTAAAAATAATTAAATTTTTAAATTTTAATTTTTAATTTAATTTTTAATTTTTTTTAATTTAATTTTTAATTTTTAATTTAATTTTATTTTTTAAATTTTAATTTTTAAATTTTAATTTTTATTTTTAAATAATTAAATTTTTAAAATAATTAATTTTTCGTTGAAAAAATAATTAATTGGACACTAATTAGTGTCCAATTAATTATTTTTTCAACAAAAAAGAATAATCCGCGCAAGATAAAATTATGTGAAATGATTCAAGTTTGTATTTTGTAAAATACATAATTTATTCGATGAAATTTTAATAATTATCATATGGTATGTAGAGGATGTGAACAAAATAATGAAAATACTACACAATTCTGTAATAAAAATATTTTTAGCGATTGCATCTATTGTTCAAATTATGTACTGTTTCTTATTGCATTATATACTGTACTTACTCACTAGTGGATAATACAAAAGAGATAACTTATAAGACTGAAAGAAAATACATTATAAGTTTGTGTTTAATTGAAGTATCCACATTCGAAACTGTAATATAATTGTGTCTAAACAAATAATATCCAAAATCATGACAACATAAGCAAATTAGTATAAAACAGTATAAAAATAACGCTTATTAAAAATTAGTAGGTAAAAGTAAAATGGATTTTATATAAAATTGTTTCTTAAATTATAGCAGCAAATATGATAAAAACACAAAATATATCTTCAATACTTTGTTTTTATAAAACTAGCCCATTAAAAATGTTATAAAAGCAGTTACTGAAGTAAATTTTAAAATGTAAAAAAATTATGTCAAGATCAGGAAACCTAACACTTGGATGATTGAGAAATGATTTTATTATGTTGGATTGAGTTCATGCTTAAATAACACTGGTCTACAAATTTTAAGTTAAAATTTATTTCTTTGATAAAAGTGTGTTATGACTACCATGAGTTTAGAAAATGCCGATGAAAAAATAACTAGCTATATATTTTAAAAAAATCATGTGATATTTTAATTATCACGAATTTAGTTTATAAAGAACGATCGAAATGTGAATAAAAGCACAAATAAAATGAAAATATGTTATAACCCGTACTAAACATTAGAATTCTATAAAAGATATATTTACTTTACTGTTATTTGTAAACCACAAAAATATTTTACAAAACATAAAAAAATATAAATTGTAAAAATAAAAATTTCATTTATAAATTACGCTTTATTTTTGTTTGACGTTTGTACTCTGTCTTTGAAAAATCTTGTACTACAATCCAATAATTTTTTTTTAACATTAATAAGTTCCATTTACTTTGGAATCTCGTTTCCACTGTTGAGATATTATAATAAAAACGCTCATTGTGCTTATCATTTATTGCACCACAGTTATCAGGAAAAAAGCGTAAATGGAATTAAAGAAAATGTATCTTTAAGGATATTATGTAGCAGTTTCATTTTAGATAAATTTTTAAAGAGATTCTACGAGTTATTATAATGGTGTGCTCTGTAGTTTTCTAGAAAATTTGTCATGATAAACTTAAAAGAATTCTAAACAAATCTCTCATCATCACATATTATCTCAACAAAGTGCTCGTCTTTGAGCAAATTCCTAATTTGCGATCCAATAAACACACCTTTCTTCGTTTTAGTATAACTAAATCGCAAGAATTTAATTTCTAGATAATTTAAAATCGAGTCTTCCAGATTCCGTGCCTCGATATTTTTTTTTATAAGACATAATTTTATATGTAGAGTAGGTAATAGAATTTTTACCTATTCAAATAAAGGATTATTTTAGCCATTTTTCATTTCAGGTAGAAGTCAATGTAGCAGAGACCAGTTTTTTCTAATGTAATAATAACATTATGTTTTACTATCCTATTTGCAAAGAAAAAAGCTAAACTCGATACATCTTTGCTGCAATTCCAATACGGCCATAATTTTTAAGCTACGCAGTGTATCATTGAAAAATTTACTGTCGCGTTTTTAGTTAATTGTCTCGATAAAAAAATTTATATTGCCATATATTTTTCAGCATATTGCGTAACATATTAGTAAAGATGGTAGCTTGTTACCATTATATAAGAGAACGGGTTTTGGACTTACTTTGGAAGAATCTTTAAATAATCATTAGTCTTGAGGATTGTTGTTAATATTAAGCTGAGTCATTAAACTATCAATTGTATGTAGTGAGTTTATAACGCATATTGAAAATATTTTTTTTACGATTCTGAAAGATAGACATTTTAAAATTATCTTGAAAAAAATTCGCTAATAAAATTTTGAACATAAAAGTTTAGCTCTATTTTTAGACAATTTCAGATCACTCAAAAGTTCGTTTAACTAATTTTGAGTTATTTTGCGAAGCTCTTTAGAAGAAATTTTAGGAATATAATTAGAATTCGTCAATATAAAAAACTCTAGTAAAACATATGGTGGCTTAGCAATTTTCTCATTAGACTTTATGTCGTAATGATCTAATGGTTTTGGAGTAGAAAGTGCTTTTCTGTGTGGTACTGGTCAAATTGCCGATTATAAGTTAGGGTAAAAAAGTATTATTTTTATTTTTAGAAATTACTCGTTGTAGGAGTAAAACTATGTAAAAATAATAATTGATTAGATAGTCATTGAGTTTTTTCTCAATCACATGAATTGTAAAGGGCATCGAGCAAACTTTGTGGTTTATTAAACTGTGAAGATTTGACGTACAATACTACAACATACATGCTTGATCTCAAATCTTACAATCCAAATAACAAATATAAGCTTTTTTATAAATTAAATAATATTAAGCTTCTGTAATACAAACATCACTTTTCTACATACTTAGCAAAAATTATCAATAATTTTACACTTTTGCGATATTATAAAATGTATATTTTTTTCAGTCGAAAATAACATATCCTCTATATCGTATATAGTTATCTAATGCAATAACTGTCAGTCTCTAAGTGAGCCAGTTTAAAGAAAAAAACTTATGACATATCAAAAACAATATAATATCGCAATATACAATATATTGTATTTTTCTTTTCGGAACTTGAGTTAAAAATTATTTTTAGTTACTATATTCGTAAATAACAAATATTTGTTAGTTTAATTGGAATTGTTGAAGTAAATAATCCATGAAAAAACATCAACCATACAAGGCTAAGTTACTTATCGATAATTTTTTGAAGATTTTATCTAATAAATATAAGTATTTGTCTCTTATTCTACTTTATTAGATAAAAAATTAAATATGTTGAAAAAAGTTCAAATTCATCAAATTTATTTGTTATTTTGTACTAATATTTTCAAACTGTGGTGCTATTATAATACTTTGATGTTTCTGAGATGTTTAAATATAATTAAAATGAAAACGATTTTTAGTGTAGTAACTTTTTATACAACTGACTGACATATTATTTCTCAAATTTTTGTAGTACTATATTTTTATTTATTTATATAATTTAATTTTAAGTAAATTATCGTATAATGTCATAACATCGTCTTTATGACTATTTTTATTCGATAAAAAAGAAAATTTTTGCCATTAAATGCAATTCTGCATTCAGTATTAGAAAAAATTAAATATATTATTCCACAATTATATGTATAAAACAATTTCTTATCTGAAGAATTGTATTTACAATCTGAGTAATGATAGTTACTCAAATTTCATAAGGAGTTAAAAAGTAACATTTTAACTGATATGTATTTTCTTAACGATAAATTTCAAATAGAATTGGATATATTTTTCAATAAAACATTGTTGGTTTAATTTCTTGTATATATTATTATTTTTTATTTCTCCTCATTCATTTATACATTACCGTTATTTTTGATGTGTTAACACAATATCTTAATTTTCATCAACATATATACGAGGGTCGTTTGATAAGTATGGTAAATTTTTGTCAGATAGCACTGCGAGTCACGATGTGTCACGCGGTTCTATTTAGAACCACTTTTCGAACTGAGTTATACATAGTTTCAGCCTGAACCGTCGTACTGTTATTGATTGGAAAACTTTAAAAGCGAGCGTGTCAGTGCTAGTCGAGATCATGGAGAAAAGTAAGTTTCGTGCAGTGATCAAACATTTCTATTTGAAAAAATGGACAGCTTCACAGATTAAAATTGAGTTGGATGAGGTACGTGGGGACTCCACACCATCACTTGAGACCATTTACTAAATGAGTTTAAACATGGCCGAAAATCGACGGAAGATGAACCGCACCCTAGACGCCCGGTCGAGATAACCACGTTGGAAATGATGAAAAAATCCATGGTACAATGTTAGAAGATCGTCGGATCAAAATGTGTGAGATAGCTGAGATTGTAAGCATCTCAACAGAACGAGTTTTTCATATCTTATATGCCGAATCACACATGAGAAAGCTTGCGCAAGATTATTGACTATCGACTAGAAACGGATGCGAGCCGACATTTCTGAGCAATGTTTGTCTCATGTTATTCGCAATCCAGAAGATTTTTGGTGTCGATTCATTACTATGGATGAAACTTGGATCCATTACTACACTCCCGAATCAAAGTAACAGTCAAAGCTGTAAACAGGACATGGTGAAACTGCTGCGAAGAAAGTGAAGGCTGTTGCATCGGCCGACAAGGTAATGGCCTCAATATTTTGGGATTCTCAAGACGTTATTTTCATTGACTATCTGGAAAAAAAGTCGAACGGGACAATACTACGCTACCCTCCTAAACCAGTTGGACCGAAAACTGCAGGAGAAACGCCTAAGACTGGCGCATAAAAAGGTGATCTTTCATCACGATAATGTACCTGCTCACAAGTCAACTGTCGCAGGGGCGAAACTGCACGAGCTGAACTACGAATTGCTGCCGCATCCATATTAATCTCTGGATTTGGCTACTTCCGACTTTTTTTAATTTCTAAATCCTAGCTCGAGGGACAAAAATTTGTGTTAAATGAGGAGGTCATTGCCGCCGTAGACGAGTATTTTGCAGGTTTGGATTCTACTACTTTTCAGAAAGGATAATAAATTTAGAGCACCGCTGAACTAAGTGTATAGAGCTCGAAGGAAATTATGTTGAAAAATAAGAAAAAGTTTTTCGAAAAAAAATTGTTTTTCTTACTTTTTTATCATATTTATCTAACGACCCTCATATATATATATATATATATATATATATATATATATATATATATATATATATATATATATATATATATATATATATATATATATATATATATATATATATATATATATATATATATATATATATATATATATATATATATATATATATATATATATATATATATATATATATATATATATATATATATACATCAGAGCAGTCTATCTCTTGCTCGTTACGCTTGTTTCCCCAAGGAGCTCTGTTTCTTGCTCGTTTCGCTTACTCTGCCATAATACTTGTAATCGTGAATAATATTTATTTGTGATTGTGAAAAGTTTGGAGGTAATCGTTCACAACTTACATAAATTCATGACATTATTTTTAGATGGAATTATTATTATATATATATATATATATATATAATTTCTATAAAACTATATTATGTGATACAAATTAATTTATCAAATGAATTATAGAAAATTAATCACATACCTTTTAAATCTCCATACCATAGTGAAGTTAATCTTGGTACAGCAATCCATTCTAAATCAAACAGCGTACTAATTACGTGCTTTAAAGGTAAAAATGTGATATACACCACATTTGATGAAGATTTTACTGGTTCTGGCAACTGATTAGTACACAATTTTGTAAGAGTACGTGCATTCGTGTCGAACCCATCGAATATCTTTAAGAGAAATATTCATGTCGTTCGATCAAAAATTAATAAACAGATGGTATTTCTTCTACTTAACACGATTCGACAATTCGAACAATCGTACAAACCTCGAGTTTGTAAAAAAGGCATTGATCCGTATCATTGCTTATGAAGAATTCATTAAACTTGATGGTAATCAAATTCCTAATTGGAACAGTGATCCTCCATCGTATTTCGTTCGAATATGGATAATATTTGGGATATAACGGAGATTGGATTCTGCCACTTGTTCCGTTTAGTTCGACGTCGTAATCTAAATTTGAATAAAGTATCTAATTAGGAAACTTTTCTTACTGAAATTATAAAAATTGCTAAGTATTTAAATATTGTTTTTTCGTATAATTTCATAACTAATTAAAGTTGTGAAAGTGATTGAAGTAAATACAATGAACTGTAGTTATTGTTCATAAATGGTTTATTTTAAAAAGTAAGTCATCAATCATCTTTTATGTGTTTTCTAGAACAAATATGTGCCGTTATGTAATTATAAATTTATATTTTCTGTTTTTTTGTATTCGTTCAAAATAAATGCAAACATCCAAAATCTCACCGCCTGTGAAGTATAGTAGATAATAAGATTTCAGAGCGCTAAATATATTCGTCTGGCAAAAATTTACAGATAAATTGTTAAAATTTACATTGAAGACATAATGGTCGAAGAAAATATGTGAAAATTATATCGAAAAAAAATAACGAAGATAAGACATAATGAAGAACAAAATTGGATACTTGTTTTTAGTTACAGATAATTTAAAGAAAAATTAGGATGATAAAATTAGATGATTCTTAATTTCTAAATTGTATAAACAATTTCAACCGTATTGTGCCTCAATCGATGATTTACTAAGTGGTGACACAAAACCTCCATTACAAAAAACTTTGCGTTAGATAAATTACAAAAATGTTGATAGGTGCCCACAAGAAGAAATGCATGGCGGTGGCGTTTATCTTCTAAGAGCGACATTATAATGACGGCAATGAGTTCTTTGATCACATTATGATTGGCGATAAAGCTTTGATTGCTTATATCATACCAGAAAGTAAACATCAGTCTTCAAAATAATTGTATACTAGGTGTCCAAAGTCAAAAAAGTTTAAAAAGACGATATCAGCTCAGAAAATTATGGTCAATTTTTTTTGAAATCATAAAGACGTCCTTCTTATAGTCTCTATGACGTAAGGAACGATTGAAATTTCTGAATTATATTATAAAATATTTAAGAAGTTACGGTGGAAAATTCAAAACCATCTCAAGGGCTACTAGTAATAAAGTTTGTTTGTTGCATGACAATATACGACCACACACCGTGGTCAGTATGCGTGTATTACTTGAACATTTCGAGTGGTATATTATCGAACATCCTCCATATAGTTCTAATAATGATCCACGTGATTATCACTTGTTTCTACTTTAAGAGTTTTTTAAACGGTTGTAGTCTGAGAATTGATCAGGGGACAAAATATATTGTGTATGATTGACTGAAATGCGTGGCGGTTATCTTCGACGAAGAAATACAAAAACTAGTTTTATGATATGTTAAGTGTTTTAATTTACATGATGACTAAATAAAAAAGTAGTATAATGAAAAAATACACAATATTCTGCAATAAATACACTTAAAAATATCTAAACTTTTTTCTCTTAACTGATTTTCACTTACAGTTCATTTATGTAAAATATTTATATATGATTTCTAATGTAATAAGTTTGTATTATGCGTATGTCTGTGTATTTGTATGAAGAACAGGTAAACATCACTGAAACTATAATTCGATCGATTGAACAATCAATATACATACTGATAGAATATTGTGCCATAAATCCTTTTGATGTTCCTTCAGAATCGCTCTTAAATTGTATCCAAATTTTGTTTGCTGTTGTCAGCTGAGGAGGAATCTCAGTTCCACAAAAAATACCGATTATCGATCCGAAAGAATTGGTTTCACGGACTTCAACGAAATCGTTATTGCATTTACCGTCGTCGCTTGGCTCGAGATCGAATGTCACGAACGAGAGTGTTAACTTATTTCCTTCTGATGCAATGATCGTCCAGACACAATCTGCATTCGGAGGATAATTATTTGGATAGCCGATCGACGCAAATGAACCATGCAACAATGATAGTTCACCTCCACATGCTACAGAAAATATGTTATTTAAATATTTCATATAGAAATTAATGAATATAAAATCTTTGTTAAATACATACCAGAATCGAAGATTGAATAGGTAGCAGTGAATTCGCCTTTTTTCATTATCGTATGAATCATCAACGTCGAACCCGCGCTCGTAATTGTTGGTGGTATGTATTTCTGACAAAAACATCCGATTTTGTTTTCTATATCAATACCTTCGTATACGCAAAAAGCACTATTGTTGACACTGTCATGGTAAGAACAAAATGGGAAAAGTACGTAAGTAATAGTCAACGAAACGTGGTTACCTAAACAGAAACCATCATTGCACTATACGAAAAAAAATTATATGTGAATACATAAATTCATCTAAATAAAATAAATATATGAAAAAATATATTTTATCTTTCATACAAATTTTACACTATTGATTAAGAGTTATAACTGCATAGAGCATTTATTTCTTCACCAAAAGTCATTTAAATTATAATGAAAAATATATTTGGTGTTTAAAAAAATAATTATATGTTTTCAATAATTATCGAAACTAAAGTGGTCTTATTACAATATTAGAAAAAGTGTTAAAACTATAATTTAGTCCTCGCTGAATTTGTTAAGGCCATATTTTACTGAAGTTTTGACAATAATTTTTTGTAGTGATTATTTCACCAGGTTGTATAAAATAATAGTAAATTATCTCTTCTGCTGTTTACAATACAGCTATCATTTATTTTTGGATATTAAGCTGATTTTAGAAAATGGTTTGCAGTCTCTTTGATATCAAGTCACTATTTCATTATTTGACATGATTACTGTACAAGATCCACTTCTAACCAAAATTGTAATGCTTTTTAGGAATGGACTCCTTTCGTTTGTTAAACGCAAAAAAACATGCAATAAGACCTTTGCATTTCATTGCGTTCTGAAACACCCAAACTTAATCTTTCTCAAATTTCTTTCTTTAACCTTGCTTTCTTTGCTTTTAACCTTACACTTGATATTTTTTTTTCTACAAGATATAGTTTCAGAAGATACACCGATGCCATCTATGAGACATTTTATTATTTTTAAAGGATTTGACTCGACCAAAGGTTTTAAACAATCTTCGTCGACAATATTCTCTGGTCTTTGATGTAATTCATTATCAAGACTCATATCTCCATTATGGAGTTTCAAAAACAAGTGCTAAGTTGTGCGTTTGTTGATTGTATATTTTCTGAATGAAGGATAGATATTTTTGATTGTTTCTATACTGTCATGTAAAATAACGAAACATATTTTGTTGTTTCCAAGCCTAATATAATGTTGAAATAAACACGAACAATTGAAAAATTTAAAACCACTTTCATACCTAATAGTGATAAATATTACGTATTAAACTAATAAATACCAATATGTCCACATTAACAGTTATTTATCTTCATGGATATCATTCCTTCATTGAGCGTAAAGTCAACATTTTATATGAAACAACCTAATAAGAGTAACGCACTAACAGTTATTCTTAATTAATATAGAAAAATAGATGGAATAAAAAATAATTAGGTAATAAAGAATAATAACAAAATATATGATGTAGAAATTCATTACTGTGTTAATCAAGAAAAAAAGCTATAGTAACGCTAAATATTTTTTCTGGGATAGAAAAATACAGAGTAAAATTAAAATCATAAAACAGACAACAAAATTTCAAAATATGATGATGTATGAATTAAAAATATGGTAATTAAATAAATAAAATAGTGCAGTTTAGATTAAATGTAACTCAAACATATATTTTTTAATGTGAATAATATTTTTTTAATTAGTTTTGCTATATGAATCTTCAGTTGTGAGTGTAAAAAGAATAAATAACTAATGATCGATAATGGGAAAGAATGCATTTACCTGGAATCGTCGATTCAATAACCCACGTACAGTTCTGTTCTAAATCATTCATTTTCACGTTTAGAATTCCATTACTATCAGTAGCGATTCTTCTTCCGCATGCCTACAAAAAATCATCGTAAAATATGTACATAGTTAACAAAAAATGTCATATTCTTTGATATTTTAGCAATAGTTCAATATACGAGGTCAGACAATTAAGTAATGCGACAAAATTCAAAAATCGAGTATATTTAAAAATTAAGGTACATCGCTGCGATCCCCTTCAAAGTAGTCCCCTCCCGCATCTATACACTTATTCCAGCGAGTTTTCCAGTTTTCGTAACAATTCTGGAACACTTCTTGTGGGACCTCTCCGAGTACCCTCGTCACAGATTCTTGGATATCTTCAACGGAGTCAAAATGTCGACCTTTGACGAATTTTTTCATATGGGGGAATAGGAAAAAGTCGCAGGGTGACATGTCCGGTGAATAGGACGGTTGTGGTAACGTTGCGATGCCTTTAGACGCCAAAAACTGAGAGACACTGAACGCACTGTGACAGGGAGCATTGTCGTGATGCAGAACCCAAGTCTTCGCGATCTCTGGACGCACTCTGAGCACCCTTTTTCGTAATTTTTCGAGCACATTGCGGTAGAATACTTGATTTACGGTTTGTCCAGGTGGTACGAACTCTTTGTGAACCACCCCTTTGCTGTCGAAGAAACAAATCAACATATTTTCACTTTGGACTTGCTCATTCTCGCCTTCTTTGGCCTTGGTGCTCCAGGGGACAGCCACTGTTGGCTTTGTCGTTTAGTTTCGGGGTTATGACCCCGAAACTAAAGTTGAAACTAAGTTGGTTCTTTCAATATGTTGAAAGAACCAACTTTCATCACCAGTAATAACTCGATCGAGAAGAGTAGGATCACTTTCAACCTGCTCGAGACAATCTTGAGCGATGTTCTCTGTTCCATTTTCGTGACATGCACTACTCGTGCGTTGTTACAAAACACTAAATAGCTGGCGAAGAAATGATCGTACGAGGGTGGTCAAGGTCTCAATCGAGAGAGTAGGGATCTGCTATTACGGTGGCGGAGTTACAGGTTCGCAGTGTTACCACAGGCCGAGAAAAAAAATCGGTCGCATTACTTAATTGTCTGACCTCGTATATATATATATATATATATATATATATATATATATATATATGTATCAGTCATTTTAATCAAATTTACAAACATATTTAGAGTTGGATGATAAAACATTTCAAACAAACACATCACAATTTAACACAAAATATTTTTAATCCTCAACACCACAATGGTTTAAATAAAAATGTCTTTGTGTTAAAGTGAATTCGCCACAGTTCCGAAACAAATAATAAGCACATACCAATTTATAATTCGCCTTGAAGCCTTTTGCTGATAATAACCCGTCAGATTTCATTCGTATGAACATTTTATTGTTAGAGGAAGTGAATATCGATGGCATGGGTAGTGAATTGCCGCAGTGTTTAACCAAAATTGGTCCATTATCATCTTCACCATCATGAACCTTTTTCCATAATTAACAACAAAAAAGAATATAAATGAATAATGTACAATAATGAATGAACTATTAATTTTAATAAAATATTCAATGATAGGGATATCAATGAGGAATAAGGTTTTATATTGTGGGCTTAATTTTCAATTTATTCTTAAGCTTTAGTAAAAAAGGTATTAATATGAGTGAATAAAAAATATTATAACCGAAATAATCTGTATGAAAGACGAAATGTCTGTTAATATATATTTTATGAATATTTAAATTGATTTTTATTTTATTGTAGTTATTTGTATAAAAAAATATGTTTGAATGTATTCATTATATAATCGTTTACAAATAATGAGTTCATATATGTCCATATATTCAGAGTAAATTATTTAGTATTTGAATAACCGATAAATTTAAATATGAATTTGGCAAAAACAGTCATCGTGGCCAATGTACATATAGAGGAACATATATATATATATATATATATATATATATATATATATATATATGCGTGTGTGTGTGTATGTGTGCTTTTAATATTAAAATAATAAAGAATTCGTTTTAGCAATTTATTTTGAATTTAGGTCATTATACAATAACTTTTTCTAAATAATGTTTGATTTTGGAAAATGCAATTTATATATATGGTCATCTAAATGTGGTGCTTAGATTTTTTTATTAAAAAGAAACAAAAGAAACTATGCACATGTTTCTCTATACAACACCTTATACACAAGACAAGATACATTAAGGTAAAAATTGCTATGTTCCCATTTAGATCACTGCCGCTGTGACCATCTGGTTCCATGGAGTGATTGACTTTAAACTACTTCTCTCGCAGAGGATTGGATATAAAAAATAATAAAAAAATGTTTTCTCTCCTTAATTTTCTAATAAACTTGTATAATATTATCATTATACAATATCTTGACTAGGGTCTAAATGAGACAATGGTATAACATTTAGTCGTGGTTTATATCATTTCATTCTTTGAGCCATCCTGTGTAAGTTGAAATATATTTGTGGCAGCTGTGCACTTTTGTTTTTGTTTTGTCAATAATATACAAAATGATTAATGTGTGTGTAGTTGTTTAAACGTAAATAAATTAAATTGTTTCTATGTCTTCAAAAACAAGGTGAAGAGTGTATCAACATGTGAATCGTTAAATTTGAAAGTGGAATAACTTCATTTATTCATATACTGAGATATTTAAAGGTTTGCGTTTAAATGAATTAAAAAATATTGGCAAACGTTAATAAATTCGGATCATATTTTTAAAACTATAAACTTGTTAAATTTTATTATGTAAAAATAATTAATAAAACTGTTAGGGAAAATAACCGATTTTTTTAACTACAAATGTAGTTATTCCATTTTTTTAACAAATTGAGCAGTTTTTTTTTTAGCGGAATAAGTCCATATATTCATACATTGAGATAAAAGTTTGCGTTTGAATTAAACGAAAAATTGACTTTGAAATATTTTTAGTTTTATTATATAAAATTTTATAAATAAACAATTATTGTTTATTTATAAATTTTTACAAAAAAATTTCAAAAAATTTTCCAAAAAAAATTTCAAATAATTTCCAAAAAAAATTTTCCAAAAAATGTTCAAAAAACTTTTTGAAGAAATTTTTAAACAATTTTTAATATTTTTTAAATCAATAATTTTTAAATATCTCAATGTATGAATAAATGGACTTATATCATTTTCTAATATAATATTCTTAAGATAAAAGTATACAAAAAATTTCTTTTGATTAATTTATGGGTATATTGTACACCCTTGACTGTGTTATAAATGTAAAAAGGGGACATCTATGTCTACCTCAACCTGTCATTAACTAATTTTTTTTCAAAAATGGAGTTATTCCACTTTCAAATTTAACGGCTCGTGTGTAGGATTAAAAAAGTATATAGTGTAGTGTAAAATTACTAATTATTTTGAAATAAATTCGTTAATGGTGTTATTTTAATGACCTAGTACAATAAAAATTAGTCGTTGTAATAAATATTTGGAGAATTGTTATATTTGTATACAAACGGTGAACTCAATTCTCACAATTTTTATTCAATACAAAACAAGTGAGATTTATTTATTCTTAATAGATATTTCGCATTTTAAAAACGAAATATGTACTATAGTGTGTATGTATCATCAACATCATAGAAATCTAAATCAATCCTATACGGGTGAAAGCCACAAAATGTTATTGTTATTGACTTTTCTCAAAGATTTTCTTAAAATTTCTATTGTTTTCTTTCCACGGATAATCTTATCCAACTCTCATATCCATTGTACTTTACAATTTCATCTTTCCATCTTTAATAAGGTCCCTTTTCTTGGTGTTTTGTCTCCTGGTCGCCATTCAATAATGATTTTTATCAATTTTTTTTCTCTTCTTCTATACTTCCTGTTCACGTCCATTTTATAAATTTAATTTCTTTCATTATATCAGATAGTATTAACTTTCGTTGTATACACTTACAGGTATTACGATTACATGTATTTTTTTAAATATTATCCTATTCATATTTTGATTGGTTATCAAAACTTTTTGCTTTTTTTGCATTTAGTGTTTAAATATTTTGTGGTATACATTAAATACATATATTGCATGGATTCTGTTGCTTATTAATGGTATTATACTGTTTACAACATTATTCATTTTTTTAAAAAGTAGCCATGTTGTTCTAAGTGCTAATATAATTTATGGTTACAGGCGGCAATCATAGTGCATAATTTTTCTCACATATTTTATTTCATCTACATTTTACAAGCATCGGTCCTCTAAATGTACATCTTTTTTCTCTAAAAATCTACAATAATAAACAGTATTTTAGTTTTGTTTATATTTATTCTTAATTTAACTCTTCTACTATTCTCTGAACAATTTTAAAAAGCATCTTAGATCTTCTTGATTTTCACTTATAAGTTTTATATTATTTAAAAATTGTATATACGAGTATATATATATATATATATATATATATATATATATATATATATATATATATATATACATAAATCCAAAGAATAACCTCATTAAAGACGGAGAGATGAAATTTTGAAGCATTATAGAAGTGAGGGCTAGAGGAATTTAACAAAGAAAAAAAAGTAGACATTTTTTAAAGTCATTTAAGAAGAGCCAATAGCATTCAATAATATATATATATATATATATATATATATATATAAATAATAAAATTTTATGCAAATATTCCAATACATATTAAAAGTTAACACACATCGCCAATTATTACAATTTTTATTTTTACATAAAAGTACACCGCGTATTACTCGATTGATTGCTATGACGTCACAGATAGCGCCACTCTGGAAGAAATGACTCAAGTAGTAAAACATTGTATACTGAAATATATATATATATATATATATATATATATATATATATATATATATATATATATATAAATATATATATATATATATATATATATATATATATATATATATATATATATATATATATATATATATATATATATATATATATATATATATATATATATATATATATATATATATATATATATATATATATATATATATATATGAGGGTGTATATGTATATGTGTATATATATACAAATTTGCATATTATGAATTATATCCCCTTATGTATAAAAAGAAAAGTTTTTAATTAATATTCCTTACCTATCTTATCTATGGTAGTCAAATATGATTTTCGAATGGCAGAATGATTGAATGGCTCAGAATAACACAGAGAATATGGAAAGGTTTATGTTGAAAATTGCACGAAATGATAAGAAGAGAAATGAATGGATCAGAGAGAAAACAAAAAAGTGAAAAGTTTGAAATGGAGTGGACTAATATGTAGCGAGAAGAGGGAATCATCAAGACGAGGAATCAATGGACAAGGGAAGTTATTAATTAGGAACCTTGATAGATCGTTAATATACCTGTACATAATCATCCGTACAGTTTTTATGGGACTCGATATTAAATTCTATAAATGTTAACTCGATTATGAAAGTGTCTGGTACTTGGATGAACCATGAACAATCGTCATTGTGATCATAATTCATTGGATAGTTTCTTGACGTTATTGTTCCTTTCGGTGTAGTCATCTTACCGCCGCAACCTTTAAGTTAAAAAAGGAATAGTAAAAAATGAATAAAACATTTTTAATGAATCCAGTTTTACTGTATTCTACTCACTTGTTGGAATACTTTTGTATCTAGCTTTGAAACCTAAAGAGGTAATCATTTTATCGCTCTTAAATCGAAGAAACATTGTATTGCCTGAACTGCTCAAAACGTAATTATCCTTTGCGACATTACACAACTTTGATAACTCCGGTGATGTGTCGTCACGACCGCCAAATATCTATAAAATGAAAATTAAAATAGTATATTTGTGCTACGATGGAAATAGAAGTTTGCTTTATAATGTTAGTGAACTTTGAATTTTCTTATTCATAAAAAGAAATGTTTTCTAATCATTTTTATATAAACTCTACTCTTAAAAATATTTTGAATATATTTAAAATTAATTTTTTTCTCTTACGACTAACTGGAAGTTAATTTTTATACATTGTCTAATTTTGAT
This sequence comes from Neoneuromus ignobilis, assembly GCA_029203775.1. NCBI lineage: Eukaryota > Metazoa > Arthropoda > Insecta > Megaloptera > Corydalidae > Neoneuromus > Neoneuromus ignobilis. Next base: position 27,795,144 of record CP092094.1, on the reverse strand, counting down.
ACCTGGTCAAATGAATGACCTTTTTAGAACTATTTTCTATTCGTTGGTTTTAACAAATTATTACCATCGTTTTGCTAGACAAATGTAACATTGAATCATTATCTTATGTTTTTCAAGTGTTAGATTTTTTCTTACAGATGCTATGATATGGAATTTGATAGAAACTTTTATCAATAAGACAATCATTAAAACTTTAAAATAAATTATCTCTCAACAATATGAAAAATTAAAATTAAAATTATTTTCTTTATTTTATTTTATATATACTTTCAATATTTTACTCCATGATATTAATGAATAATTTATATTATTCGTAATTAACTTACAAACTCGTAAATAACTGTTACTCTAACTTTGAAATTAGTTTATTTTAAATATAATACGGGTATTCCCGCAGTACTGCATAACTACATAAGTACATATGTTTATGTAAAAACGTCACAGTTTACAACTTAAGTTGAAGAATACTAATCTCTGATTAGTTAGTAAACCTACGAAGGCTATGTATCTCTACTCAACGTTAGGGTATGTTTTTTACCATACCAATACACAAAACTAATTCAGATTGTCACCACGCATCCAACATATATATATATATATATATATATATATATATATATAAGTTATATGTAACTCATAGTAACCAAAATAAATATGTGTGGGTAGCAACGGTTACTATTTAGACAATATTAAATAACAGTATAAATAACGACATCGATGAATAAACAGCACTGTTTTTGCTGATACATAATTTTGATAGTTGTTGAAGTTAGTGGATTTATAAATAAATAAATTTATATTTTAATAATTGAATGTTCAATTATATATAAAAAATAAAACTGGCGCAGTCGGTAGGATTCCACCGACCTCGGGATTCGAAATATTGGTAGTCAATTGCTGACTGTTCCTTATTTGAACAAAACCATCGGTCACGAGGGAGATTTTCTAATCCCTGTGGTGGATCATCATAATCAGCATCAACAACACCATCAAAATCGGCTAGAATTCCATCGACCTCGGGATTCGAAATATTGGTAGTCAATTGCTGACTGTTCCTTATTTGAACAAAACCATCGGTCACGAGGGCGATTTTCTAATCCCTGTGGTGGATCATAAGCATCAACATTATCATCAGCATCGATTAAAGAATCAAGCAACAAACACCATCGAAAGTAAGTGGCTTGAGTACTTACCATCGTGGTACCGTTATTTCTTTTATATAACTTTTTACATTTCATTTTTATATAACTTTTTACATTTTTATAAACTATCTATAACAATTGGATAACAACAGAAACAATTTCAAAAAATGTTATTATTTAATTAAATGTCAAAAAAAATAATAAAAAAATACTTTGTCTAAATAATAAATTACGTGAAAAGAAATTGTTATTAACTAAATTGATAATTATAATTCTGAAACTGAGAATTAATTTCATTACGTACGCAAACAAAAACAAAATCCCTATCCAACACAAATCCAAAACCCATGTCCGGAACAAACATATTAAAAAACAACAAAATAGAAATCGATCTAAATAAAATATGTTATGATGAAGAAACGGGCAAATATTACTATGAAATACCAGAATTTCAACCAACAGATGAACAAATAAATAACACAGAATATAATGAAGAAGATAAAACAGACAGTCAAATTGAAAATTTTTCACTGGATACCCGACAAAGACTCAAAAGACTAAAAACATTACCATATATAGAAATTAACAACCCACCGATGAAAATATTAATTGATACTGGAGCGGAAATTTCATTGATACATCCTAATACGATAAAAAATTATTATCCAAATACAACAAGTAAAATCAAACTGGACATAGAAACGGCAAACGGAATTTCAACAATAGACCAAATAGCTTCGATACCAATACCACCAGAAATGTATGCAAGAGGATATTTTAAAATGATACCCTTACCCTTCAGCAAAAATTTTGATGCACTTCTAGGAATCAGAGATCTGAAAAAACTGAAATGGAACGTGGATTTATCAAATGACAGAATAACTAGAAACGACAATTTACATATACCAATTTATTACAAGGAAAACGAATTAAATATAGAAAACTTCGAAATAGAAATAAATCACATCGAAGGAATCACATCAATAAAAAATCAATTAAGACTAAAGCATCTAAATCAAGAAGAAAAAGAAATGATCACGACATTAGCCAAACGATACAAAGAAATATTTAAAAAAGAAAACGAGAAATTAACATCCACGCATCTAGTAAAACACGAGATCCGAACAAAGAATGACGACCCCATATTTCTAAGAGCATACAGGACGCCATACGTAAACGAATTAAAAATTCAAAAACATATTGATGAAATGCTAGAACAAAATATAATAAAACCCAGTAACTCACCTTGGGGCTTCCCAGTACATTTAGTAAAGAAAAAGGCAGACACATCAGGCAAAGAAAAAACCAGAATGGTTATCGACTACAGAAAACTAAACGAAAAGCCGATAGACGACAAATTCCCATTACCACTAATAGAAGATGTACTTGACAAATTAGGACGAGCACATTATTTCACTACATTAGACTTGAGTGCAGGATACCACCAAATCGAAATGCATGAAAAATCCAAAGAAAAAACAGCTTTCAATACAGAAAATGGTCATTATGAATATAATAGAATGCCATTTGGACTCAAAAATGCACCTGCTACTTTCCAGAGACTAATGAACTTAATATTCAAAGACTTAAGAGGAAAAGAAAATGACACTGAACCTTTAAACGAACCTGAAAACAATGCAGAATTAGAAGATAACCAAACAATACATTCAGGTAGAGGAGACGATATCATCAACATACCATATAAAGACGGACCGATCAACACCTACAAAAGACAAATAATTTTCGATTCACACAGATCATATTCCAAATGTATCATAAAAAGATTTACATTATTTGACGACAAACAAAGGACATTTTGTAACATGCCCTACGGATACAGTCAGATAGAAGTACTCAAAACACTCAAAGAAATCTTAATACCTAAGAAACAGATAGCAATTTATTTCAAAACTCGTAATATGGAAAGAGAAATATTACAAACAATAAGAGAAAACTTCAACAACGAAATGAATCTAGTAATTGCAAATAAAACACTGACAGACGTCGAAGACGATCAGGAACAATCACAGCTAATCGAATATTATCATCAAGGAAAAACTAAACATAGAGGAATTACTGAAGTAACCACTTCGCTGAAAAATTTATATTATTGGCCCAGTATGGACAAGATGATAAACACGTATATAAACAATTGTGACATATGCAATAGATCGAAAATCGACAGACACCCACAAAAAATGAATATTAAATTAACCCCTACACCTGAAAAACCTTTTCAATTACTACATTTAGATATTTTATTCATTCGAAATAAAATTATACTAACAATAATAGACGCATTCTCTAAATACGCGCAAGCATATTTAATGTCAGATAGATCGTCAATCAATACCCTAGAAACATTTATACACTTTATGTCTCATCACGGTCTCTGCGACAAAATAATAACTGACAATGACGGAGCTTTCACAAGCATCCTTTTCCAAGATTACCTGAATATTAATAATATCAAACATCACCGAACATCTGTAGGAAACTCTAAATCGAATGGAATGGTGGAAAGATTTCATTCAACCCTATTAGAATCATTGAGAACCACAGAAATAGATAATAAAAAATTACCATTTAACACAGCGTTAAATATAGCAATAGTATCCTACAACAATTCAATTCATGGTGCAACGCAGTTGACACCATTTCAAATAATCAACGTAAATGAAAAAGGCTTGTTACCGAAAGACCAACACGAAAACATAATACTAAACGAATATGTGGAGAGAAGGAAACACGCCACGGAAAGAATCAATCAAATCGTAAGAGAAAGATTAGTCCAAGGTAAAGAAAAAATACAATCAAAGCAAGTTTTATCACAATTAGAACAGGTACCGACTAACACAGAGGCATACATAAAAACGGCACCTAGAAGAGACAAATTACTTCCCCTATCCAGAAAAGTAAAAATAGACAAGATTAACAAAAGAACATTCACTTTTAAAAATAAAAAAGGTGAAAAGACGAAACATAAACGCGATTGGATTAAACGAAGAAAACGTTTTTTCCTTACAGATGCGACAACTAACGACAACATTGTCAATGACACTACTACTACACCTAAATAGTACAACTACTTTACCCTTCCTTGTTAAGAACAATTCATGAATTACCATATAAAATATCCAATTGTTACAAAAAATAGTATAAAACTATACCAGATTGTAAACGTACCACATAGTAACTATTCAATTAACCACTTATTTGAATCTACAATACACCTCTGAAGATCAAGGATGATCTTAAATTTAATGAGGGAGGAGTTATATGTAACTCATAGTAACCAAAATAAATATGTGTGGGTAGCAACGGTTACTATTTAGACAATATTAAATAACAGTATAAATAACGACATCGATGAATAAACAGCACTGTTTTTGCTGATACATAATTGTGATAGTTGTTGAAGTTAGTGGATTTATAAATAAATAAATTTATATTTTAATAATTGAATGTTCAATTATATATAAAAAATAAAACTTATATATATATATATATATATATATATATATATATATTCACATACGCAAAAAGTGTACAAATAGACCCCTTTACGCAATTGTCTTATGAAATTTATGAACATTTGTGTACACGACGATATACGAGCCACAATACTTCTAATATTTGAACTTATTTTGATCTTATAAAAACAAAATAAAATCATTTATTTCTGAATTTCTTGACTATTTACTGAAGATCTATGTTGTATTCAAACGCTATTTGATAACAATATTACGCAATTTAAATTTATCAGATGAATAATAAAAAAATAACTCTTATTAAATTAAAATAAAAATGATTAAAACTATTTATTTATTTGTCGCGTATTGTTTAAATAAACTTTTTAAATATATTTTACTTAAAGAAAATTATTTTTGTAAACCAATAAATATTTAAAATATTTTTAAGTACTTTAAACTAAAGACATAGGAGAATGACAATTTAATAGGTGTACTAGCGAATTCTAGAAAATTCTATATAAATTGGAAGTACAAAATACAAGACAAGATATATTTATTGATTAAAATATTATTTATAATTACGTGAAATCTGTTTGTGCAGATTATGTGTTGAATTTTCATTGCTCATGAGTGAAATTACAGGAATAAATTACAAAAATCTGTTGAGATTGTGTATACTTTAACTAATTTACATTAACTTACATTATCAATGCATTTCACTAATACTCTAAACCAGGGGTCAGGAACACAAGCCCACGGGCTCCAGGGTGTTCGCAAAGAAATTTTAAAGTGCCCGCCGTTGAAATATCTAAATTCTAAATTTTAGATATTTGAACATTCAACACTCATAGTTGTAATGAATAATTTTATTAAAAATTCTTATTTTATCTTCGCCATTTTAACTCTTGTACGAATTGTACAATTATACTTATTATCATAAACTTATTTGGACCAATACCTGAGAACTGGGAATTCAACTTATGTGCCACATTACAACGAGTTGAGCGCAGATTTGCAATGTCAAATATCGCATTAGTTATCAATTTTAAGATTATATTTTTTCAATTAAAATTTGAATTTATGTATTGAAAGTTTATGTAATAAATTAATGTTACATTAATATATTCATGTTTAAATATTACCCCTCCCTCCTCTTTATCCCACGGAGCCCACCGAACTCCCGCATTTCTGAAATATACCCTCCTAGTAAAAAAGGTTGCCGACTCCTGCTCTCAACTGTATATGTTCGTATGTTCTTTGACTTACAACCCGTTTATAACAAATAGTTGATTGTTGCTGACGGCTGGATACAGTAATTGGATGTGATGAAGGGGTTGAGGGATAGAATAAACTTTTGCTAAATTGGACTTTTGGAAAAGACGTCTTTTTAAAAAAACAGATTAGTGGGCTGGGGTGGGATTTTGACCGGGATAAGTTACGGATGATTGTATGAATTATGAATTAGTTAACAAGAGGTAACAAAGGTACAAAGCTCAGATTAGTCCACTGATAGGTAAAAGCGTCATCGAATTTAATTAGTTCTCTTAAATGTTTTCGTTAGATTCTTCTGTTGCTTCCTGTCTACTACTGATCTTATCCAATTGTCACCTCCACAATATTTTACAATATATCATCCCTCCGTCTTTGATAGGGCCTCTCCTGGATCTCTTTTTGTTTCTTGTCCGTCAATCCATAATTATTTTTGTCCATCTATTGTCTTATCTTCTTCTTATATGTCTTGCTTATGCTTATTTCATTGATTTTATTTGTTTTACTTATCATCTACTTTTACTCGTTTATGTTTTCATATCCATTAACATATTTTCTGGTCACGTTTCAATTTTTTTAACATTACTGTTTCTATTTTGCTACATTTTCAATAGTTTTTGCTTCATTTTTGTATTTAATTTTCAAATTTCTTACATTTAAGTACAAAAAAATAATACCAATTGGTTATATGCTTGCTGTTTCAGTCTCAATAATATTTTGCTTTTCATTGTTTTATTCATTCTGAGAAATGCTGCAAATTTTTCTTTAATTTTCCATCTAACATCTAATAATCGGTCACTATTATATTATATGATTTTCTCAGATATTTTATTTTTTTTTCACTTGTTTTAGGGATTGGATCTCTATTAGTATATTTTCTCTCTCTACAAATCTAATATGATTTTAGTTTTTCTCATATTTATTTTAATCTAACTCTTTTACTTTTCTCTGAAGTGTTCCAAATTTTCAAAGTTTTCCTCTCTTACACGTTTTAGGAGTACACGTTTTACACTTACACGTTTTACTTCTTACACGTTTTATTACACGTTTTAGGAGTACATTAAATCATTTGTGTGACAAACTTTTTCCTTATCTGACATCATTCTTTAGTCCTATTTTGCCTGAAAGATCTTGCATTCTGATGTGTGCTGTTGTATTAATATTTATATATTTATTTATTAAAATAATTCTTAATAATTCTTATTTTTTTCTTTTTTCTTTAAAGATAAAAATATTAACACAATATTAATTAAAATAAGCGCTTTTTCAAAATCCATAAGCTCTATACATATCGGTTGCTCATATTTGTTGTATCTTTTGGCCGTTTATTGTATCTTTTTTGTACCAAATTTATTATATTTTGCAAGTCTTGTAATATCTTAAGATAATACATTATGCTAAAATTTATCTAAAACTTGCCTTTTCCCTACATTGTTTACAGGTACATTCAGCTTTATTTAGACATAAACTAGGTCTGCTGTACAGAATAATATAAGTAACAATCATCAGATCAGATTATATAATTATAGTATGAAACAACAAGTATTTTTTATTACTTTATGGTATTATTTTTGCACTTTAGCATTATTTTCAATAATAATCGGTTTAGAATTTACCGTTCTGTTGGGTATAATATATTCATGAAATTTCCGACGAAATTCTTTATTAAAAGCCAAATCTTCAAAATAAATATTTAATTTTTTTCATTTGATACAGTAATTTTAGTAATTTTATGATACTTAAATATAGCCTGTTTTAACATACAATGATTTCTCTAACTTAGTTTTTATCTTCAGTTAATATTTTATTAAATCCTGTTTTTTTAAGATTTAAAAATCACGCGAAATATCTATGTACTATTGCTTTAAATATATCTAATATTGCAAAAAATCATAAATATTCTAAATAAAGTTTGGTAACTAATGTGTCGTCTTTTAAGGTCTATTATGTCAAATATTTCGGAAAATTGAAAGTCGAATTGTTAGTTAATATAATTTAAAATACACTAAAAGACTATACACATAATAAATTAATAACTTATCAACATTTAAAGATAACTAAGACTTTTCTACTGTTAGAAATAAAACATTATTTTTATTTAATTACTCACCGTTTCCATTATTTTATTTATTGATTGTATTTGTTAAAGAATTATTATTTAACCGAATTACCGTAAGTGAATCTGATTCACAGTCCGTCGATGATTCTATATCTATGTGCTCGATCGTTAGTTCAACGCTATAACTATAATCAACCTCGATCAACCATTCACAAATCGTCGATTTTGGATAATGTTTAGGATAGTCTGGTGTTGACAATTCACCAGTGGGATATGTGAAATGTCCACCGCATCCTGAAAAATTATTAACATATTATTAAATCACGAACAAAATTCAATAGATTTTCTTTAATATCGAATCAAAATAAAATACTATATTTCTACAATATATATTTTTAAAATATTAAAAAAATATTTTCACAAAAATTACTTGTGTATAGATAATTTTAAAATGGCAGGAAGACATTATGACGATTCGAAATCAGACCATCCTAAAATTGCAACCACTGATGAAATCATTAAAAAAAGTGCGCGTAATTATTACTGTTGGTTCGTATACAACACATAAAAAGCATTCCAAGAATTTATACATTTCCAAGAATGCAGTTTATGAGATATTAAGAAAAAAAATATTATAAAAATGTTTGTGTTTGATTTGTGCGACATAAACTAATGAATAACTTAGACAAGTGTTGACTATTGCAAGGGAATTCATTGAAACAACTAAAAAAAACTCTTACATTCTTGAATTCTATCATTACTCGAAACAAGACGTAGTACTTCAAGTATAACTTAAAAACTAAGCATCAGAATGCACGAGAAAAGTCATTAGCGGAACAAAAGTGAGAAAATTGCAATTTCAGAACTTGCAAAAGAAGAAAATGTTCATTTGTTTTTACAATTAAAAGTACATCATTCATAGCGAATTTATTTTGAAAAGTCCAATTGTCACCGATTAATACTATTTAGGATTTTAGGGCATTTGTGACAGATAAAACTGAAAATTTGACTAGAATATCAAGTGCAGTAATGCTGGTACTTATTACAAAACAATGTACCATCTCAAGAGATCATTGTTGTATGCAGAGTTTTAATTAAAACATAACTTTGTGTCATCAGATATCCATCAAACTTTCCATATATGCCACCGTGTGACTATTTTCTTTTCTCAAAAATAAAAACAGCGATGAAAAGAATATTGAACGATAACAGTAAAGCTATATAAGCCACCATGACAATGGTCATTGAGACCATTCTAAAAACAAATTGTTTCAGCATGTTAACAGTTATATTGTAACAAAAGAAACAGTTTAATTAACTAACAAAATGTTTGATAAAATATGTATTTTTTAAAAAAATACGGATTTTTCCCGTGAATTGTTTATTTTGTTTTGCTGATTCATAGTATAATGTAATATTTACAATTATTTATTTTAAAAAGTACGATATTAATTTAACTTTTACAGTGTGAAGATATAGCATTCAATAAGTTATGTCTTTGAATTATAATGTAATATGAATTTAAAAAACGTGTTAAAGTACAAATTGCTGGAAAAATATCTATGGTATAACATAAATGAATTATCATTCCAACACTACAAGGTATTGGGTAAAAGTGTTCAATAATTAGATAGTAATTTTGTCATCATCAAAGTGCTGTACTGTAAAATTTACAATAATCATTTACGATAATTAAGAAATAATGCTAGTACTTAACCTAAATATTATGTTTAGTGCAAAAAATTCCGTTCAGGTGTTTTGAATCAAATGATAAATTATATAATGTATAATGTGTAATTAAAAATATTAGTGGTTAAAAATGACTTTATGAAGCAGAATGCTACAATAATCCACAGGAAATTTTACGAGAATTAGCAAATAGACTCCAAATTTAATAATTCACAGTTTTATATATAACTTAAAAAATTAATATTCTTTTTAAAACTTGATTACTGGGTACTCTAAAAGTAATTGAAAGAAAGTTGATTGATACACTTCATAGATAACTGTGTTTTTGGCATGATTTCAGGTCCATGGTATATTTGGATTTTTAGAATACTATATATCATTAATTTAGATCGTTACTATCAACAATTAAATAAAATGAATAAAGCACTGTGTGTCAAAAGAGCAAACTTGATGAATAAAAAGGCTGTTATCTACCGATAAGATAATATATTATGATTTCATATGACTATTAACATTTATAGAAAATTTAATGATTTTTCTGGGAAATCATTAAGCACCTGTCATGTTCACCAGATCTGTCATTTTTGAACTACCATTTATTCAAATCTTTAAAAAAGTGAATTAATCAAGTTTTAAAAATTATATTCATAGAAAAACAGATAAGTATGAAAAAATAAAATCACGAACCCAGGACTTTTTGTACAAAAACAAATATTTATTTATGAGGATAGAATAAACTTTATAAAGGATAAACAAAGTAATAATAAATCATATCAGTATAAACTTGACGACGAATAGGTAATGACGAATAGAAATTGATGGAAGAGGGCTGAAAATAGTTGAAAATTGTCGCTCAGAATAGAGTTTGATTGCACTGTATTGCTACAGATCTATGCATTTGCTCAAGAATTACGGGGGATATATATATATATATATATATATATATATATATATATATATATATATATATATATATATATATATATATATGTATATATATAAACGATTAAGACAGAGTGATAAAATATTACCAAAACTAATTATGTATAAAAAAATAAAGTAAATGACATGATGCTTACCCATTTAAGATTTTTGCTGACATTATTATTTTTTCGGGAAACTCAGAGAAACTCGAAAAAGGAATAGAAGAAATGGATAAAAAAGTAAAACAAATTGTCTTATAATAAATTCCAGCAGGACTAAAGTAATGTTTAATAAATTTTCAGATCAAAGAAAAATTGAACTAAAAAGAAGGGATATAGAAGAAATTAAAAACTATGTACATGAGTTTTTGAGACAACTTTTTAACATTAAAAGAACAATTATAAATGAAGTGAATAAGAAAATAATAATGGAATGGTATCATGTTGAAAGAAATTTCCATATTATAAAAAAGGATATTCCTTTAAACAAGTTTTAAAAAGTTTTTAATCAATGTATCTTGCCTGTTTTCATTTATGGCAGTGAAATGAGTGTTAAATATGAGAATAATTCAACAGCATCAGACAACAGAATAGAACATGTTGGAAAGGTGTATGTTAGGAATAACATAAAAAGATAGAAAGACAATAAAATGGATTAGAAAGAAAATTAAAGTTATGGATGTTATAGATAAAGTGAGAAGACAGATATAGAAATGGACAAGTTATATACTAAGACAAAAAGATCGCCAGTGGACAAGAGAAATTATTGATTGAGAGACTAGATATTTAAAAAACTCAAGAAGAAATCTATGGATAGGTGGTGTTAGAATATCAAAAAATACGTCAAAATGAACTGAAAGAGAAAATCATTAAATCTGTTGAAATGGAAAGTTTTGGGAAAGGCGTTCATCTAGATGTATACAAATATAAATTTATGATGATATATATATATATATATATATATATATATATATATATATATATACAACGAAAATTATATAAGCTATTGAATAGCACAATAAAAGAAATAATATTTTTATTTCACAGATGAAAACTGATAAGATTTATCAAAAACTTAATATACATACTTATAATAGAATACTCTAAAACAATATTATTTACAAAGCAACACTATAACATTTTACGAAAAGTTATATATTATATTTAAAAAAAATGTTCTTTATGTATTACATACACATTTTTATTAATAACAGTATATAAAATCAAATAACGTTATTAATTTACAAAAAAATGATTATTTCCAGAAAATAAATATTAAATATAAAACAAAATAGTTGATTATTTGTTAAAAAACTGGGTATAATTAGAGGTCATATAATATTTTTTCTTTTACACTGTTTGAAAAATATGATCGAACATACCTTTTATCATCCACTCGAGACGAAACCCTTCATATTTATATCCATCTTTATTGCTTATAAAATAAATAAATACATTGTTTGTTGTTGACGTGATCGGATCTGGAATTATATCGTTGCAAAAAGTACCAAGAGTCATTGATGCTAATTTGTTATTTTCACCCTCTTTCACTGTGATGTAGTCATTTTCACAAATTTTGTTTTCAAAGTTAGAATACTCAAGATCCATATGTGAAAATATCAAATGAACCTTGTTACCTTCCGGTACTGATATCACCCATGTACAGTTTGTATTATCCGGATAATAATATGGGAAGTTCGGACTCTCGATCACTCCACTGTATTGACCTTTAATGACAGTATTGCAGTCTGAAAGAAAATAAATTTGATTATTCTTCTTTATATATATAATAATATGACAGACAAAATTCTATACGATTTTCAATAAATTAAAGTCTAATAAAATATTTCCAAATGATTATTAGTTGTTCATTTTTTATTATACAATTATTGTTGTTTAAAATAATTTTTCGAAGCTATTTCTTAAAAGATAGGTTTTTAAACTCAATATTATACTATGAACACATATTTGATAAATCCATTTAAACAATATTTTGTATTATTTTAAATACCGCTAAAAGGGTATGGTAATAATTGTAAATTTCATATACATATTCATGTATGATATGTATAACACGATTTTGAGACGAAAAAAAGATTTAAATGTTGATTATAAGCTATGTTATTAGAAAACCGCAATCATTGAAAAACTCATTGAAAAAATAGTCATAAATTGATTATTGTTAAAGTTTAATGTTAGTAAAGACTCTTTTATGATTTATTAATCAATAATTTAAATAAATGATTGTGTTCGATTTGTTACTCCTTTATTAACAAAGAATTAATAAATATATCGAATAGAACTTTTTGAAGGTTTTAATATAACGTCTAAAAGAAATGTTAATTTTTGGAATAGATTATAACTGATAATAAGATATAGAATTTTAATATGACCCGAAAAAGTTATTGAAATGCTAAATGGACATTTAACAATTTACCAAAATGAGAAAATTACATTTTCAGATGTAACGAATCAAGACAATGTTAATTTATTTATGATTCCAAAATTATTAGTAATTGAGAATTTACTCCAGAAAGTCAGCTATTTAATACAAGTTAATACTTGAACATTTTTGAACGTTTATAAAAAGAAATGTTTTAATACAATCTAAAAATCAAGACACGAAATATACTTTTTTTATTCGATAATTCAATAAGTAACAAAACCGTCGTTATATCTGAACTTTTGACAGTAAACAAACATATGTGATTTATACTCCCCATATTCAACTGACTTAGTTCCATGATTAATTTTCCTTCTTAGAATTCAAATTTACTATAAAAGAGTATTATTACGATGACATTTCTTGTGATAAGAGAACGTTCTTAATGCTATATATTAAGGTTAAAAAATTATTTGAAACAAAATGCAGTTTGAAAAATGGAGACTGACTTTATTTATATTAAAATGTTGATTTATTTCTAAACAAATCGTATATATATATATATATATATATTTCCAACGCAAAATTAATATCATTAATCAATTTCGATCATTAACGATTACCTCCGAATTTTAACGATTGTAAATAAATATCATTCGCGATTATAAGTATCATGGGCGGAGCAGGGGACGGAGCCCCCTGGTGTGGGTATATATATATATATATATATATATATATATATATAATTCACAAACACTGCAACTTCTATAGAAACGAACATTTTTCTGACAAATTCAAAGTCAAAAGTCAAATATATTATTTCAAAATGTAATTGTTAGCCTCCATGCTTAACACCTAATATTGAAACTTGAAAAATTTTTCGACCCGAGATGAAACACAATATCCCGCATGATAGACAGAGATGCAAGCTAATACTTAATTGACCAATTGATATAATATATATATATATATATATATATATATATATATATATATATATATATATATGAGGGTCGTTTGATAAGTATAGTAAATTTATTTATTGTTTAATTTAATTAATGAAATTAATTGTTTTAATTTAATTTTTCTAATTTTTTTACTATACTTATGAAACGACATATATATATATATATATATATATATATATATATATATATATATATATATAAGGCTGTCAGAAAAGTCATGACGCATTTTTACTATATTTTTCAAATTTAATTTATTAATATAAAATATAAAGTGTAATAAATAATATATTTTCCATTTTGTTCAATGACCTTTTACCATCTTTTGGCAAGCTTCATAATTCCACATTCGTAGAATACCTGTCTTTATCAGCGAAAAAATGGACAAAGTGCTGTTTTATACCCTCATCGGAATTGAATGGTTTACCACTCAAGAAGTTTTGCAAAACCCAAAATATGTGGAAGTCTGACGGTGCAGATGTACTTTGTATGTTGTTTGAGCTGCCTCATTGAGCTTGGACCGTTTACATTCTACGTTGTTCTATACGATACATTTTTCATCGCCAGTTGACATACGCTTCAAAAATGGATCACTTTCTTTACGTTTAATGAGCTTTCTTTACGTTTAATATCATAGATGTTTACACTCGCAGTTAAATGAACTTATTTGAGTTCATGAGGAATCCAAATGTCGAGCTTTTTTGTGTATCCTAGTTTTTTCAAGTGACCGTGAACTCTTTAATGATGAACATTTAATGTTTCTACAATCTCGCGTGTCATGTAATGCAACGCGAGTTTGACTCGATCAATGCATTTATTTTGTCGTCATCAATCTCGATTGAATTTACTGACCAAGGAGCGTCGTTAACATTAGAATCACCAGCTGGGAATTTCGCGAACCATCGATGACACTGATGTTTTTGTAAGGTTGTTCTTGTAAGGCATGGTTGTCACCGTAAACTTTACCCGACTTATCACAAGCTTGTCGTGCATTCTTTCCTTTACGGAAATACAACAGTAAAATATGGCGAAAATGCATACTTTGATCTTCCATCTTAAACTTGTTATAAAAACATTAAAATTCAACTAATTCGCTCAATTTTTAATCTGAATAAAAGTAGAAGTACCAGCTATCTATATAATTATTAAGCCAAACGGCATAACAATTTTATAGATTTAAATGATGCTTCTACTATAAAAAATAGATTAGCGACATTTATTGAAAAAAATCGACATGATTTTTCGACAACCAATATATATATATATATATATATATATGTATATATATATATATATATATATATATATATATATATATATATATATATATATATATATATATATATATATATATATATATATACGAGTATATACACACATCATTAAGCACATATCAGTTCACTACTGAACGAAAGCCTCAATGAATGGTACCATTCACTGGTATTTGGTCATATTCACCACACTGACCAAGGGGGTTGGTAAAGATTTTTTTATTCAAAGTTCACTCTCTTATTTTTTCGATAGTTATTTTTTTTACAAGATGAGTTTGTTGGCCTTCATGCTCAACCTTCGAATTGAGGGATTCTTCGACTGGGAATAGAACGCAATCTCCCACATGACACGCGGTGATGCAAACCACTGTTCTACCCAGTCGATGTATGCATATATATATATATATATATATATATATATATATTTACGAGTATAAAATTGAAGTAAAATATATAAAAATCTACAATAGTAAAAGAATAGAAAAATTATACATTAAATTGCATAAATGTGTAAATAAGTGTGTAGAAAAGAAAACATATAGACAATACCAAATGTTTCACCAGTAATAACGGAAGGAATTTTAAATATCATTAGTAGATTAAAAAATTGGAAAACTGTTGAAAATGATAGGAATCACAGCAGACATTTTAATAATAATAGAATAAAAATAAAAAAAAATGCTTAAAATATTCATTTGGTTTCTAGAAAATTAACAATACTATTATTATAGACAATTTAGAAATTATATACATTTATATATATATATATATATATGGCCCAAAAAAAACCATAGATAAGTTAAAGGCATAAAAAAATTGTTCGGAATAACAAAGAAGAAGAGGAAACTGAGTTGGTCGAAAAAGAAAGTTTTGGAAGAGGTTTTCCAATGTGCGGTTATACAATACAATAAAAAGATTACTGCTGCTACTGCTGTTGGTTGTATATAATATATATATATATATATATATATATATATATATATATATATATATATATATAGGCGGTCCAAATAAGATTAGATTTAGACATACATTTACTTCTTTACTATCATTTACGGTTATTAATTATCAATCCGACTTATTTGGGCCACTCTCTCTCTCTCCCTATCTCTCTTTTTTTCTCTCTCTTTTTCTAAATAAATATATTTATATATAATACAATACTAAGAAAACAATAATATTGAAAAATATCAAAATGCAAAAATACGAAAATTACTATTTTTTTTAATTTACCTGTTACATATTTTAAACTGAATCCACGTCCTTCTACCAATTTGTCTGATTTAAATACGACTAACATTTTGTTCGAATTAGTACGAATAATCGATGATGTTTGAGACTCCGTGCAATAGACACCGATTGGATTTTTTGTAATCGTTAAACCGTCGAATATCTGAACAACCAGAGGAAATTTCCTGATCAATGAATTATATCACAAACATAATTAAAGAAAATAGAAAATATTATTATTAAATAACCGAACTGATATATTTATGATATGTTACTTTGAAAATATTGATTTTCTACTTTTATATCACACTGTGTGTTTTAATTAGACTCTAAAATTTTGTTACATTGTTCAACGGACATATTTTGAAACAGTGTTAATGATTTATTGTCAATATATTCGATAGGTTAATGCTTTTACAATTTTTTATATTACATTTAGTGGAATTTTTATTTTCACACCTAAGAATTATTACAGTATTTAATTTGTTGAATAGGATTCGTGAATGTAGAAGGTAAAAAGTTACTTATATTAATTCAATTTGAAACTGTTAATAACATAATAAATCAGTCGTATTATTTAAAATTTTTATCTCATATATATAAATATATATATATATATATATATAATATAAATATATATATATATATATATATATATAATATATGTATATAATATTAAATATTTAATGTACAAACCTTGACGGCATCGAAACGGCATCCCATTTTTGTTTCAAGATCGATATCGGTGAATACTACTTGAATGACTGATCCAGCATTAACAATGATTTTCCAGTTACAATTAATATTAGGAGGATATGGTTGCGGATAACTTGGTGATGAAATATGACCAGTATAAGATGCAAGTATACCTCCGCAACCTGTATTCGTGCCATCCCAGTAAATAAGGAAGCGTTTCTTTCTGTGAAATTCATCCGAAACAAAGCGCAAAAACAATTCGTTTGTAAACGATGTGATGGTTTTCGGAATTTTTTCATCACAATATCTTCCAATCAACGGTGAACTGTCCTGGCCTCCATTCCTTTAAAATAATAGCGATATTAGTCTTACACTTTTTACCCTACACTTTTTTAGAATCAGTTTTATACGATATATTTCAAAGTACAAAATACTGGAAATACAAAATTGTTTGATTAATTACACTAAAAAACATTATTCAATATTATTTAAGTACTCTATGCTACTTGTCGTCATTCTTAAAGTATTATAGACTATGCTAATAAACATTCTCATGTTATATAATGAGTAACTTGTCAAAAATTTTTATTTAAAAGCAGATTTTTTAAGCGAAACTTCTTTAGCGGCGTTGGAGTGAAATTTTTACATGCAACGAAAGAGTTGCGCACGCACAGCGTCACAAAAATCTTACACTAAAAATAGAGAAGTAGCTATAGTATACATAGAGCATAGAGTAGAGGAGTAGTGAGGTCCATCACGCATGCGCATCGTATTAACACATGATTACTATTTTAAAGTAATAAATAGCACGTTGTATTTATTATTTTAATAATTTCACTCCTTTGTTAATTTAAAATCATTAATTACTATGAGTCGTTTGTGAATTGTAATTAAATAACAGTATTATTATTCAAAGAAATTCCGAATGAAAATAATTTTTCATATTTTTTTATTACTTTATGGCAAGCAAGTTTCACTTCTGACGTGAGTACATAAGTATACACACCCTTTTTTCTTGTGTGCATTATAGAGGTACTCCGTAGTGGTTTCGTGGATCATAAATTTAGATGCAATTGGAAACTGTTTGCGTAATTCATAAATTAGAATCATCTATTCTCTTGAATTTGTTTGACAACATCTTTCTTTAAATCATTCATGACTAAAAACGGGCGTTCACTTCATTTTTCATCATGCGCATTTGTTCTACCTTCGTTAAATAACAAACACCATTTTCTCATATTCTTTTTGTTCATTATACCTTTATTATACACTTTAACAATTTGTTTGTGAACTTCTGCCAGACATATATTTTTATCGTTTAAAAATCTTATCTCCAACCACACTTTAATGGTGGCGGAATTTTAACGTTTGCATTTTTTTCAATTGCTTGAAAAAGTGACCCAAAATTAGACTTACAGAATGTGGTATGTCAAAGGTAGCCGTAGTGTACATATGCCCAAAATAATTTTTAAGTAATAATACCATAAAATTATCTTTCGAATAATACTAAATAAATGGTCATCTGGTCAATTAATATGTATTTTATTTTAATTTTAAGTTCTATCATGCTTAAAAGACACACACACACACACACACACACACACACACACATATATATATATATATATATATATATATATATATATAATCATTATTAATATCAATATCTTTTTATTCACTGATAATTGAAATCCTTCTAATGTTTTTCATTTCTAACTTCCTACTGCCTTTTTTTTCTTCTATTTTACTCCGACGAATTTTCTAATATCTTTATTCAATTTATCCATAGGTCTTTTCTTGATTTTGTATGTTTCTGGGTACTGAATCAATTATTTTTGTTGTTTACTGATGTTCTCTTCTATTAGAAATCAGCCCATTTATATTTTAAATTATTTAATTTTTTTCCAATTTATTCGTTTTTCTTCTTCTGTCCTTCTATTATATTCATCATGTATCCGTTCATTTTTCTCTTTGTTGTCTGAAGTCATTGAATTATATTCCAACATTTAAAATTCTTGTTTCATTACCATACGTGAGAACAAGTATGATGTATTGAAATATATATATATATATATATATATATATATATATATATATATATATAATATCATCATCAACATAATCCTACAAAAAATAAAAGACAAAGCTTACATCAGCTTACTGCTTCATAAAAGCTTCGTTGAATATTACTGGCTTTTCATAAATATTTTCCCAAAATTCCTTCAATTATTTCTTGACCATAACTCATTTCATCCAACCGTGATCTCTGTTATAGTTTATAATTGAATACCTTATCTTCAATAAAGTCTCTTCGTTAGACATTTTTGTCATTTGGTTGCCATTCTAATATAATTTTCAAACATCTACTCTCTTTCTTTTTTTATATCCTGCACATGTTTATTTCAATCATTTTACTTATTATATCAGTTAATTTTGTTTCTACCTAAATTCCTTTACAAATTTTCTGATTACATTTAGAAATTCACAATCTTATTTTTTCAGTTTTCGCTGAGTTGTTAAAACTATTTGCTTTATTTTGTAATAAAGTGTCCAGTATATATGTATATATATATATATATATATATATATATATATATATATATAAATGAAATTCAATTTGAAAGAAAATTTTTGAATAATATTTATTAATCTGTACATTTAATAACGTCTTTTACCTAACGTTCAAATAAAGTGATGATTGAATTTTTAATCCCAAACTTATTTAAAATTTCTTCTTATACAATATTTCTTATATTTAAGGAAATAATTATATAATATAACAAAAATAAAGATAATTATTATCTAGGAAAGTTATTTTATTTAAGCTTAATAGTTTCGCTGCTTGATATTGTATTCTTGAGTGTAATAAAAGCAAGAAATTTATTACTTTCCTGGTCTTACCTTATTTCCAGGTAGTGAAAGCACATAAGATTAAATCCGATTTCAAATTCCATAACATTCAACAAGATTTGTTGTCCAACCGGAACGCGAATTATCCATGTACAGTTGTCATTACTCTCATACATTTCTGGATAATCAGGACTGCGAATTATACCTGTTGGTTCTGTATAAGAACCCCCACATGAATTCCTTTCATCGATGAATTTATAACTAGCCATGAAACCACCAATCGGGGATTTTATCAAAATATTTTCAAAAACAACTGTTAATATATTTTTAAAAGACAACGTTGTTGGTGGTATATGATTACCACAATATCGACGTAGGATATTATCATTATGTATTTCATCGCCATTGTAAACTATCTAAAATTATGAGGCAATAAAAACATGAAATATATATTATTTAGACAATAATTACATGAAAAATAACAAATTAAACAATTTCACAAAATCAACTTTTATTAAATAAAATATTAGGTTGGCAAATATCTCCCTTCCGCCTTCTGGTCTTTTGAATTTCGCAGCTATGTACAAAAAAAAAAAAAAAAAAAAAGCGGAAGGGAGATACTTGCCAACCTAATATATTTAAAAATAGTTAATTAAAAAAATTGTTTGTCAGGAAAAGTAATCACTCTTTGAAAGCTACATAGAAATTATTTGTAAAAATCAAGATTACGCTTTTATAAAAAATCGACTTTTATTTCTATAATAATCACAAATATTTGCGTTTAAATTATCAGACAGAATATTATACTGTATTTTTTCGGGTTCCTATTGAATAGAAAAGTGTTAATTTATTTTTACATATTGAAACAAAAGTAATTGTTATTATTAATAACCAAATAACCATTACAAATTATAATTAATTTTAATCCAAAAATTTATATCTATTTGTCTAGTTTATCATAAGGCAAGAAAAGAAGACAACTGATAAATATTAAAAATTATAAATTTGAAATCCAAAAAAATAACAATAATATAAAAAGATTCTCATGCGAAATAGAGACAAAAGAAAATTCGTTGGTTTGGAATTTGGAGTAAAGATACTACCATTTATCATATTTTTTAATATCAATATTTAAGAATAAAATGTAATTATTTATTATAAGAAGCTCTTTTTTAATTACTGCTCGCAAAATTAACAATTACCAAAAGTTATTAAGGTTGACACCTGATTAATAAAATGGTACAATTTTGAATATAAAACGGTATCTTATCCCTTAGTTCAGCAGAAATATTCTGTAAAAATTATACCCAAAATTGATAACAAAAATAGTAAAGTTTTACTCACCACTGCACTATTAGAACAATTGAATGTTTCAATCAGATTAAATGACGTCCATTCGAGTAATATGTTAAACCCGATTGGTGCAATGAGTATCCATTTACACTGGTAATTTATCAAAGAATTGATGATCTCGTTCGGTGATTGAATTATACCAACATTTTCTTTATAAATACCACCGCAACCAATGTCGATGCTAGTGTAGTTGGCAAGGAAACCTTTATTATTAATTGATGCATCAGTCACAAACACAATGGACATAATATTGTGCGTAGAAGTCACTGAATTCGTATCGCTTAACAAACTGCAGAAAGAACCTAATATTTTCGAGTTGTCGGTATCACCGTCCTTTACCTACAACAAGAACATTATTTCATGTCGTAGTAAAAAAATTTCTAAAGTTCAAATATTATTAAAATTGATGTAAGAAATTTTCTTATAATATAGTGCATAAGAACAAACTTAATTTATATTATAAAATAATCTTAGTTATAAAAAATGGTGTGTGTACTTAGTTATAAAAAATGGTAAAGGCGTAATCTTAGTTATAAAAAATGGTCGCACGCCAGAAGTGAAACTTCTTAGTTGTCAAGAAATGAAAAAATATGAAAATTTATTCGTTTTGAATTTCTTCGTTTTCCATTGCTTCCTCCGGTGGAGATTCAGTAGGTATAAACGATACAATTGGTTTATGATAAGTAAAATAAGATATGAATGCCTTTGACGTCACATTTTCTAAATACTTCGTAAATACGGCATTAATTGTAGTACCATATCTTGTCGATGCAACAGTTAAATTATATATACAGCGTGCTGCTTATTGCTTTATAATAGTAATCATAACTTAACACATCGCGCATGTGTGATGGGCCTCACTACCCCTCTACTCTATTCTCTATGCATACTTTGTAAGTATTTCATTTTCATTGCTGTGCGAGCGCAATCTCTCCGTTGCATGTAAAAATTTAACCCAATATCACTAAAGAAATTTCAATTCAAAAATAGAACTATTATAGAATAGTGTCTTGAAGTAGTAATTAAGTCTTGAAAGTAGTATTTTATCTTGAAGTGGGTTTTAAATAAGTGTGTACTTATTTATTTTTAATACTATCTGTAGTATGGTATTATGAATCAAATTTGAGCTATTTTGTTAATATGAACATAAAAAAAAGTTATTGTATCAAAAGGAACAATATAACATTAACATTTTTTTCAGCAAAAGAACTATAAATAACGGCATAATACAATATCACTAACGATATTTTTCCGAGCAATAACAATTTTGACCATCTATTATGAAAATCTTTTAAATTTACGACGATTTGTTTCTGACAAAAAATAGTAAGAATTAGGCCAGAATATCGAGAACAAGAAAACTATTATTTGTTGCACGACAATAGACCACTTCACAAGGCTATTTCTGTAAGTGAGTTATTAGCCAAAAAATGTACATCATCTAACATCCATCATGTTGACCAAATTTGTCACAGTGCGATTATTTTCTTTTCACAAAAACGAAAATGGCAATGAAAGAAATGTTGTGCAATGATGTTGAAACTATATAATCTGCCGTGATAAATGTCATCGAGGCCATCCCAAAAACAGTCTTACTAAATTCCATTCATGTATTATTTCAATGTACTCAGTGTTATATTAATGCATAAGATATATATTTCAAATAAATAAAAAAATTAATTTTTGGAAAAATGTAAATTTTTTTTATCTAAAAAATTTGATTCCTTTTACAACACTTTATAAACCAAATAACAACTCAATCAAATCGAGAATATGTATAAAAAAGAGTGTGTACTTATGTACGCACACCAGAAGTGAAACTTCTTTGTCGTAAAGTAATAAAAATTATGAAAATTTATTCGTTTTGAATTTCTTAGATTTCCATGGCTTCTTCTGGTGGTGATTGAGTAGGTATAAATGATACAATTGGTTAATGATAAGTAAGGTAAGATATGAATGCCTTTGACGTCACATTTTCTAAATACTTCGTGAATACGGCATCAATTGTAGTACCATATATTGTCGTTGCAACAGTTAAATAATAAATATAGCGTGCTGCTTATTGCGTTGTAATAATAATCATATGTTAACACAGCACGCATGCGTCGTGATGGGTCTCATTATCCCTCTACTCTATGCTCTATGTATAATTTGTAGTGTCTCATTTTCATCATCGCGCGAGCAGCATACGGCCCTCTTTGCGGACGACGTTGCAATCGTAGCGCAGTCATGGCAACCAAGGTGCATCCGCGCTCGGCTGCAATCTCATCTCGACGAGCTCGAAGCGTTCTATAGAACGTGGAGAGTCCGAGTGAACGTGCAGAAGAGCGTGGCGGTCTTCTTTCGACCTCCTCTGCGTCGGAAAAACCGTGAGCCCGATCCGCTCGTGCTCAACGGTGCCGATCTGGAGTGGGCAAAGGAGGTCAAGTACCTCGGTGTCGTGTTAGAGAGAGATCTGACCTTCAAGAGTCATACTGAACATGTACTCTCGAAGGCTCAGGCACAGCTCTGCAGGCTGTACCCGCTACTGAATAGGAAGTCGAAGCTGTCGCAGAGGTCAAAGCGCTTGCCTTACCTCTGCTGCATCCGACCGATTATGACGTACGCGAGTCCGGCATGGGCATACAATCACCTCAACGTGAAAAAGCTGCAGGTGTTCCAAAATAGGTGCGCGAGGTTGATAACCGACGCGCACTATTTTGTTCGAAACACTACCCTCTATCGCGATTTCCGTCTGCCTACGGTCGATGAGTTCGTCCGCGGACTAGCCCATCGGCTGTACGAACGATCGGAATGTAGCGATAACCCCCTTATCAGGACGTTAGGGACGATCGACCTTGTCGACGAATACTCTAAGCACAAGTGGCCCCGTCTGCTTTACCCGCTTGAGGATTCCTCGTAAAGGTCCGTACTTCACAATTTAAAACTTGACCAGAAGAAGTCACCTCGGTGGCTTGAGTTCAACCTGGTCATACGCATGCATCGGTTCTAGTGGAACACTTTGTTCCACTAGAATTTGAGACAGGCTCAACAGTGCACCCCCCCCCTAACCATGCTGCTATTAGATATTTATTTAGCAGGAGTGATTACCGAACAAGCACACTCCAACAACTGACCGTAAGGTCGTTGCTTGGCATTTCCTTCATCACTGTGCATGCACAACCTCCGTTGCATGTGAAAATATAACCCCAAAGCCGCTAAAGAAGTTTCACTTCAAAAAACTAAACTGAAAATCACTATAGTTCTATTGTAGAGGAATTGCATGTTGCCAATTACAAATATTTCATCATGATAAATGTAGACCTTAAATTTCACAAATAATAATACAAACACTTTTTCAGCCAGAATAAAACATTTTGTTGAATTTATCTTTCTCCGTAAATATTTCAACAATGTACGAGCGTCAGTCAAATATAAGTCTAACTTTTCTATATTCTTTATTAAATTAATATTTTTAAAAGTTCATACAGTCATTTTTATAAGTAAATTAAATTAAACTAAACGATTTTGGACCAATTTAATTTTGTATTAATGAATTGAATCTCTAAACAGTTACAAATACGAAGATTAGTCAAATATAAACTAATTTTTTCTTACTTTTTCTCAACGAAGAGTAAAAATGTTAGTGGGTGTGTCTAGATTCCATTTTTTGCTGTGAACATGACTTTGTCTTCCTTTTATTTAATAGCTAGCATGATAAACGAACAAACAACATCTAGTGTCGTTGCATAACGTATTATAATAAAAATTTTAAAGAACGAAGACGTGGAACTGACTAAGATACCGAAGATAATTCATATGGAGTCTATTTCTTTTCTCTGCGAACCTTATCAATTTCTTCCAGAGATCTGCTAACTGTTAACATGTAGATCCAAGTTGTTGTGACAATTTCTTGATAATCAATTTTGGATCGGACTCAACGAGATATTTTAAGGTCTCATTATCAAATTTAACTGATTTTCCACTTTCAGGTGTATCAGAAAGATCAACGCTACCTTTCGCAAATTTTTTAAATCGACGTTAACATTTGTGGACTTTCAACACTTTACCATAGACATAAATTTTTCTTGAGTTATAGCTGTTGCATTCAATATATAGTGAAAATTGCATAGCATAGTGTCGTTTACGTTTTTGTGTGAGTTAAAATGACGCAATGGGGATAATTTGTAAATGAACTACGGCAGCAGAAAGTTGAATGTTATAAGCATATAACGTAATAAGACACTAATATAAAATGCTACACGTTAGGAACTTAAAGTTTCTAAAAATAATTTAGCAGACCCGTCTTTACTTATGGAAATTCTTTATATATATTCAGTTTATGTATATTAAACAATTATTAAAATTACCCAAATAAGTAATAATAAGAAAAATCAAAGTTAGATATTAGAAAACAAGTTAAATTTCTACCAAACGAAACATTATAATAATTATTTAAACGAAAAATTAGAGATAACTATGAATTAGCAGAAGATTAAAAAAAGCAAGCAAGTGAGTTCTATTATATCGATTTTACTTTACCGTTTATGCAAAAAACACACGATAACAAAGATAATGTGTGTGTGAACAAAAAAAGCTATCTTTCCTAGCTTATTTACGAACTTAACATCAATGAATTCTTTCATGGATTATAATTGCTCAGCAATCATTATCACACGCTATATAGGTCAGATTGTATAGTAAAATTGATCACCAAATAATCTTAAACATATATAAAGAAAACAAATAATATTTCTATGCGATAGAACTCACATTGGATTTAATATATAATTATAATAAAATTATTTATATTCATTGCTTAAAAAAATTAAAATTCATATTTTTCTATCTTTCAATGGCAATTTTTTTTAACAATTCAAGTATTTTTAATAATTCTGTGTATTTATTTTGTTCCACTTGATTTAATACTCATTTCATTATTTACGTACCTGAACATAACTGTTACGGCAATGTTTGCTGATTTCTAAGTTTATCGCTACGAACGTCAGTGTTATCACCTCCCCAGGAGGTCTTTGTATTGTGTATACACAATTCATATCCTTTGCTTCGTTGGGATAATCAAGTGATTGCACGATATCGTTTTTGTTGGTGAACAACTCGTCGCACATTATCTCGTATTTGAGTAAAAAACCGGCACCACTCGTCGATGAGTCTGATCTGAACGTGATAAAAACTTCATTACCGATTGAGAGATATGTAGGTGGCAAAGTATCTCCGCAGTATTTTTCGAAAAAATCTGATTCCACAATTGAAACATAGTCATATTGACATGATTCTCTATCATCAATATCTATTTCGATAAACATAAGTTTCATGCGTGTCTTATGGGGCATCATGAT
This sequence comes from Neoneuromus ignobilis, assembly GCA_029203775.1. Lineage (NCBI taxonomy): Eukaryota > Metazoa > Arthropoda > Insecta > Megaloptera > Corydalidae > Neoneuromus > Neoneuromus ignobilis. The sequence continues at coordinate 27,768,502 of CP092094.1, read as the reverse complement.
TTTGTATTCACAGAATAGATCTGGCAAATATTGTCCATCTTGTAAAGGCGGTCTAATTTCGCCTGATTTATTTTTAAATATACCGCCACAACCAGTATATCCTGCGACAGTCGAAAAAGTTATCTGAAAACCGGCATAAGATTTTTCTCCATTAGAATGGAAATGAATCCTTGCAGCCGACCCAGGCGTTGTTAGCGGTAACGGATTCATTGTTTGGCAATAAAGAGCAATCTCTGAATTGTCTCTAGGATTCGTTATCTGAAATCATAAAAAGAACATTATTAATGGTGTTTAATTCATTAAGTCTATGTTTTTAAATTTGTTTTATCAAGAGATCCATTAAATGATCAATGAAATGGGTTAAAATAATAAGCATTTCAAAAGTTAACTTTTTAAAAAAATATTTTTTAAATTTCAAACTTTACAGGTATTTATTCATATTTCAACAAAGTAATATTATTTTTACACTTTTATATGTAAATTGAATTTTGCTATTTATCGCTAAAATAAGTAATAATAATATTTTATTGCTTGTTTACGAGTTATTAGTCAACAACAAAAAATTTCTTCGTTTTTTTATACAAAGCAAACATTTAAAAAGTATAGAATATATTTTATTCATTAAAATATGTAACTTCACAATCTATAACTTTCTTATAAAGGTATTCAAGTTTGTTCGTTTGACTTTTTAAAAAATCTATGTTTAGAAGTAAAAAGTATTGTTGCCTCTATTTTAATATGAATTTTGTTTCGAACTGTTAACTGTGCAATCGATGATTCAGTGACAAAATAGGATAGTCGTTCGGACAAATGTGTTGATATGGAACGTAAGATAAAATTTCTCATCTTAAAGCACAATTTTTTTTTTAATAATTTTTTCATCATGATATATCTATCATTGTCTTGTAAGAATATATTTTTTTTATTTACTAATATTTAAAAAAATCTTCATTTTGGGTATAGTAGATCTCAGTTATAATGTCTGACTTTCATTAATGAACGCAAAATGTACAATCCAAGGTTATAATCAACCACATTCAGAGTATTTATCGTCTTGAAAATAAGTTTCCATATTGTAATATGAGGTAGTAGATCGTTTGGTGATAACTGATAATATCTACGTTTGTTATTAGAGTGTAAGGTTCATTTTCATTATCTTGTATCAAATACTTTATATGGCACAGATTAAATGAAGTATTTTTGGCATAATATTTTTTTTAATTATCCAATAAATTAAATATGTAATTAAATAAATAAATATATGATATAGATATACATATTGATGATATTGTTACTAAATTAATTTAATATCGTTAATTTTCAATATATTACTTTTACAGTTATAAAAACACGCAAATAATTTTCTGAAAATTTCTAATTCATAATCAATCAAAATTTATTGTGTACATAGAGTAATAACTGAATTTGATTGGAACATTTTAATGTTCGATTTTAAATTGAGAATATTTTCTTACCAAAAAATTATGTAAACCGCTTTCATTTTTACATTTGGAAAAATGTATTATAAAAACGTATTCTTAAGATAATACATATAAGTAAATTAATCACTGCTATGCTATAACATTTTATAAACTGAATTAATAATCATTTATTAAACAAAAAATTTATAATTAAGCGCTTTAACTCTGACAATATTGCCATAAAAATGCGCATTAGTAAATAAAATGAATCATAATTTATCATTTAAAATTTTTACAAAATCTTGTAAAATTAGGTAAGTGATTTTTTGAGTACAATAAATTTGACAGCATGTTAAAATAAAAAAATGTGGAATTTATGTCACAAACCTAGACAGTTCATTAAGAAATAACAATAATCACATTTTAATTATTAAGTTTACAATAACACAAAGTACTTTTGAATTATATTTTTCAAATTCATATACGTACGTTCAAATAATCGTGATTGCAATCTGAATTGTTTCCGATGTCCAATATAAAGAAATGGAATAGTATTCTCTTTCCATTCAGTGCTGAGAGTGTCCATTCACAATCGAGATTTGAAGGATAGTTTCCGGGACTACCTGGTGATTGGATCCTGCCGTGAGAATCGAATTCTATCCAACCTCCGCACTCCGGTTTAATCGATTCCCATTTTAAAGCAAAGCTAGTCTTTGACACGTATACATCAGATCGGATCCACAAATGTAACATATTGAGGCTTGATTTAACCGTGCCGCCAAGTGGAAGTTCCGTGCCACAGAAACGACCGATTAGTCGCGATGCGGAATTTTTTCCATCATGTATCTAATATTTGCAAGTTAATCGAAATATTAATTATTATTGTTACAAGGTGAAAACAAATACAAAAAAATAATAATTTGTACTTATTGTTTTGACTGTACACGATATTAGTGTACAATAAAAGTTCATTCGCTTTTCAAGGAAAATTTTAAATAAAAATTTTCAAATAATTTTACCTTTTCAAAAATTTTCAATTTTTTAAACAAGAACTTAAGAAACTAGTTTCCCACTTCTACATGTACAGTAGAAGATCATATTTAAGCTTTCAAAATCTTTTCAAGAATAGTAAACAAACACGAGATTTAAAATTGTTTAGATTCTACTGAAGTATTTATTTGTCAATTTTAAACTCTCTTTTGATTGATGTCTATCTGATTTACTACAAGAATTATTGGTTATATAATAACAATTCATACTAAAAAAATCATTCTAACTACATCAAATTCAAAATAGAATACTCTTTTAATGTATTTTAACATAGTTTTTAGCAATATAATTCGCTTGCTTTAGAGTTTTTCTTTTGCTTTCTTCTTTTCATTGCAAACAAACTATGAATCCTAAAATCATTGAGGTAACCACCATATATATTTTTAGAACCTAATTATTTACTATATCATTATTATATAAAATACACAGCTTACTTTCAATTTTTTCTATGTATTCACTTTTCCAGCATTAAAAAAGAATATATATATATATATATATATATATATATATATATATATATATATATATATATATAAAGTTTTTATTTTTTTCTAATTTAAAGATGTGCATAATTAGTATTACTTAAATAGTCTTCACTGCTTCTAATTTAAGACACATGTATAAAGTATTATATACCAGTATATAGAGTAAGTACTAAAGCAAGTTTTGTTTTTTGGAAATAATACTAATTAATATCGAAAAAGCGAACTAACTTTTTTACTATTTCAATACGTTTTATATATTTAGTTACCAGTATATAGAGTAAGTACTAAAGCAAGTTTTGTTTTTTGGAAATAATACTAATTAATATCGAAAAAGCGAACTAACTTTTTTACTATTTCAATACGTTTTATATATTTAGTTAATCACCTGCAAAGAATCATTGAGGCAATCAGTTGTTTCTCCGATGTGAAACTGTGAAAACGTTATTTTTATAACTAACGACTGGTTTGTTTCAATTGTCCATCCACAATTTATGCTACGGTCAAATGTTATGCTGTTATTCATCGGAAAATGCAATGCACCTGTCTCCGTGCGGAAATAACCTCTGCAACCTAAATAATATTTTTTTATTAATATATCCTGAAAATATAAATTAACTATCGTGTGAAATTTAAAGAAAATTTGACCATTTTACAATAAAAAATATTTGAACAAAATTATAAAAGTTCACATACATAGTGTCGGAACCAAACTTCTGATTTCTCGCTAAAAATAATCTAAAAAATAGTATTTACGCATGCCTCTCTTCTCTACTTAATTTTTAAATTTGGTCAATATATGAAGAATAGTTTCTGAAATATTCTGATTGAAGTAGTAATACTATTTGTTACATTGTTACGGAAACAAAATAGAATAATAATCAACTATTGAATTGTAAATTTTAAAAATTATTAAAATTAAACTAGTTTATTCTTTTTATAGTATGTACGATTTGCGTATTGAGTTTCTATCTTTTTAGAAGAAATTGATTGACATTGGACATTTATTTTCGGTCAAGAATTCATTAAATTATTTCTAATAAGTTTAAAAGTTGTTAAAATGGATTAAATATTCTCTACATAAAATTCTCAATATAATTCTTATTCTTAATATAATTTCTTATTTCTACGATTATTTTTTTTATTTATACGATTTACAATTAATAAAGATAAAGCAGAATTAAAAAATAATTGTAGTATTTGAAAGAATACCAAAATTGTAATACTTCATGAATAAAAAAGATAACATTGGTTAAAACGAAATTAAATGTATTTTTGCTACGTTTTATTATTCTCTATTACGTTATTTTTTAATGCTTTCTCTACTGGTTTTAGTCTGAAATCCATCTTCAAATAAATAAATAGTTATTTTTTTGAGATATAGGATATATTTCTTTCATTATTTGTAGAGTATATATTAAACTAGCTTTTATTGATTTAGTTAAAATGATTGACTATGTTAAAAGGGAATAAATTATAGAAAATTTTTAAGAATAAAAAAATATTAAGTTCATCTCATCAAAGTTATAAAAAATCATGGTTTAATATAACAGGAGCATTTGAATATGAAAACTTTAATCGAGGAATAAAATAGGATACTGTCGGATTATCACGGATATTAATATTAAATTTATATCTTGACCAAATCTTATAAAATTAGTCAAGATATAAATTTATTTAGAACGACGAATTAATGCCTTAAACAAAATCGTAATGTTCTACAACAGCTACATATCCAGTGTAAAATAGAAATGATGAATTTTCATAGTTAATTCTCCATTAGATTTAAAATTTTGGAATAAAATATTAGAGAAAGTGTCGTATTTCTATTATTTGGAATGCGATGTTATAAGTGAGATGACGTTGATTGCAAAAATAACATTAACAAATTCTAAAATATATGTGGAACGATTATGCATATTTTAAAATATAAAAAAGACCTAAAAATGATTTATGTGTATAAATCGATGGCCATCCCAGTATTACTATATAAAGAGAACCTTGGATTTTGATACAAGATAATAAAAACAAAATAAGAATAGTACAAATGTAATTTTTAAGAAAAGGGAAATGACGAAGAATATCTTAAAATATGAGAAATAAGCACATGAATATTAAGCTTTATCTTTTTTTATTTCATATATATTCCCTTTCAAAATTTTACTGTTATGTCATTTCAAATAGAAAAAAAATAATGGTAATTCACAAAATGGAATTATTTACGACTTACCCATTTGTTCAATTTGACAAAGTTTTCCTGTAAACATCATACTGCACATGCAATTGAAATCACCGGCTGGAGTATGAATACACGTTCCGTTATTTTGGCACGGGTTCGACGAACATGGGTTTGGAATATTACAAAATGTGCCTATATATCCGCTGACACACTCACAATTGAAGCCAGTAGATGTTGGATGGCAGGTTCCTCGTAAGCATGGATTACTAGTACAAGTATTATTCCATACAAAAGGCAATGATAGATCCCTAGTACAGCCATTTGGGCCTATTCCATGACCTGTATAACCGATGGGGCAAATACACTGGACATATGTGTTACTTATATCTGAAATATAATAAAGTCGTATGAAATGAGTTAATTTTTCTAACAGATTTATATTACTCGTATTACGAATAATAACTGATCATTATTTATCAGATGATTAGAAAAATTCCTTGAAGTAAACTTGCATAATAATAATAATAATACAAGATGAATGTTTTTCTATTGGGAAATTTGTTATAAATATTTAGAATGCCTCTAAAAAATGAAAAATGCAGTTTAAATATTACATGATTGCAACTTATTGATTGAAAACTGGTGTGTCACTATAAAAATTATGATATATGTAGATATTAGAAAATATAATATATAGATGATAAGTGAAATACTTACTGATCTAAAAAGTAATTAAAATAATCATACGCTGTTAGTTATATCCGAAGGGCAACTACAATATAATCCCTATCACTAAGAGCTATATTAGTTTGAAAGGTAATTACAGTATTGCAAAAAAAAATTTTGATAATAATCAGAAAATAAAATAATTGAATAATATTTGTTTTGAAAGGCTTTTAAAAGTAAACAATCTGCAGATATTTGGGCTCAAATTGACTCTTTCCTAATATCTATACGTGTTGATAAACTCTAAAAATGAGAAAGACTAGCTTGAATTTCATAATATCGAAAGGGATTAAAGGGCTGTTAAATGTTTATAATAATTGTTGAAAAAAGATAAGTAGGATTCGTATAGTGGTATTAAGTGTCGCTTACATAAGTTGACTAGCATTATTCAACTATCATATATTAACCCTTTCGTTACTAAAGGTGACTGTAGTTAACCAACGTCCATCGCTTTTTGTAAAAACTAAATATGACTGTAGTCATTCGTTAACATTTCGCATTAGTAACTTTGCCTTAATTAGTAGACTTACGGCTCAACTAACTCGTATAGCTGCAGCATTCTGGTGACCAAATAACTGTAGTAAAAGGGTTAAACTATTCATGCCTTAATATGAGAAGTTAAAAATGTTCAAATTTTAATAAACTATTGGTTTAAATATTACAATAGAATAATTTTCAGATAAAATTTTATTATATTTATGCACAATAAAGTATTTAACGTACGTACATTTGAAAAATAAAGAATGAAATATTTCTGTATTGTTGGAATAGTTTCAAGATAATTGTTTAACAACTGATGATTTTTTTAAAATTATTTAAAATGTAAAAAATATTCATTATTAAAAAAACGTAAATAGAAATTAAATTATTTAAATTTAAATTCATTATCATGGTGTAAAAAATACAATAAATCTCAAATTTGCTTTAAAACAAATTTAGTAAATTAAAATGTTATTGAAAGTTGAAAAAACGTATACTAAGCATTATTTCTAAGATTCATTTAATAATAAATAAACATTAATTATACCATCTCATATTTTATTCAAGTATTGAACGTGAGTTTAATAATAAAAGCATGTTTATAATTCCTATGATTTGCTTTACGTTCAATAGTACAGGCAACAACGATTATCTTATCAATGATTTATACTTACGGACGTTATCAATACAATTCGCTAATGGATGACATCCTCCGTTTAAAATCTGACACACACTATTGACTTGCGTACATGTAACACCGTCACCTAAATAACCAGGTGGACACGACCCACATATTCGAGATCCAAGAGTATTAATACATTGGACTTTCGGTAAAATGCTACATCCTCCATTGTTTGCTTCAGTGCACTCATCAACATCAAAACAGTAATGTCCATTTCCCGTGTATCCGGTTGGACATGGACCACAAACGAATGAACCAGGCACATTAATGCAAAGAACAAGTGGCGATTTCGAGCACGGTGGTGCACGATTAGCACATTCATCAATATCGACAGTACAAGCGAGATCTTTTCCATTCGTCGTCCAACCCTGTTAAAATATAAAAATTCAATTATGAAATAAGTTCGTTCGATTAATTTGATAAAATTTCGAGTTCAATGAACAATTTTCTTTATACTAATTAGACAATTTTATATAGAAACAAAAATTTACTTTTATTCAAAATATTTAAAGTATAAATAAATAAAATAGGTAAATAAATAAAGTACAATATAAATACTTCCATAGATATAAAATATACAAAAAAAGCATTCTGTTATATATTTCAAAAAACAAATTCGAGCATTTGACAAAAACTTTAATATAATTAATCTTCATTCACTTACATAAAATGTAATCTAATACAATAAAATAAACATAATTTTATTCTATTTGTACCTCATACGAATAAGTTTAACTATATGTATGTAAGTTATATAATTGGACTATTTAGGATAGGTTAGCGATTGTGCTAACTTTACAATTAACACTAAATGCACAATTATGTAAACAAATTTATTTAATTTATCAGTTAAATAACAACACTTTAATTAAATATTACACAAAATTCACCACTGTATAATCACTGCGACTCGAGGAGCTCTAAATATGACCGATTCGGGTTTTACATTTAAACCGTTCGGATTCAATAATCGAACTGTTCGAATTCCATATTAGAACTGTTCGGATTCATAAATAGAACTATGTATGTACAGGTTACTTTAATTGTACAAAGAAACCTGTATGATGTATGTATGTTGTATAATCAATTACATAATTGATTATGATGTATTTCATGTATGTTCTAGAAACTTGTATGTATGTATGTATGTATGTATGTATGTATGTATGTATGTATGCTCTCGTATGTATGTATGTAGATGGTTTTATATAATGCAATCGTTACATGTTTGTTGATATATATGTATGTATGTATGTGTGTATGTATGTATGACTAGCCAAGTATGTAAAGATTATTAAAGTTTATGTATGAGTTATATATGTTGTATGTATGTATGTATGTATGTATGTATATGTATATATATATATATATATATATATATATATATATATATATATATATATATATATGCAAACATTACAAAATCAATAATAATTTATTTTCACTTTGCAAACTATCATAGTTTTTTTAATAATAGTAAATAATTATACTAATGTAGGTATTTTTACCACCTTGTCTGTTTCAGTTCACATTTCAAAAGTGTAGCCACTATTTTAATACTTAATAGAACTTCATCTAAACGCTATACATAAAAATGACATTTTAATTTTGTAATTTGAAATATTTCTTTGTCGACCTTTCTAGTTACTTTTAGAAATTAATTTAACCACTTGCTCTGGAATGACGTGCTATGCACTTCAATTGCTATCTGTACCAAATTCGATATGATGTACATAGCACGTCGTGTGATTTTTGTTAAGTTAAAATAATATCGGAGTTCAGTTAGCAAGTGTCACACTTCTGTTTTGAAGGCATATAAGTGCGTTTTTGTAGAACTTCAATAATTTTACATATTTTCATTGAATAATAATCAAGTAACTACAAAACACAATAAATACAAACAATTTAATCCGTCAAAACGGGAACGTTTCTGTGTAAAATATTATAAGTTGTGTGAGTCGAAATCTGGATATTGTTAAGATTTTGCAATGGTATCTTAGCTGTAAAATGGAAGGACAAAAAGGATATATATTTGCTTTCTTCCAAACATTCTAAAGCAGAAATGATTTCAACAAAAAAGAAAAAATGTAGAAATTATACCGACCAAAATGGAAACATTACAAACCCTAATATAGTTTTAGATTACAATGATGGTATAGGTGGCATAGACCTGCAAGATAGCTACTTATCATTTTTTCCTTTAATGAGAAAATTTGCAAAAAGTTAGAGAAAAATATTCTTTTATCTAATGGATATGGCATTTTTTTAATACCTATATTCCATTTGGTAAATTAACAAACGTACCAAACCCAAGAAATACTCCTTTTCATAAATTATTAATATTATTAATAAATTTGTTAATTAATTTAGGAATTTTACTATAATGGTAATATGTGTGTGTTTAAAACTATAAAAAAATGATTTCAAATACTAACTCGTTGCGAATTGCTTTGGACGGGTTTGCTACGCGCGCATGTTAATTAATTGGCAGCGCAAGTGGTTAACTAAGTAACAAAGTAATACATAACTCGCCACATTTGTTTAGTGCTTTTTTATCTATTCATATTTATTTAAAATATATTGTAATTTCAACCCTTCAAATTGTGTATGCAAAATAGTGTAATAGGCGAATGTTTATTTAACGAATTTAAACTTGATTATAACACTGTTGAAGCTCCAAGAAAAAAATGTATCGTATTTGGAGGAGTAGTTACATCAAGAGTCCAGTGGTAAAAAATTGCTTTAGAGGATGAACTATTAAAATACGAAGGCAACTTAGACAGGTCATTAAATGTAAATATCGACGAATTACAGATAACGATTGAAATTAATTTATATTTAACATGTTAAAAGCTTGCCAGAGAGTTTAAAATAAATAACAAAACATTATGAAATCATTTGTATAAAATAGGGAAGAAATAGAAATTAAGTAAATGGCTACCACACTTTAACTTCCGATAACAAATTACAACATCGTAACATTTGTGTATTTCTTATTTTACGGCTAAAAGCGTAAAACTTTTTTAATCAAATTTTGATTTGTGATGAAAAATGGATTCTATAAATGTAATTATCATTGACTATCTTCAAATAATCTTTTTCCATAAACACCTAAAGCAAAATTAACTCTATGAAAAATTATTTTTTGTGTTTGACTTTAAAAGGAATTATTCATTATAAGTGTTTATAAATTGGTTAAACCCTCATAACGAACATTAGAACAAAAACAACTAGCGCTAATAAATTGTTGAATTATTTTTGCAATATAACGCTCCGTTAAATGTTACATGAAAAAATAATGAATTAGAATAAGACATTCTCTTCTATCCTCTGTATACTATATTAGTGATGAAAAATTTAATAGTAACACAGTGCTATTAAATTGGCCGAGGATAACAATTCTGGATTTCTTAAAAATTGAATTATAAATTATCTTTTTGTTGAGAAAGAATAGTTTAATATAAAAGTTGATATTTTGACGATAATGTTATTTTAAGTACAGAATACAGAGTGTTATGTTAAAAAAACTTTATAGCATAATACTTTGACGATGATGACATCGAAATGCGCATTCATATATTGTTGTTATAAACAACGAAATAAATAATAAATAATTATTGAACACTTTATAACATCTTATGGCGTTTCGAGTGATAATTAATTTATGTACAAATAAAGTAAGGAAATTTTCAAAGAGCGATTACACTACTCTTACTGAAATACTTACTCTTACTTAATTTAATAATAATTTGCTTCAAATATTTAATTCACTATCTATGCCACTATTTTCTACATCATGTTTGTATATTTTTTCAGTGTAACACTATGATTGAGACCATACTAAATATAATAACTTCACTCTAATTTGAATTTAAAAATATTTCCAAATAAAGTTTAACTCATTCAAATTTCATAGCAAAAAATTACCACATTTCTCTTTGAATAGTATTAAATAAAATTCTTTTTTTTATTTTTTGTCTTTGAGTGTTGCCAACAGCATAAACTAATGTAGAGTACATGAATAAAATGTATTCAGATTTATTTAAAGTAAATAAAGGGTTTTTCAATAAGAATATCAGAACTTTAACAGCTGGTGGCAACTATATTTTTTTTAAGTTCAATTGCATTATCAACACAAACAAGTTTGAAAAATTATTATGGAACGTTTAACACTTAAAAAATGTTAGAAATTGTAAAAACTTATTATAAAAATCAATGTTCGGTTCGTAAAACTTACGCTTCCTGAAATTTACGGTCAACATAATCGTCCAAGTGAACGTGCCATTTACAGAATTAATGAAAAATTAAAAAAAAAATTACACTACATGATAAAACAGTGCCTGGAGGACTAATAAATGCAAGAAGTGATACCAATTTTATTTCTGTTAGTGAAAATCTCAAAATGAAGCTGGAGATCACGTTACAGTAATTTACCGAAACATGATGAATGATTTTTTTTTAAAAATGTTTGAAAATGGTTTGCAGGATATGTGGTTTCAATAGGACAATGTTACGTATCATAAATCAACAGAAGCAATGTCTATTGCTTCTGTTGATTTATGATACGTAACATTGTCCTATTAAAACAAAAGTTTAATTGACTTATTGAAACAAAAGTTTAATGAGACTATTATTTTACGAAATGGATCCATCAATTGGTCACCAAGATCAAATTGTATAATTCCATCAGATTATTTTTTACGGCAGTATGTGAAATCAGTGGTTTATTTCGATAAACCACAACAACAGAAGTATTAAAAATAAACATTGAACGTGTAATTCATTGAATTGTACTACAATTATGTGAAATAGTGACTAAAAATGAGACTAAATGAACGTACTACGTCAAGTGAAGTCATGGTGGTAATATGATTAAAATAGTGTGCTATCATTATTGCCATAGAATATGCTTAAACAACTAATTAATTAAATACTTTTTATTTTATTTCCATTCAAACTTCTGAAGCGCTTACTGGAAAATTATATATATATATATTATTAAGAATTTTTTTACAACATATTAATTTTGTAGTCACTAAATTTATTAATTTTCTTTAATTTATTTATATTTGTTGTTAGATTAATTATATATATATATATATACTGTACTTTAAAGTTATGTTGGTATTGAAAATAACATTAAAATTAATTTCATTTAAATCTGTTTTTATTCAGAAAACTTAATTAATTTTAGCATACAATATATTTATTATATAATAAAGCTCCTTCACTTCGTTACACAATTTATTTTACTTATAATTTAATAATTAAAAAAGTTTATATTGAAAATAATATCGGTTTAAATTTGAATAGCAATAAATACAAAAAAAAAAACATATATGGACTTTAAGAATACAGACAGATAGAATTGATAAGGAATAAAAGTATAGTTAAAAAAACTATTAAAAACATATAATATTCAGCTAAAAATGTATTAAAATGGAGTAATAGATTATTAAAAAGAGAAAAAATTACCTGATCACATATACACGAATAACCTTTCGTACTCTGTTGTGAAATACAAACTCCGTGTGCGCACAGTTCTTGAGATGATCCAGAGGTACAGTCAGCAGTTTTTCTCGTACAATGAATACCATACCATCCGAGAGTACAGAGACATCTAAATAAAAATCAGTTATATATATATATATATATATATATATATATATATATGGATATATGAAACAGATTCATAAGAAAATTCAAGAGAATGAATTGGAAGAGAGAGATATTGAATCGGTGATGAAAATTCCAAAAAGTGAATATGAAAAGTGTTTCCAAGATTGGATTAAATGTTGGGAATGGGAGGGAATTACTTTGAAGGATACAAAAATAAATTTGATGAATACATAAATATAATGTGTTCCATTTAAACAGTCACTTTACTTTTTGAATAGAGTAGTATATTTTCATTGCATTGTTTTTCTGGCATTGTAGTAAATCTTCTAACTTAGAACAAGAGTACGAAAACTTCTGTTCTCGATTGTACATACAAACACATTTACAATAGTAGATAAATATGAAAGATAAAATATTAAAATGTTAAAGGCTTTACATAGAAGAACGCCAAATAAAAAGCTTCATAAAGAAACACTTATGTTAAGAAATACCATTGTGATTAACAAATTCATATTCCAAACTAATATGATTTGTACAAATTCTGAATTCAAAGTTTTCTTCGTTTGATCTGTTATTGTTTTTCTTTCAAATATTTTTCAATATGATCAATCACATTATTCTTATATATTCGTATAAAATCAATGCATTCTTACATATACTATTATACATACATATTGATGAATTATACCGCAGAATTTATAATACTTACAATAATATAGCGACATTCAAATGTGTAGCCTAGAATTGTATTTTATTAAAAAAACATGTGTATAGGGTGGTGTGTATGGAAATATGTGTATAGTTTTTTTCAATAAAACGCAAATCTAGGCGTCATATTTGGATAACCTTATGTTATAAATATCAAATCAGTTCCTTACTTCGTTTTCAAATGTCTATGTATGTTATATAAGAAGAGTAACTTAAAATAAAAATGCAATTATTCGATGATAGACAGTTAGTTTCTCAATTCAATTAAAAGTTATTTCTAAATATTACGATGAAAATATTTTTTGATTTTTTACTTGTAATTTCCTGGTTTATTTAAACATGTGGCACCATTCTGACATCCAAGATCAGTTCCAGCGAAATTCGCGCACTCGTTAACGTCTACATCACATAATGGACCCTGTTAATAAAATATTTTTTTTAGAAATATAATGCTCTATTCATATAATAAATACAACGTACCTCCCAGTTATCTGGACAAATACACATAAAATCGTCAAATAAGTCTTGACATCGACCACCATGTTTGCACGGATTACTCGAACACTCGTTTTCGTTCAAAGTGCGCGTGACGAATGATACAGAAGCTTCAAGACGTCCAAGACGGCGTCTTAGATTGTTCAATTTACGATTGATCGCCATTAGCTAGAATATAAGTATGAATTTAAATACTAAAAATAATTAAATATTTATAGAGCACAATAAAATTGTAATAAGAAGATAGTCTGAAAATTTGAAATAATAATATATGTCATAAGTTATAGTTTATTGCACATTTTTAATATCTTGTATATTTGATTTATTCTAAAAATTATTTCAATCTTAACTAGATAAACTTTAATTTTGATGTAAACTAACTTTTAAATACTTAAGATGATTTAATTATAAATTATAATGTTATGTCGAACAAAATTTATATTCACCTGAGAAGATGATAAATTTGTATTGATTAGTTTGGACGTGTTTCCACCTAATTCCAAAATATCCACACGTTTGACGAGACCATGCGGTCCTTCTATTATATTTGAGAATCTATTCAACGATAATTCCATATTTCGAATAATATTTTTCCGAACTTTTTGAACTGTACGAGATGCATTGAAAGCCTGGATAGATAAAAATTGAAACGAATTTTAATAAATATGAAAAAGATATATATTTTTTCTATATTAAATTAAATGTCAGATGAAATTATATATTCGTGCAAGAAATTGAAATTAAATAATGGAATAATTGACATCTTATTGAATGAATGCATAAACGAATAATCTTGATGATATGAAAAATATTTATCATTTATATTATATCTATTTTACTTTATTAATATGTGAAAAAGAATTTTAGCAAAATTACGTGTCATTATTGTATTACCTGATTATATAAAATACAAAAATGGAACAAAATATAATCAACTTCAATTTTCTATTAAAATGAGGTAAAATTAAGTGAAGTTCTTTAATTATTAAGAAGGTATATGAAGATAAAGTAGAATATATTTTGAGTTAGGATTATTGAAGTGAAACATTTTTACCGGCGTTGGGGTTAAATTTTTACATGCGACGGAAGTTACGTACGCACAGCCACGAAATTAAATACAAAAAAAGGGAAAAAATAGACAAGTAACTCTGGTGTACATAGTATACATAGAGCATAGAGTAGAGGGGTAGTGAGGCCCATCACGCATGATGATTATTATTGCAAAGCAATAGGCAGCACGCTATATTTACTATTTACATAATTTCACTGTTAAATTCCAAATAAAAACGAATAAATGTTCATAATTCGTAATTTTATAAAAGTTTCAATTTGAAAATAAATATTAATCTTAAACTTAAATTATTATGAAAAAGATCTATTAATATTAATCTTAAACTTAATAGGACATAATTGTAAAAATGTTATTTATTTAAAAAAATGATTTTTTACTTCAATTTTTATCCTGTGTATTTACCATCTCTCTCCCGACTACATTTCTCCATTTTGGTACTTTCTTTATTCTGACAAACTTTTATATGTACAAGTTTTAGGCATGCGTTTGACCATTTACCTTTTTATTACTTTACGGCAAAGAAGTTTCACTTCTGGCGTGCGTACGTAAGTACACACGCCCTTTGTTATATAATTGTCCGGTATACGTATTGTTATTTTAATTTATTGTCATATATATATATATATATATATATATATATATATATATATATATATATATACAAAGGATCATCCAAATATAACGTCTAACTTTGTGTTTTATTAAAAAGAAACATTTACAGAAACATAGGGTGGTGTATAGAAAAACTTGTGTATAGCTTATTTTTTTCTTTTTAATAAATATTGGTGTCACATTTAGATGGCCATATATTTATTTTAGGATAGAAGTGTATGTGATGCGATATCATTAAAAATTTGTGTTTATAGGTGGCCCAAATACTATTGAATGGTTTATACATACATTTAGTTACTTATTATTGTTTACTATTGTTTCTATTCTCCAGTCTTATTTGAACATCCTATATTTATATTCTATAATATCATTTTTCTTCTATATTATCATTTTGTCACCACTTTATTTATTTTTTCTTATAATTATCAAATAATTCATATTGATTATTAACATGGATATCATTTCTGTATTCATAATATTATACAACATTAGTTATTATGTAGATAAAAGGAATCGGTATATATAAATTCCTGAGAAAGTTTTTATAGAAATCAGAAAAGACCTTGAATTAACCGTTATATTACTACCCGAGTACACATGTGCCCATTTTCGACGTTGCCTTGAAGCCAATAAATTTCTATGGGAAGGATCGCTTTGTCCAGTCAGAACCCCATTATTTGGAAAATTTAGAGAAGATTTAGGTATTTATATTTTTTTTTTATTAAAAAAATATTAACTTAAATGACATTTAACTTATATACCCCTCTAATTACTACCCGGGTACACATGTACCCATAAGTATTTTGTAAAAGGCAGGAATAAATTAAATAAATAAAAAAATAAGTAAATACTACGTTTTAATTACAGGACTTTATTGTATTTAAAAAAAAAATAAGCCGAAAAATGTTATTTTTCGGAAGGTGATGGACAATTTTTATAAACTGAATACGTCGAAGAATGTTCATCATAAATAGTTTTCTGGCATTGCACACATGATTTGTGAGTCTTTCTTCTTCATTTATGCGGTCCTGCATGACAAATGCAGCAAAAACCAACGACAATTTTATGACTACGTATATCACGTTGAGCTAGAATAGTAGTAGATGTAGAAGCAATCGACGCAGAAGTAGATGCAGTTTGTATGCAGAAGATTGACTTCATTATCATGCTCTCGATTGCTAATTTTGTAGACAAGTTTCTTGTAATTTGCAAATTGAAGGAACATTCTTGATTGATTCGAAGATAAAGCTTTTGTCCTAATTGTTTCAAAAATACTCGGCGTTGATTTGTCTTTTTCTTGAGCATACAGTTATTTTCGAAATAAATAATATTTGCTGCAAGAGCTGCAATATCAACGATATTAAAGAACAATGCAAAAGGTCACCGGTTTGTACGCTTTCTCACATTATAGCGTCCTATTAATTTGTCCATAATATCTACACCAGATTTTGTTTTGCTGTAAAAATGTATTATATCGGGTTTATTTTTGGGTCCAGTCTTTACGTCGTCGTGATGCATCGATGACAAAACTATGACGGTTTTATTTTTTATTTGGCACATATGAACATATTGTCACGTTGTCGTTATAGCCAAATAATGAAGAATTTATTCTTCGAGATTTTGTCTGTGTTATTTCTGCAGGAATATATTTTTTATTACATTTCAATGTCCTAACAACTGACAACTTTCATGATAGTAAATGTCGTGCTAACGGGAGAGTTGTAAAAAAATTATCCATGGTAATATTTCGGCCTGATCCTTTGAACGGAGCCACCAACTCTTTTACAACTCGCTTTCCTAAATTTTTTTCTCTACCCGATACTGATTGTCAAATATAAATTTGACCAGTGAGAGGATAGAAGTTTTCCGCATCACAAATCCACCATATTTATATAATAGACGCCGCCAGATATACAAATTTAGGGCCGTAATAATGACATTTTGTAATGGGGTACACGTGTACCCGGGTAGTAATCAATGTGGAAAATTTTGGGTAGTAACATAACGGTTGAATTCAAGTTTTAATGAAAAATATTATTTATGAATAAATTATGTATCAAAAAATATTAATAGATTTTTTAAAAAAATCATGTATTTTTAAGTAATGATAAAGAAATATTATAAACATTTATGATCTCATTAGACAAAAACTTGATATTTTTATAAAAAAATATGAAATAAATATTTAGTTTTCTAAAACTTTTTATCATTTAGTTACATTTAATGAATTACACTGCAAAGAATAATTCAATTTTTGTTTATCACCGAATACAATTATTCTCGAATTAACGTTTACAATTGTACCCGAGTAATATATGACATTTCTTTACATCTTTATCTAACAAATAACATAAATGATCCAAATGAAATATGTATATTTAAATCAACAGATATAAATAATGATATGAAAAATAAGTATAATTCAATTATAATGAAATATTTGTGAGATAAGGCATTGTCATGAACCAAGTACCAGAGTCTCGCCTTTGGATATTTTCACTTAATTTTTACTGTTATTCTCCACAAACGTTCCATGAGATCTAAATAATTCTCGCCAGTGATAGTTTTGAGTCAAATTTTCTTTTACATTTCTTGTTAATTTTATTATTTCATAAAATTTGTTTTTCAGTAATTTTCGGAAAACTTCATGAAAGTTCAGAAACGAATTTTTTACTTTTACCCAAAGACGGATGTGGAACCTCATTTTTTTAAAATAGAAAAAATTGAGTACTATTTTAAAATAGTTTATAATGCATATTTAAAAAGGATTCGCGTGTCATATATAGTCAACAATTTTTTATTTCAATGTTTTATTATATATGCTATTTTATAAGTGAAAAACAAATGTTAATGATAAACCATTTAAAAAATTACCATCTGCGTAATTCGTAATATATTTTGTCCATTTATATTTATATAACTAACTCCACGTGTTTCAAAAGATATATTTCTATTTTCAGCAGACTCGATAGTGAGGACTCCATTTGATATGATTATTTTCGGTCTGAAATTTAATCATATATGTGTATGAAATTATTATGATTCTACATTATATCAATGTATAAATTATATTTTTGTAATTGGATATATATATATATATATATATATATATATATATATATATATATATACATATATATATATATATATATATATATATATATATATATATATGTTCAAAAATCTACATTTGATACAATATACTCGTATAATGGTACGAAATTGTTTTTCAAACACAGATTATGACATTTAGCAATTATTTTCAGATTATTTATTACTGATGTTAATTTTAAATTACAAAAAAATTTACTTTCAAGATTAAATTTTTAATCTCTTTGTCAAATATTTGAAAGTTGTTTTTTTTTTATATATATATATATATATATATATATATATATATATATATATATATATATATATACACACACACATATATTAAAAGTCTAAAAGAGACAATAGGTTAAAAAAATATTCTAATAATTTTTTGAAATGTAATAAAATATTTAAAAATGCAAATATATAACTTAGAAATATTTATTATTAATTTAAACTGAAAGATCCGATTCAAAATTATTTTCAAGTTACTAAATAGTCTTTTTGTAATGAAGATTTAAAATAGATCGAAAAATTGTATAATATTATAAAATAAAATATTAGGTTGGCAAATATCTCCCGTCCGCCTTCCGTCTGTTTGAATTTCGCGGCTATGTACAAAAAAAAAAAGCGAAAGGGAGATACTTGCCAACCTAATATTAAGAAAAACGTTCAGAATCTATTATATATACTCTCTATAACAATTAATAAAAACTATCTAAAATAATTTGGAAATTCTAAGTAGTTTAATAATTTCTGTATAAAGACTATGTGGAAGTATCATTAAATAAAAAAGTTTATTTTATTATATGGGTAAAAAATTATTATTACCTGATATATAATGAAATAAATTGTGAAATTTATTTTTAAACTCAACATTTTTTTTTAGTATCCTATTGTCAAGGAGATCAAGGATTATCTGAAATTATCTACATACGACTGTAATATATTTTTATTTTACATTTCACTCGTAAATTACATTCATCATACCAATACTACAAAATATTGAAAATATGTTTAATTTAATTTAGGCCATCAACGTTACTGCATTTTTATTAAAATTTTAACAAAAAGGCTCTGACGATGATGTCATCGCCATCGAAATGCGCATCAACCGACATCGTTATAAACAATAAGTGATTATTGAACACTTTATAACCATTGTGGTGTTGTGGATAAAAATTCATTTGTGTTAAAAATCATTATTTGTTTTGAAGCTGTGATGAATTCATTTTTACACAAATAAATTATTACTTCAAAACCATACGATATTATAAAATTGTTTATTAATTTGTTGTTCACTTTATTTATTCATAGGCTGACGAGCATTTGGATAATTATACAGTCATTATCAGTACGTTGCATTATAAAATATAATTTGGAAATTATTATAATACAACTCTTTGAATATAAAGCATTTCCATCAATATTCACATCAGAGTTTAAGTAAATGAAGTAAAAAGTAAATGATTATTGTATATTTTTACAAGATTTTGCATTATTAAGGTAGATTAATTCATCAATATTAAGGTTTAAAGATATTAATAAATATAATCTAAAAATATACACATTATAAGTTATTGTACGTAAAAGTTTATAATAATTTAACGAATTCAAAATTAAAGAAAAACATTTGTAGATATTACATATATAGATAATCAAAATAGATAATACAAAAAAAATAATGAAAGTATAAAATAGAAAATATACATGTTAAAAAATGCGAATATTTACAAAATTAAAATAAAAGATATAATGAGTGAATAAATAGAGTGACTCGATTTTATCCTTAATTCCCAGATTTGTGTAACAAAGTATAATTCACTATTAAAAAATACATAACAAAAAACATTACATATATTACGTATAAATAACTTACTGTTCCCTTAAATCTGTATATCCATATCCAATCACCGCTAGCAAAGATAACAAACAGTAATAAGAACACATACTAAATATGTAAATCATTTACCACATGACGTAATAAAATAAGAGCTGTAAATATTTGTAACTTAAACAAAATCGTCGTAATTATTAATTATATAAACTACTATATTTTATTATATAATATATAAACTACTATCATTATTCACATACTTTTCAATGTGAATATTGTTATAAACATGAAATAATACTACAAAGCTTGTCGAGTTGTTGACAATTGAAAAGTAAAATAGTATTACGTCGCAGAAGTTCTTATTTTTTAACATAAATATTTATATATATATATATATATATATATATATATATTTATAAACAAATATGTAGGGTCATCCGCATGTGATGCTTAAATTAATGTTTTATTAAAAAGAAACATGAGTATAGGGTGGTGTATAGGATAATATGTGTAAAGTTTCTTTACAATAATACACAAATCTAGGCGTCACATTTTAATTACTCTCTCTCTCTCTCTCTCTCTCTCTCTCTCTATATATATATATATATATATATATACATTATGAATGGGGCGGTTTCAAACGCTATTGAATTTCAAAACATTAAATCATACGTTCATAGATGCAGATTTGAGCATGAACAACCTTCGTAATATCATAATAACATTTTCTGAAAAATGATTTATCGAATCAATTAAAAATAACATATGACGTCAAATTGATCAAATAATAACAATATTGTTTCAATTTTCTTATTCAATATTATAATATAACAATGAAAAATAATTGTAAATAATTATAAGAAAATTAATATATTAGTATAAGTGACCCAAATGAGAGTGATGAGCAATAAAAAATATAAATGATAGTAAGCAAGTAAATGTATGTCTAAACAGTTCGATCTTATTTGAGTTATCCTACATTATTTTAATCTATATACGAGTATAGGATATGCAACTTCAGCAAACGGCTCTGAATATAAATATATGCTATTTATATTCATTTTAACTTAAAGAAGAAAAAGAGAAATAAAAATCAATGGTAGCAACTCAATATAATAATTATATTAGTGTATAATAGTAGATTAGTGTCTGGTGGGAGTTATTTATTAAGAAATTTAAGAGTTCAAGAATAAGTGGAAAATTTTATAATGTTATTAAAATTCATTCTAATAATTACCATTTACTTTTAAATTTTATTGA
The DNA here is from genome assembly GCA_029203775.1 of Neoneuromus ignobilis. Taxonomy (NCBI): domain Eukaryota; kingdom Metazoa; phylum Arthropoda; class Insecta; order Megaloptera; family Corydalidae; genus Neoneuromus; species Neoneuromus ignobilis. The sequence goes on along the minus strand of CP092094.1, from coordinate 27,746,786 downwards.
ACCAAAAATTGTAGGAGAAAAATGATATTAAGAGAAGCTCAATCCACTCAAGAAACCCTTCAGAGTAAGGCGTTATATGATTAAATTGTTATCCGATTAATAATATGAATAAAGATTCTTAGTCAAGAACTTTATTAAAAATCAAATGACTAAACATTCATCTGGTTCATTATACGACTAAAAAAAATTTCATATCATTTTAGTTGTTTTTCGTAAATAAAAAATTAATGGGATAAAAATTTAGTCAGATAAAAGATATAAAAAACAGGCTAAATGAATATAAAGATAGCAGAATAAAGATCAGAAGGATATTATCCCTGATGTTTTTTCATCGATGAGTTTTTTGAACTGAAACTTCTTTAGTCGCATTGAGGGAACATTTTGACATGCGACGGAAGTTGCGCACATACAGCGATACGAAAATGAGTTTGGGGAAAAATAAAGTAGCTCTAGTATATATAGAGCATAGGATAAATGGGTAGTGAGGCCCACCTGCACACGCACCATGTTAACATATGATTAATATTGTAAAGCAATAAGCAGCACGCTGTATTTATTATTTTTTTGAATAATTTCACTGTTTTATTGCTTTAATTGCAATTTATATTTCACCAAATCAGAAATCAGATGCTATCATTCATTTCTTATGTCGTTCTTTGTTTCCATACACTATATAGTGCAGCATATATTGGTAGAGGAAAAGATAAGTTACCAATGATTCTCAGTGAAGATTTTAATATCAATTTTTTGTCAGGAAATTCTCGAGAAATTCTTGATTTTTTAAAGAAGATTTAAATTTGACAATGTGTAGTGAACAAACTGTTGCAGCGACAAGATATTATACTACAATTGATGCCGTATTCAGGAAGTATTTAGACAATGTGATGTCAAAGGCATTCATATCTTACTTTACTTATAAACCAATTGTATCGTTTATACCTACTCAATTACCACTGAAGGAAACAATGAAAATTGAAGAAATTCCAAACAAATAAATTTTCATATTTTTTTTATACAAGTTTTAATTTGAAAATAAATATTAATCTTACTTATTATGAAATAATTGTAAATAATGTAATTTATTAAAAAAAATGGATCAGAATAAATATTTATTTTCTACTTAAATTTTTATCTTGTGTATTTACCGCCTCTCTCACTACAACATTTCTCCATTTTGTTACTGCTTTATTCTGACGAATTTTTATATTACGAGTTTTAAGCATGCGCTTGACCATTGCGCTTTACCTTTTTATAACTTTACAGTAAAGAAGTTTTATTTCTGGCATGCATACATATGTACACACACCCTTTTTAGTTTTAGAAAAAACATTTATCATTTTTTATTAAAGGTATTAATATTTATCTATTATTAGATATCAGGTTGGTTATGAAACGTGAAAAGACAATGCATTTATGTTCTTATAAAAATGATGACTTGTTCAATAATAGTTGTAGATTGTAATATGTACTCTTAATAAGTAATATCGGTCGACGAAAAAAACCTTGATTCCATTTTTTTTATTCAATAAAATTGAACTACTTTCTATGGAACAGTTAACGATTCGTTAAATCCTTTGTAAAAATTATTTGGAGCGTATAGCACTCCATTAAGAATTGTCGGAAATTACAGAATTTTAATGGAAACAACCACAGTTTCAATTGGTGTTCAATAAGATTTCAGTTTGTATTCTCAATAAGTAACATCGGTCGGCAAAAACAATTGACTTAATTCTTATATTTATATTCGATATAATCGAAATTTATGTAAAACTATTAACGTTTCGCGGAGTTTTCTGCAAAGGTTGTTTCGAGCTCATGTTGCTCTATCATGAATTGTCGGAAATTACGAAATTTTAATGGACACAACCACAATTTCAATTGGTACACAATAAGATTTCAATTTGTACTCTCAATAAGTAATATCGTCAGACGAAAAACCTTCGGCTTTCTTTCTTTCTTTTTTTATATTCGATATAAATCAAACTTCTTTATATAAAACTGTTAACGTATCGCCAAGAATTCTGCAAAGTCTGCTTCAAGCGCACGTTATTCCATTAAGAATTGTCTAAAATTACGAAATTTTAATAGAATCAACCACAATTTCAGCTATTACACAATATGATTTAAATTTGTACTCTTTATAACTAACATCGGTGAACGAAAAACCTTTAATTTCATTTCCTTTCTTTTTTGAAACGAAACTTTTTTAACGGCATTGAGGTAAAATTTTTACATCAAATAAAGAGGTTGTGCACGCACAGTGATGAAAATGAGACACTTACATAGTAAACATGGAGCATATGATAGAGGATAAGTGAGATCCATCACGCATGCGCTTCGTATTAACATATGATTACTATTGCAAAGCTATGAGCAGCACGCTGTATTTATTATGTGAATAATTTCACTATTTCGTTAATAATCATTAAGAAAACTTGTTTAAATTGCAAATTACATTTTACCCAATCAGAAATTGGATGATACTATCCATTTATAACGTTGTTCGTTGTTTCCATACACCACAGTAGATGCAGCATATATTAATAGAGGAGAAGATAAGCTACCAATGATTCTCAGTGGAAATTTATTATCAATTTATTGTCGGAAGATTCTCAAGCAATTATCGATTTTTTAATCAAGATTTAAATTTGACAATGTGTAATGATCCAACTGTTGCAACGACAAGATATGGTACTACAATTGATGCTGTATTCATGAAGTATTTAGAAAATGTGTCGTCAAAGACATTTATATCTTACTTATCAATAACAAATTGTATCGTTTATAGCTACTCAATCACCACCGGAGGAAGCAATGGAAATCGAATAAATTCAAAACGAATAAATTTTCATAATTTTTTATTACTTTATGGCAAAGAAGATTTACTTCTGGCGTGCGTACATAAGTACAAACACTCTTTTCTTATTAAAAAGAAACCGAGACGTCCCTGTATAATGAATTTTTTTTATTTTTATTTTTTTTATTAAAAATAAATAAAAAAAAATAAAAAAAACAAAATAAAAAAATAAAATTAAAAAGACCAAAAAAATTAACAAAAAATATATAAAAATAAATAAATAAAATTTTAAAAAAATATATATATATAAAATATATATATAAATATATTTATATATTATATATTTATATATTATCGGAGACTTCAGCGACGTCTCGGACGGCGACGTATCCGACGGCGACGTATCGGACGGCGTATCGGATGGCGCCTTGGGTGGCGTCTGGGGCTGCTCGAAGAAATATAAATCCGAAAAAACAATATTGAAAAAAAAATGTTATGTAACACGATGCGAAGAACACCATTACGCAACAGAAATTGCAAAAAGAACAAAGAAAAAAAACCATTACGTAACAAATTTTGCAATAAAGGCGAGGAAAAAAACGTAACAGATATTCCAAAGATACAATTGAAGAAAAAAAAATTTAAAAATTTAAAAATTGAGAAAAAAAAAGAAATGAAGAAAAAAATTAAAAAAGAAAATAAATTAAAAAAATAGAAGAAAATAATTTATTATACGGGGGTTACCTATATATATATATATATATATATATATATATATATATATATATATATATATATATGCATATATATTGAGTCTGTCGAAAAGTACTGCTCGCTTAGGTCACAATTATTTGAAGCACTTAGAAAAGCTTTTTAATGAAAGATATAAAATTTATGATATTTATTATTATATTTTACTATTGATACGTTTTAAAATATACTGAAACAAATATTTTATCTTTAGTATTTACTAGGAATAGTGAAGAAAAAAGGGTCTGTTGATATGGTTTATTTACGGTATTATGTTTATATATGTATTTAGAATACATAGAGAAATTAGTATAAAGATTTTGAAGCAAATACAGTAGCTGAAAGGGCATAAAGAAGATGATTTTGGAAACCTAAAAATTTAGATTTGAAACTTAGAAACGAACCATACTCTGGTAGATTTTCTGTGATCTCTAATGATGTTCTTCGCAAAATTTTGTTAAAAGACCTATTTTTAAGCTTTATTATTTAAGTATATAAGATGCGTATCACATGAATTGAGAATAGACAATATCATGTAATCGTTTATTTGTCTCTATTGACACGCAATAAAAGTGAACCATTTTTGGAACGCCTCGTAATTGAAGATGAAAAATGGATTACATATAAAAATGCAGTAACGAAAAGAGCATACTGCAAAAATGGATAACCTGCTCCGTCTAGATCTAAACCGAGTTTAAGTGTACAAAAATAATAGTTTGTATTATGAGAAATAAGAGAACCAATTTATTATGAACTTCAGAAGTCACAAAATGATTAATCTTAAAAAATATGATCAATAATTGGATAATTTGAATAATGAATTTTAAAAAAACTGTGGTTTTTACTAATGAAAAGCAAGTTATTTCTATATTATGACAACGCAAGGCCACACATTTTCTTTAGCAACCCAGGAAAAAATAGTGGAACTTGATTAAAAACGTTCTAAGTAGCCTAATATATTCTCCAGATATAGAACTTTCCGACTACCATTTATTTTTGGTTTAACAACATTTTTAAGTGGAAAAAAATAATGAGGATCAAGAACGAATCGTTTTATTTAAGAAAAATTCAAAAGCTTCGATTAAGATAATATAAAATTGTTAATATTAATAGAAATTACATAGTTAATTAAATATTATAAAAAAGTATAAAAATTATTATTTTACTTTACTTTAAAAATAGACAGAACTTTTATATACATTCATACATACATATATATATATATATATATATATATATATATATATATATATATATATATATATATATATATATATATATATATATATATATATATATATATATATATATATATATATATATATATATATATATATATATATATATATATATATATATATATATATATATATATATATATATATATATATATATGTAGAGACTTGGGTCTCCGTTTAGTGGAAATAAAATATCAAGTCGTATAACAAAAAATATTTATTTCATAAATCACAAGTTGTACAAGATGATTGGCAAGACTTTTGTCTACCGTGTTTTACTTCAACTGGCTAGAGATACTGGTTGTGTAGTTGAATAGGTCGAGTGAAGTACTGACTGATTTGGCAGTAAACAGTGACATTTATTGGTAATAACTTATTTTGTACAATATTTTGTTACAATGGTATACTTAAAATTAGCTTATTATATACATATTACGCTATACAAATGGTTGACAATTTTCGGTAGTAGTTTTTAATGTTTATATGTCTTTGTTTTGTGGGGAAACTTTCAAAACCCACTTAACAATAATTGTTTATTGATAAAACTTAAAACTAACTTAACTAACTTATAAACTAACACAAACTTAACTAGAACACGAGACGGCACAAACACTTAGATCACTTTTCGGTAACTAATCACTTTGTTTCTGTAGTTTGTATTTGCCGATAGGCATGTCGGTGGTGTTGTTTGTTATTGTTTTTGTTATTATTGTTTCAGGAAGGTGTCCAGCTTGAGCAGCCAGACGGGAACAAGAGAGGTTGGAAGTATTTTGTCATAGACGGGAAGATAATGTTTTTGGATTTACATGTCGGTAGTGTTTCAAGGTTACAAATTAGAGGATTCCGATGTCTCCTCGCGTTGGTAAGATAATTTGTGGTAATACGTGATATAAAGTCATATATTGTCTCTGTCTGTGCACGGGCATGTAATTTTGTTATACGGGTGCGGGGATCTGCTTAAAGAATAAGACGCAGAACTTTATTTTGAAGTATTTTGAGAGGTTTTAGCTTGTTAGGACTTGCAGTACACCAGATCGGGATGTTGTACGTCATTGTTGATCTGATGCATGCTTTGTAGAGGTGAGTTTTCACGTCTAGAGGTATGTTTGAGTTCAGTAATGGCCTTAGTGTTCGGAAAGCAGCCGATGCTTTTCCGAGCCGGTCTTGGATAGTATTATTGAATGTTAGTTTTTCAAATATTCCATGAAACAGTTAAAATCCGATCACTGGAACAAGACACTTCAGACCTCCATATCACTTGACAGAATTTCAATGTGGTCATTTGTCCGCAACCTTAAAACTAAATACTCACTGATCCTCACCCTTCTCTCTGAGAACGATGACATTGTCATCGATCTTCAGAAGAATATAAATCTTATCGTAGTCATTTGCCAAAGCCCACCGTGTTAGTGAATCACTTCCTCTACCTAAAACTTGATGTAACCACTTGATAGAACCACCTTATTAAGAAAAGTCCTTAGAAATCTCCCATCTTTAAATCCAAATATAACAAAAATTTCCTCTGCCGAAATTCACCGGTATATCCGGAAGCTAAAAAATAGATTTGCCCCTGGACCGGATAGCATTACCAATACATACCTTAACCATCTCTCGAGAAAGGCGATCACATTTTTGCTAAAACTTTAACGTCAGTACTTAAACTCAGCTATTACCTTACGGTATGGAAGAAATCTAAGATTACTCCCATACCTAAATGGACCAGGTGGACCACACTATCCGAGAAACCCAGGTACACAAGCTTGATACAACAAGATGATCATCGAACGCATATTTCAACAAATAGTTCTAAATGTCTTTTAAGCAAGATCAGTCCGCATTAAAAGTGGGTATATTTAAGATTGCTGATGACAAATATGACACCAAATATCGAAAAATTAGTGTCATTACACCACGCTCAGCGTTCTCACTAATAATATGTTATTAATTTTTTTAATAATATGTATTTGTTAATTAAACTATGAGCAATACACCAATATTGTTAATATATTTTAATAAAGTAATTTTAAAAATCTGTCCTTGTTTTTCAGTATATAAGGTGAGTAATTTTTTTTCGAAAAGGGAGCAGTAGACCAAAAAAGGTTGGGAACTTTAGTGTACAATATACCCATAAATTAATCAAAAAAAATGTTCTGTATAGTTTTATCGCCAGAATATGATATTAGAAAGTGATATAAGTCCATTTGTTCATATATGAGATATTTAAAAATTATTAATATAAAAAAATTCAAAATTGTCTTGAAAAATTGATTGGAAAATTGTTTGCAAATTTTTTTGGAAAATTTTTTTAAGTTATAAAGCATTACCCAATCTCACTTATAAAATATATTAATTGTATTTTTAACATTAAAATACAAGGTAGATTGATATTATTTTTAATTTTAAAAATATAAAGTGTAAATTTGAAATTATTTAAAAGACAAAATGTATTATTCTCTATGATTGTCATGAAATAAAAGACGTAAATTATTATCAATATCTTTATTTATAGATTTAGTCTACAAACAATTATAATTTTTAGAATAGAAAATTATTAAAATTTAAATTTTTTACGTTTTTAGTCTTTTGCTTTAGTATTATTTATATTATTATGTTTTAGTTTATGGCAAGTTTTTATGTTAATTAAATTTACTTCAAATTCTTCATAAGTATTACTGTTTGTTATGACATCATCGAAATAGCGAGTTGAATCAATTAAAAATTGCTCGAAATCGTTATAAAATTGTTGTCTGCCAAAATTAGCAAACGAATTACTTATAACCAATAATAAACAGTTCGTAGCTTTTAAATGAGTAGTTGTCCAATTTGTATCTTTAATAAATTTGTTTATAATATTTAATAAATTCGTAACAACTTCAATAATATAATGTTTAGGTATATTAACAGTATTAGAATCTGTAAATAGACTTTCAGATTGTAATACCTCGTATGATTTTGTATCTTCATTGATTAATTTCAATGTTTCTTTTGTAACTTCATTAAGAGTTTCTTTTTCTTGAATAATCCACTTAAATTCTACATTATTAAGACATTGTAAAAATTTATCAAACGATTTAAAAAAATCAACTAATTCTTGAATGTCAGCTTTTTGATCCAAAGTATTATCTATAATATGGAACAATTTGTCTTGTATTGTCAACATTTTCTTTTGAAATATTTCGTGGGGATTCTTTTTGGATATTTTCAATATATGAAATGTTGTTTGTGTCCAATAGAGAGAGTATGCGTCGATTAAATTTGTAAAATTATTTAGAAAAACCTGATCCTTTTGAGAATACATCAGTGTCCCAACAAAAGCTATTTGTTTTTTCAATATACTTTTCTCTATTGTTGTAATCGAACATATTCTATATAAACAAGAAGATATTTCTGTTACAAATGTTGTAATTTTATAAACAACAAGACGGAATATTTCGTGAAGTCTATCGCTTTCATTAAAAATCAATTTTAGAAAAGCTTCGTGTAAGGAAGTTGAAAACTCCTTAAAATATGTTTCGTATTCTTTCGAAAATTCTTTTTGAGTTCTTTGATAATCTAATATATTTATTATTGCATTATCGAGAATATAAAGCCATATTAAACGATGCTCAGATAAACCTTTATACAATCTCTCAAACGTATCGTTTATAACATCATTACTTTGCAATAATTGACATTTGTACTGGAATTTTTTTTCTTCATTCGAGTATAATCCAAATTTAAAATATTTCATCAATTTTAAAATAAAAAGACATTGTCGTTCATGAATTTGGATTTGTAACGAGATGAATGGCCAAGTGATATTAGATTGTAAAAAAATCAAACTGACTTTATTTTCAATTTGAATGAAATTCCTAATGGGTACGTTTACAGCAATACTAATTTCTGTAACAGAATCTAAGAAACTCTTATATAAATATAAATACATTGAATTAGTCAAAAATAGATGATTAATTGTATTAATTTTTGTAATTGCTTTGACTTGTTCAAATAAATCGTTTAACATATTACAGAAATGCTCTTGGAGAAATGCTATATCTTTATTATCTATTAAATATTTTAACTGATTTATTACAGAGTCAATTTTTAAAAATATTTCAATATTTTTATTACTTATAGAAAGTAACTGTTGCTCAGATAATTCGTTTAAGTGATCAATTATTAATTGACCTATTTCTGAATTTTTTGAAACACATTTATCAATTAATATTCTTTTATGATTTTCGACTGTTTGATCGAGAATTTCTCGCAATTCATTAAAAATATCCTTAGTGTATAGATGAGCGACAGAATTAAATATAGGAATGATTTCATTTCTAGATGTTAACGCGTGTTCTGTATCTAAGAGTTGTTTAGAAAGATTTCTCAGTCGGGTCGATATACACGTATTGTTATTTATGTTATTTAGTATTAAAACATTGAAACCTAATAATTTAACAGCGTTTAACTTATCATGTAAACTTGCTAAAAGTTGTATAGTATCTTCTGCAAATTCTTGTATTTCAGTTGTTTTACTACTTCTGTTTAACAAAAACTTCTTAAAGTTTTCGTAAACGATATTTCGTTCATTTAATAACTCATCTTTTAGAACTTCAACAATTTGAACCGCTTTAAGAAAATCTCTACCGATATGAATGTAAGATTTGGTGTAATCTATTTCTTCTAGTTTATGTATATTTATTTTCGCAACAAAATCCTCTTCATCAATAGTAAATAAATATCCAATCATTTGTTGTCTAATATAAATCGTTCTTTGTGTTTCCCAAATAAAAATAAATTGACAAGAATATAATTCAATTAGTCTACTTTCATGCCATTTTCCTTCCACATACTGTTTTTTATCTTTAATTATTAACTTTCCATTTCCTGAAAATTTCTCTTTTTGATTAAAGCAACTCTGAAAAAAATCATCGCTTATAACTTTTTGAAATTCTTTTTCATATTTCTTATCTTTTAAAGCGAGTTGTTTAAAATATGTGGAAGTTGGAATAGGCTCAAAAATACAATCATTATCATTACGCGAAGAAAACAATATATCTGGAGAATATTCGGTATCGTTGAAGTTTTCATTAGCTGAGAAATCGGACGACGGAACTGTAGACTTGTTCATCTGAAAAATAGATGTTTACTGTACTTAGGAAATATAATTGTAATTTTTAGTACTTAATAAATAAAGTAAAAAAATAAAAGCCTTTCATAATCTAATGATCGAAAACTAGTGAAATACAAAAAATATTTGTACAGTCATGATCATTAGAGTTAGACTCTAATTTTTTAAACATAAGTTTATGTTATATTATAAATTATCTATATTTATTAAATATTTTTTTAATTATAATAATTAATTTAAATTATTTTTTCCCTGAAAAATCAATCTTATCTAGAATTTTACCGAATATATTTAATGTAAGAAAAGTAATTTTGATAGAATAATTTTAAAACAATTTATTTCTCAGCATATGAAATAGGTGAAAATTTTACGTTTTAAAAACAAATTAAAGGTACTTTACTAATTACCCGTTTTTTAATTTAATTTAATAAACGTTTAATACAAATTTTAAATTTTTATATAATAGTGGAATAATTAAAAAAAATGAATGAAAATTTAACTTTCAACATTTTTATTAGTATTATACCTTATATTAGCGTTTTGTTGTTATACACACAAATAAATTACTATACATTACATTAACAATTACTTACCTTATTTCATTATAGATTTATATATATATATATATATATATATATATATATTGTATTTATTTTAAGCAAGATTAGGCATAATATAACAAGTTGGAGTAAACGAGTTCTTGTTAATATTGTGATAGTAATTGGCATGTTAAAATTTTAAGAATTTCCATAAGTAATGAAGCATCTATTAAGCTATCTTTGGAAATGTTTTCTATTTGACTTGCATGATATTTTATATTAGTATCCTGTATTGCACACGCACAACAATTTACTTTCTGTTTGCGTAGTTCATTTCTAATTTGTCTCCTTTAAGTCAAAATTGCGGTCTTTCAATCCTCAGAGAAACACATACAATGTGTGTATGTTGTCAAATTTTCACTGTGGATTGAATGCAATAACTACAACTAAAAAATATCATATCTATGGTGGTGAATTGGAAGTTCGTAAATGTCAACATTGGTTAAGAAAAATGCAAAAAGTTACATTGACCTTTCTGATACAACTCGAAATGAAAGGTGAGTCGAATTTAATAATAAAACCGTAAAATCTATCATTAAGTCCGATTAAAATTGACCATCAAAGAATTTTCACAACAACTTAGATCTGCATGGTCAACAATTCACAGTCATCTGAAAGATTTCACAAAATTCATAGAGAGGAGAAATGGTTACATGTGAACTATCTTTGTCAACAAAGAACAGAGAATAAAAATTTGTAACTCTTAGTGTCAAGGAACTGCTTCTTCGTAGGATTGTAACCGGAGTAAAAAACGAATTTTATACATGAATTTGAAGCAAACTAAGTAATGGTTTTTACTACATTAAACTCTAGTTTCAACAACAAAGTTCAACTTGATTTAAAAAAAGTGTTTTGTTATGTGTGTGATGGGATTTACATGGGGTGAATAACCATGAATTTCTGAAACCTAGAGACACAATAACGGCTGGAGTCTATTATCAACAATTGAAAAAAATCAGCAGATAATCTCAGAAAAGCGACCTGCATTAATCTACAAAAATTGAATCATCTTGCAGTACGATAACGCGAAACAACATGCAGCAAGAATAACTTTAAAAAATCAAGATATGGGTCGAGAAGTGTTATCGCATTCTTTCTACTTACCAGACGTAATCCTTTTGATTATTACCTGTTCATGACGATGGACTATTTACTTACTGAAAAAATTCCAAATATTGATGAAATCAAAAATTACCATAGACCATTTTTCTCTTAAAAAATTGCGAAATATAAATAAATTGATAATATTGCCAAAAAAAAAGATCTCCCAAGAATAATAGAAAATAATAATTGAGGATTTATAAAATTGTATAGAAAAGTATACATTATTGACACATGAGAGATATAAAAAATGTATGGAATAAAACATAGAGACGTTGGATCGTTATAATCTGAAAGTTCTGAGGCAATCCATCACACTACAATAGTTAAATAAATTTCAATGATGATGATTATATATATGTATATATATATATATATATATATATATATATATATACTGACTTACAAAGAATGAGTTATATAAAAAAATCTAATTTAAATACTATTTATCAAAAAAATTGCGTGAATAATGAAACTATTCTATGTAAAAGTACTTAAGTAGAAAAAAATAGAGAACTTTGAATATTGATTTCGAGTTTTCGGAAAAAATCAATTTTTAAAATAACTGTTAAAAATAAACAATTGAGGTTCTCATAGATGCAGAATGGGGTTAAGGTGTGGACTCTCTTTGATCTTAAAAAAGGTTCTTTTATGTGTCTGGTGGGATATTACAGGTGTGATTCATTACGAATTATTAAAACTGGTCAGTCTATCACAGCCGAGATCTATTGTGTGAATTAGAAAGATTAAAGGTGGAATTACGAAAAAATGATCCGTTCTGATGAACAATCAACGGGGCATCTTGCAGCACGACAATTTGAGACCGTATGCAATGAGAATTACTCAGGAAAAAATAAAGGAACTGGATTTAGAGCTGCTACCTCATCCGCCTTACTCTCCTGATATTATGCCGTCTAATTATTATTTATTCTGAAGTATGCAACATTCGCTTCGAGATAAAAAATTAATTCGGAAAATGATGCCCGAAAACACTTTGATGTCTTTTTAAAGTCAAAGTAGCCAGAATTTTATAAAAGAGGCATCAAAAATTTGCCTAAATTGTGGCAAGATATTATAAATAACCATGAAAATTATCTATCTGAATAAATATTATATATTTTTTTTGTAAATAATTTTTTCGCATTGTAAAAAAAAATCTTATCATTTTACCTTATATATATATTCGAGGGTCGTTATATAAGTATAGTAAATTTTCGTCAGATGGCACCGCAAGTCACAATGTGTCACAAGGTTAAATAGAACCACTCTTCGAACTGAGTCATACATAATTTTCATCCTGAACCGTCATGCTGTTATTGATTGGCAAACTTTAAAAACGAGTGTGTCAGTGATAGTTGATATCATGGAGAAAAGTGAGTTTTGCGCAGTAATCAAACATTTCTTTTTGAAAAAGTGGATAGCTGTACAGATCAAAACTAAGTTGAATGAAGTACATGGGGACTCCGTACCATCACTTGAGACCATTTACTTTCGGATAAATGAATTTAAACGTGACCGAAAATCGATGGAAGATGAACCGCGCTTTAGACGCCCGGTCGAGGTAACCACACCGGAAATGAAAAAAAATCCATGATACAGTGTTAGAAGATCGTCGGATCAAAAAGATCAAAATTCGTGAGATAGCTGAGATCGTAAGCATCTCAAGAGAACGAGATTTTCATATCTTACATGGCGAATTACACACGAGAAAGCTCTGCGCAAGATGGGTGCCGCGATTGTTGACTATCGACTACAAACGGGTGCGACCCGACATTTCTGAGCAATGTTTGTCTCGTGTTATTGGCAATCCAGAAGATTTTTGGTGTCGGTTCATTACTATGGATGAAATTTGGATCAATTACTACATTCCCAAATCAAAGCAGTAGTCAAAGCTGTGAACAGGACCTGGTGAAACTGCTCCGAAGGAAGCGAAGGTCGTTGCATCGGCCGGCAAGATAATGGCCTCAATATTTTGGGATTCTCAAGGCGTTATTTTCATTGACTACCTGGAAAAACATCGAACAATAACGGGACAATACTACGCTACCTTCCTAGACCAGTTGGACCGAGAACTCCAAGAGAAACGCCCAAGATTAGCGCTCAAAAAAGTAATCTTTCATCACGACAATGCATTTGCTCACACGTTAACTGTCGCAGAGACGAAACTGCACGAGCTGAATTACGAATTGCTGCCGTATCCATTTTATTCTCCGGATTTGGCTCTTTCCGACTTTTTTTATTTCTAAATCTACAAACCTGATTCGGGGGATAAAAATGTGTCTCAAATGAAAAGGTCATTGCCGCCGTGGACGAGTATTTAGCAGGTTTGGATTGAAACTACTTTTCCGAAGAGATAATAAATTTGGAGCACCGCTGGACTAAGTGTATAGAGCTCAAAGGAAATTATGTTGAAAAATAAAAAAAAAGTTTTTTGAAAAAGTTGTTTTCCTTACTTTTTTACATACTTATCAAACGACCTCGTGTATGTATATATATATATATATATATATATATATATATATATGTATATATATATATATATATATATATATATATATATATATATATATATATATATATATATATATATATATATATATATATATATATATATATATATATATATATATATATATATATATATATATATATATATATATATATATATATATATATATATATATATATATATATATATATATATTACTAAAAAAAGGTTCTAAAATATTTTATCAAAATAAAAATTTCTAAAATAAATTATAAATTATACCTTTCACGATAATATGATTGGGTTTTGGAAATTCACTTCAGTTCTTAAAATAAATAATGAGATTATTAAACATTTTTATAAAATGATCAAATCTGGCGGCGTATGATTAATTTTTGTCATAAAAAAAACGAATATATTCAGTACTATATTTTTATTATACATTTTTTTATACATAAAATGTAACAAAGACTATATTAAAATAATTTTTCAACATAGAGTATAATAAATTGCAAACAATGAATTAACTTGCGAACAATAAACTTAAAAATTTAAGGTCATACAATAAAATTTATCATTAAGGAATATAAAAAATAAGAAATTTCACATGATAATGTACTTAATTTCGTCCATATTTATAATGAAACGATAATTTCTTTTAATAACTTTATACTTAATTTTTAATTATTATGCTATTTTATTATTCTATAAAATTAATTTTTTGATTTATATAAATATTTCATATAATACGTATTTTCTTTTTTTTAATATGAAGACATTAATTTAAGAATATTCTTATTTACACAAGTTAATTATGCTAAATGTAATAATTAACTTATATATATATCAATTTAAATGATAAACACATTTCAACATTTATATTAATGTATTTTTCCACAGTTATTAGCTTTTACATAAGTATTTTCGTGCGATTTTTGGGTATTTTGTTGTTAAGTCGTAAACAGTTATATATTATTTTGTTCCCTTTACTGTTTATTTCTTGTAATCAATTTATCGAATTAATTAATGAAATTTTTTTAAATTTATTTCTATTACTTAGTAGCAGTACTATAATCTTTTTTGCTTTATGAATGACGGATTACTATTGATATTATTATTTACTTTAAATTGCATTTTTAAATAAAATTACATATATATATATATATATATATATATATATATATATATATATATATATAGGTTGGCAAGTATCTCCCTTCCGCTTTTTTTTTTTTTGTACATAGCTGCGAAATTCAAAAGACCAGAAGGCGGAAGGGAGATATTTGCCAACCTAATATATATATATATATATATATATATACATATATATATATATATATATATATATATATATATGAGTTGGATTATGATACTGAGATAATAAAACAATTCAGTTATTTTCAGATTGAATATTGTTTAGAAATCTGAAGTAATGTATGATTTTCCTTTCGTGTCTTCTTTATTTATTATTGAACTACTTTCGAGAAAAGTATTAGGACGATTAGGTATAGAAATTAATCTAGTTGGGGGAATACGGGGTTTGTTGTCAATATTTTGTTCTGCGTTGCGA
Organism: Neoneuromus ignobilis; assembly: GCA_029203775.1. Taxonomy (NCBI): domain Eukaryota; kingdom Metazoa; phylum Arthropoda; class Insecta; order Megaloptera; family Corydalidae; genus Neoneuromus; species Neoneuromus ignobilis. The sequence goes on along the minus strand of CP092094.1, from coordinate 27,731,136 downwards.
CGGCGAGTTGGAAGTTTTTCATTTCCTTCCTTATTGAGAAGAATATGTCCAACTCTTTTGTCGGAACGTCCTTTAATTTCATATCCAATATGTGGTCCGTGTGGGCCTTGAAGATTTGACGTTATTTCGGGATTATCTACATCAATTACTATCGTATATTTGACACTTTGGTTGTATTTAGTATTTACTTCAATAGTTGTCTGCATTTCTACCGGAAATAATGCTAATTTTATTTCACCAGTACGGCTTTCCACAAGAATCGAATCATGTTCGGTTACTTCAAAATTATTAATTGAAACGAGTTTCTGATTTCTAATATCTGGAATATTGGAAATATAATGGTTAATTTTTTGAAGCGCTAAAACAAAAGCGTCTGCTCTTTGTTCATGAAGTTTTTCGTTAGACAATTTTTCGTTTTTACGTAAATCTAAATCTTTATTTTGATCAAATTTCCAATCATTATGTTGATAAGGTGTTTGATTTTCTACATTTAATTTTAATGAGTAATTTCCGTTATGATCAAGTCCACCGAAAGCACCTAATGATAAAGAAAATTGATGGAAGCCTTGATTGATAAGGTTTTGCATATTACTATCTGTTTCAATGAATCTCGAAATTTCATTTCTAAATTTTTTTGCTGTTATGTTACATAGTTGTGGTATTTTTTCCTGTAATGCTTCGAATAAACAATTATTTTCTACGACATCTGTATTTTTATTATATTGAACATTTTTATTACTTCCGTGAATTTGGAAATGATTTTCTTTTAGTTCCAAATCGATAATTACGTTTTCTTCTCCTTCAATTCCAGCAGAAAACTTTTGCTTTACACCTCCTTCTCCTCTAACTATTATAGTCAGTCCTCCAATCCCGTACACTTTTAATATTTCATATATTGTTCGTGTACATGCTTCAACGCATGTCATGTCCATTGGAATATTTTCTCTAATTATAGAAGCAAATAATTTAGGATTTCTAGTCTTCGCCAACAATTTAAGTAGTTGTCTATGATATTCGTCTGTTATATTTCTCACTATTTTCGAACTATCACCGTTTTGTTGTTGATTTTCCGCTTGTAATTGATATTTGTATTTTTCTCTCAGTTCTTCAAAATGGCTTGTATATTTATTTTCTGTGCACGATTCATAACCTTTTTTTATACACTTACCAACAGATGTTATAAATTTGTTAGCATTCTCTTTAAGTATAGGGCTGACGATATGATGTGCTATAATGAATCCTATTTTTTCATTGAGCATTAATTTCCAATGATCAATAATCTGTCTTCTAAAATTATTGTACTCGTTTTCTGATTGTTGTTCAGAGTTCGTAAGTTTTTGTGTACGATTTTTAGTCAATTTTTTGTTGTTCAGACTGTTCTCTATTTTTTCATTCAAATTATTTAGAGTATTATGAGTAACTGTTAATATTTTGGCAATATGAATCGTACGCTCAGACCATGTAATTATTTGACAAATTATATTAATAGGTAATACGGGTGTATTTTTTCCTGCTTTATTTATTTTTTTGCTAGCTTCTTGTACTCCTTGAGAGATACTACCAACTATGTCTTTAGCAATTGGTAAAAACTTATCAATATTACTTTGTTCATCAAAAAAAATTTGAGTTAAATCAAAAATCATTTCTGTTGCTTTTTCTTTTCCTAATATCTTATACGTCTTTTCCAAAGTTGTTGATATATCGTGAACCTCTACTTGTTCATCAATATTAGTTAAGATCGTAGAACTAATACCCTCACATAGTGTTTGAAGGTAATTTTCTATTAACTTATCAATACTGGCATTAACTAAACCGAATGTTATTCCTTCTATAGTTTTAATTGAAATTCTTTTTACAACTTCTTTACCGATACTTTTTTTCATTTCTTTAAAACTAGCTCCTCCAACAGTTTTAATTAATTGTTTTCCAGCCATTTGTGACACTTTTTTTCCTCCAACTTCAATATAACGTCCGGCTATTTTATAACCAAAACGTGACAATTTAACTGTTTTCGAAAAAAAAGCTCCCATACCAGCAGTTACAATACTGAAAAATAAGCTTTGAAGTTTTTGTCGTTTATAGTCTTGCCAACTAAAATAACCACTCATTGCAGCATCGGCTGCAAACATAATATCACTAATACCTTCACTTATGAATGCCGCGCCAACGTGAGTCATCAAACCTACTGAAAAAATTTCAATCGCAACGCCTATAGCTATTTGCATGACGCCCATCACAACCACTATTACTGTATTAAGAATCATTGTCAATGTATATTTTTTCTCTTCTAATTTAAGAAGAAATTCTAATCCATTTAGAGAAAACATGCTAATTTCGCAATGATTAACAACTTGATTCTGTTCTATAAACTCATTTAGTTGTATTAATTTATAGTCAGGAACGTTTAATTTGTCCAAAATGCTTTTAGTTCGTTCTAACATCCGTGCAATATTTTTCATCGTGTCCTTTTTTAGTAATCGTAATCTAGTATCTAAAATCAATTTTATGGTATCTTCGTATTCTTTGTATGAAATGTCTAAACAATTTTCTCTCTTGTCATTAATTATATAAAAAACTGGAAATTGTGATGTACATGGTGTGGAATTGTGAGCTATTGATAAATAATTGTTTGCGATCCAATTTTTATTAATAAGATGATCAATCATATCTTCAGTGAGTTTGTGTTCTGGAATGAGCTTGCTTTTAGAAAACATCGATAGCAAATCGGTTTTACTCATTTGTCTAGTATATATATTCTTTAATTTCTGCTCTAAATCACTTATATTATTATTGATTAAGGAAGGTTCAATAATCTTGTATTCCACTAATTCCCAAAATATATTTCGGTGTGGTTTTTGAAATAGCTGTAAAACTATAGGATAATTATTATTTTTTATATCTCGTTCAATTTTTTGAAGAGCTATTCTGTAAATAAAACGTAGAGATAATAATGTTTTTACGACATACTCATACACAGGACACGAAGGAAGTTCAATTTGATGAATTTTATCGAAATTAATATTTAATTGATAAGTATCATTTGAATTGTTTTGTTTTTTAAGTATTTTTTGTTCAATTAAAGTAGTCAATATATTTTGAACTTCTATTCTGGTGATGTTTTCTTTGGTAAAATCTTCTATCGTTATCGAATCAAAATAAGAAAATGTTACACAGTCGATTTTATTTACATCTACAGAAGCTCTTTTGTTAAATGAGAACACTCCTCTTTTTTTAAAAAAATCGTATTTTTTTCTGCCGATAAATTGTACAAATTCATTCTTATTAAAAACATACTTACTTTCCACTTGTTGCTTCATCTTCTCGACATTGAAAAATATCTGTTCTTTTTTATTATCTATAAAATGATTTTTTAGATCTACTCTGTTCATTTTTTCTGATAGAAATGTTGATGTGGACGGATCAATTCCTTTCAATTTTTCTTCATCAACTATAATGTACTTAATTTCTTGTGTTAATATTTTTTTATCGAGTAGTATCTTCCAAAAGTTTTCTCTACTTGGCAACATCACACATTCTTTAAAATCTTTCTGAAATTCTTTGTCGATAATTTCTTCTCCTCTATATTTATCTAAGAATCCCAATAATACTTCAAAAGAAATTCCGTAATCATGAGCAATTTTATTTATTACATTTTCGGAAATGTTACTTTGTATTTTTGGTTTAGTTATGACACCTTCTGTAAATAAATCATCATACAAAATTTCGGCCAATTCTTCGTTGATTGCATAATTAATTAAAGACTGTGGTGTTATAAATCGACCTAAAATATCGTCAATGGATTCTATAAAAGTATTATACAATGTACATATACTGTTTTGTTGTTTTTCAAATGCATCGATTTGAATAAGACTTTCCTTATTATTCTGTTTAATATTAGATACTACTCCTGCTGCATTCATAGACCAATTTATATGTTCCTGAAAAATTACCGAAGCTTTTCGCAATTCTTTCTTAAATTCCTTTATATTGTTTTCTTTGCCAAGAGCAAAAGCTTTATAATAATGAGCTGCTTCTGAAAATGATGGTTCTTCTTTGATGACGTGATCAAAAAGGACAATTGCTTCTTTACATTTATTATTCTCAACAAGAGATCTTGATATCTTGATTATTTGCATTGGATCACAAGTCCAATTTATTAAGTCGTCATAATTTTCGAATTTCAATGTTTTCAATTGTAAAATAAATTCATTGAGCTCTTTTTCAAAATGTTTCTTGTTCTGATCATGTTTCATATTTCTTATTAAATCGTCATTTTTATCCAACCAAAATGCCCACTTATCCAAACAACATCTTAATAGTATTTGTTTAATTTCAGTAAAAATGTCTCGTTCATTTAGATGATTTCTCAATCGTTCGTATTGTTTTTTGAATTTTCTAAAAGAATACTCTTCATAAGTGATTTTAGTTTCATAAAAATCTTTAATATTTGATAAACGGTGCAACTCGTCAAAATCTCGCTGTTTTTTACTTTCTATTATTTTGAAATTGCCTTGTACGCACTGTTTTGATCCTAAAACAATTAGTTGACCAGATCCACGATCCCCACATCTAGCTGCTCGTCCGAATGCCTGCTGTTCAATACGACTATTATTTGGCAAGTAGGTTAATAAGACATGCAAGCCACCCGCTGCTTCCAATTCTCGACTAATTTTAATATCCATTCCGCGGCCAGCCAAGTTTGTTGCTATAATTATTTCCTGTTGTTTCAGTCTCGCATTATCTCGAGTTACTTCGAAGTTGTTATAATCTCGAGTATACTTATGAATTCTTTTAGTATTTTTTTCGCAAAAAGTGCTATACAACATTTCTACCTCGTCTATTGTTTCACAAATAATTAAAACTGATCGATTCATTTCTTTTATGATTTTTTTTGTTTCCTCGTATATTTTATTTATCCAATCTTCTTTACTAGTACAAAAAAACGATTTTTCCTCATGAAACTGCTTAGATCTTGCTGTAGGAATAGTGACAAAGTCCACGTCGTACATCTCTTTTAATAGGTCTCTTTCTCTGTGTGATCCTAATGTACCCGTTAATCCATAAAGATTATTGTACAGTTTAAAAAATGATATATTCGAAATAAAAACAGCTTTTAAACTTTGAAGCGATAACTTGCATCCGTGTTTCAACTGAAGAAATTGATGCATTGCTCCATCCCATTGCGAATTCGCTTGATCCGTTCCTGTATCTTTATCCAGAATCGTAACATTAGGATTAAGATCCGTATTCGTTCCTGTCCTATCTACATCGATAATATAATTATTCTGGTCTTTCATAAATAAAGATATTTTAGAATTGTTAATCCAAGTTTCCAAATGTCTTTCTATGAATGGTTTAAGATAATTAGGTACACGAATAATTTTATCTCTTTCAATGCATTCATTCAATAGATAATAAAGACGATCTGCGAACATTTTAAGTTCTGGTAAAAGCACATTTCTAACTTGATCGACGTCAATTTTATCTATTAACACTTTACCGTCGTCATTTAATAATTTAGCTTCAATCAAACATTCTCGAATAACTTTTATCTGATGATCTTTCAATTTCGAATCAAGTCTTCCAATATCTTCATCTTTTATTACACCGTATAAATCATATAGTATCGATTCTTTTATAATTTTTGTATCGAATGTATTAGAAAAGTCTTCAACACTTTTTACTGGTTTATTGATCCATTGCCAAATATAAATATAAACAGACTCAAGTTTGTCGAGACCTGCAATTTCGTGACTTAAATACAACATATTGTTACCTTTGTCTAGCAACATGCTATCCACTTCATCAACAATTATATTTTCAAAATTACGATCACCCAAAATGTTTTTTCCGTAGAATCTATCCAAAAGATAATCACGTTGAAAGTTTGATAAGTCACCATAGACTATCTGATTTTTTAAATATACTTCTATTCTTTTCTCCGAGTCTTCGTTGCAATTATGCGATACATTAATATCGAATAAATTGTAGATATCCTGATTCTCTTCGGCATCACGTTTTGCTAGTACCGATGAGCTAGTTACAATATCTACTTTTTCGTCAAACAATGCTTTTATAATAGATACAGCCACGACAATTAAAGATTTTCCTTCGCCTGTTGATACTTGCGCTAAAATGTTACGTTTATTCTCCAAAAGCGTCAAAATAGTTAACTTTTGTGTATCACGAAGTAAAAATCCTCTTTTTAGTTTTAATGCTCTGTCAATTACAGTAAGCATTTCTTTGAAAATGTTTTCATCATTTAAAATCGTTTTTATCTCTTTTTTATTACATACGCGGTTTTTAAATGAATTAGCCCAATTTATGATATCGATTTCTGTCCAATCGATTATAAGTTTTCCAGTTAATTCATATTCCGGCTGAGAAACACCACTTACAATATTTTCAATTTGTAATAACTGTTCGGCAATTCCAAGTGATGTATTAGCATTACTGTTAATCAATTCTACTAGTTGTTTCACACACCGGTCCTTTCCATCGGAAATAAAACTTTTCTCCATAATTTTTGTCCATTCATTAATATCAGAATCTGTTAGGTATTTTAATTCCTTATCACCTAAAATCCATTTTTGATCGTGAAAATTGGATAAAATTTCAATTAATTTATTAATAGACAATATTTCATTCTTCTTCTTTAAAATACTTAAGAAACTTTCAATCAATGAAGTACCAAAAATATTTTCCATTGTCAACAAATAATATGTAGCCATTGATAATTGATCACTTACGTTCCAGTTTATCAATAGTGATAATCTATGTGTCCAATATTTTTCTTTAAGATAATAAGACCATTCAGATAACCCTAATTCTTCTAAATAAATGTCTTCATTTGGAATACTACTCAACAAATATAAATTTTCTTCTATACATTGAATCGAAATCGGAATATTTGACGTGTTTCCATCGAGTTTTGCTTTTAATAAAAACAGGAGGTCTTTGTTGTATATTTTTGATAAATACGTTCTGAATTTCAATTTATCATCTAGTGGTTTCTTAAAATAATTCTCGAACTGCATTAACATTAATTCATCTATCCAATTTCTTTGATTATAAGCTGCAACTATCCAACAATATGTATTTAGTTGTTTCTTAATATTAACAACAGATTCAATAATTACGTTAGTTAGAAAGCATAATTCGTTGAAAGATACAAACATTCCTTCATTCTGAAAGTGTAACATTATATAATAAAGAATCTGATGTTTTCCTATATACCGGCAAGAAATTTTTTCCAGTCTTTCTTTTAAATACTGTTGTTCGATTTCTCCTGGAAAAAAGCTGATAATTTTATTTAAAGTGTCTTCTTCATTGAAATCCAATATTTTAAACTGTAAAGACTCATCATTTTGAGAAATATTTTTATCGGTCAAAAATATGTTCTGTTCAAAATATTCAACAAATTCTTTTTTCGTTTGAAACGAATCGATTTTTTCAAAAATACACGCATACATACTTTCTTTTCTTTCACGACTTAATTCTAACTTTTCGTAATCTTTGTCAATATTTAACAGACCAAATTCGTTTTCATCCTGTAAAATATGAACAGATAATATTGATGCCGGATTCCGTTGATCCAATAAAATGAATTGCTCATCTTGGTTTTGTGAATAAAATCTTAAATTTATATCAAACATATACGCCAGAAGTTCTCTATAAGCAAATGCTTTTAAGCTGTTTTCCCGAATGTACCGATTGTATTCATCAAGAACTATTCGATTTTTACAACATGCATCCCAATTGTATTCTTGATCCATCTCATTATTGAAATTATTATAATGAGATTCGAGAAATTCGTTTTTATGAATCTCTTCTTCTAACTCGGATGTAATTAATTTATCGTAGTTACTCTTTATCCAAAGAATATATATTTCCTCATGTTGTTGGAGTTCACTCAACAATATGTGCAAAAGGTTGTCTAATTTCTGTTTTTTATTCTCAATAAACTCATTATATTCGTTATAGTATTTTTTGATATCAGGATGCACTTTTTCGGATGTACCAACTTCCAATACGAACAATTGTATAGAACGTTTCATTGCATCGTAACTTTCATCTGCATTTCGTACGTTTTTAAAGAAATTTGCAACAGTTTCATATTGCTGTACGTTCTTCTTATCGAAATATTGCTCGAATGTTCCTAAAATATGATGAGAAATATTGTTAATACACATATAGTCTTCAGTTTTAATAAGAAATTTTGACTTAAATGCAACCTTCTCCTGATTGTCAGCAAGATCGTAATAAGTGGGTAAATGTTTCTCAATTTCTTGCAATGTCGAAAGTCGAACTTTTTCTAATAAAATATTTTCTATTTGCAATAATTTATTTCTTTTTTCATTTTTTACACCTTTTCTTTCGATGATATTTGTTTGGAATTTTTCAAAAATGGAAAATAATTGGCAGACTTCAGTGTAATCTAATTTTACGTTTTTCAATTTCAACCATTCTTCAAGTGACTCCGAGCCGCTTTTCAGTTTATTTAATAGATCAATGACAGTTTTTCCATCAGGTTTCTCATTTTTTATATTATGAGATACTGAATTACTTAATTTATTATATTGTTTATTTCTATTCCATTCATCAAAAGTAACTTCTTGTTTAATAGTTAATTCTACATTTTGTTGTTTTTGTTGTTTTTCATTTTCTATCATTGCTTCCAAAACTTGCTGTTTTGTGACTTTTAAATCGGAATGTATTTGTTCTAAAGAACTAAATTTGTAAGAGTAATTTGATAAAATATTAGTATTCGAAATAGCTTTTTTTCTCACTGATTTCGCTTGCTTTTGCATATCTTTGTCAATTCTATTTCTTCGTGTTTCATCGTATTCGTTGTTTATAGTATGTTCGATAGCCGACGTCGTAATTTCTGCATATTTGCCATGATAAGGACACCAAATTCGATCAGAACGCGATCCAGAAACGAATTTCAATTTAAGTTTACTATTCTGATTTTCCCCATGAAATCCATCACTTTTGTACCATTGATAGCTAGTATAAGCCATATCCCACCCATTTTTTCCATGATGACCATATTTTCCACCTTTTCCTTTTTCACCATTTTTTCCTTTATTGGCTTCGGCGACAACATTTAAATTGTTTACAATAATTTCTCCATTAAAACCTCCCTCACCACCTAATCCATATTCTCCACCCTGTCCTCCTTTAAATCCTAATGATCCACAATATAATAAAAAAGCTTGATGCGAGAAAGCACTATTAGAATATGAAAATGTTATATTATTGTTCGCTTTTGTATTAACGAATAAAAAAAAATTATCACCTTTTCTCCAATTTTGTATAGCATTTCCTTGTGTTTTCATATTCCTAATTGTATTATTTACTAATCGTATTCTATCCTGATAACGTGAAAGAGTTTTAACTGGCGAAGGATACTTTTTTACGAGTTCAGCTTTTGTTATTCCTCGTCCATCATCACCATTTCTGCCATCTCCTCCATTTTGTCCTTTACTACCATTTCCCCCATGAGAGATAATTAAGAAATTTTTAGGATTTTTTATTTCTTCGGACAAAATTAATACATTTCCTCCGCTTTCTCCAGCATAACCGTCCGCTCCTAACTTACCATGTCCGTCTTTTCCAGTACCTGCATCACTTGAATAAACATGACTGTTATTTTTTCCAGAAACATTCCATATTATCTTATCATAAATTTTTATTATTTTCGAAAAAACAACAATATTTTTTCCGTGCCATATATCGTTTAGAAGATTTTTATCGATATGTATAACGATAGCATTAACGAACCTTACTTCCTCAACATTGTTATTTTTGTCGCATTCTTCTTCTAATTCACTTAGAATATCACTGATGACAATATGTTTCCCAATTATTTCAATAACAAAACGATTGTCGATTCTTTCTGTTTTCATTTTTATAGGTTTTATGTAATCTTCGACGACTTCTTTAAACGTATCTATAAGCAAAATCTCTTTCTGTTTCATTAAAAATAGTGCAATTTCTTGTAAAACTATAAGTTCTTTTTTATAAACTTCCATTTCAAAACTCGTGATTATCTCAAGTAGCGCATGGAAAGATAAATTATTATGGCAAAAATTTTGTAATTGTAATTTTTCAACAACTAGTTCTATATTTTTTATCGAGCTTAATAAATCAAGAAATGCATCTATGAAATCTAATTCTTTTTTAATCGATTCGCAGAAAACAATCATTTGATCGAGATAATATTTTTTAAATTGTTTAATAAATATTTTTTCAATTTCTTTACTTATTAAAGAGCGGTGTTTCAATGAAAGTTCATAATATTTGGTTTTGTTTAAAGGGTATGGAACGTGGTCCAAGCTTTGCATATTCGTTAACGAATTAAAAATATCTCGAATCATTAAGCTATTTTTATTTTCAATTACTTCTCTAAAAAATATTGTTGCATCTGTTAATATTAAAGTGAGACAGCATTGAATATATCTTCGTTCAATGTAAATATGATCGATATTACTTAGAGATGATACGTTGTTTACTTCCTGAATAACGATTTTTACATACTTTAGGCTACTACTGTATTCTTCAATTTCTTTTTGAATAATTTCTTTGATGATATCTTTTTTACAGACATAAGTTTGTTTTCCATTTTGTATAATCATAGACGATAATAAGCATTGTGCAATTCTTTCGTACTTATCAGCCAATAAATTCATATCTACCAAGCGATAAGCTCGACTCAAATAATTATATCGCTCCGCTGTTATCCAAATATTTTTATGTTCAGGTACAGTAACTGAATTTTCTAATAAACTGATAATTTTTAACACTTGAACATTTTGAATTCTTCGTTTAAGGTATTGTCTTTTTTCAAAATTACATTTTTCAGTTAGACGAATAATATCATTTTGATTATTCAATACATCTCCTAGAGATATTTGTCTTGTTATATGCATTAAAAATTGTTTTTCGTCCAAATTATGCTCGTTATTATATTTCATTAGTATAAACTTTTGCTGTTTATAAATTTGTTCGATTTCTTTCAAAGAAGTCACAGCGTTATTCTTTAACTTTTTAATGTCGTCAGATGTATTTTCATAATGAATTTCATTCAGTATATTTAAACATTTTTCTAAATATCTTTTAACAGTTTCTAAATCAACTTTTTTCTTACGGAATAAGTTGTTATGGAGTGAAGCAAGATTATAATAATGGTAAGCTAAATGTTCGCAATACTGCGAAAATGTCCATGATTTGACATTGCATTTTATATCTTTCCTTATTATGTTATAGGCATTATTTATTTTCGTTATTAAACTTTTTAACCAAGATTTAATTTCAAATGAAGTTTCTTCTAACATAAGTAACAAATGTTCTATATTATATAATGAATAAATCCATGAGTCAGTAGAATCATCATTTAACATATTATTGTTATTCCAAGAAATATCATTTGGATGATCGTCGATTTGATTTTGCTCACTTTTCATCTGAAAAGTAAATTAACAGTAATAAATTTTGCTTTTTTTATAAAGTATGAAAAACACATAAAGGATTGAATATTAAATAATATTATATTATATTATATATATATATATATATATATATATATATATATATGTATATATACTAAATACCAGTAATAATTTTTGTTAAAAATAATATAAATTCCCATAAGTAAAGACATGTTTGAAATGAATGACATAAACAAATATGTATAAAATGATTTTGTTAATCAATGATATAATTGCTATTATTATCTTTAATACTTTTCTATCTTGTTACCAAAGATTCAATAAATCACTTAAACAATTCTGTCTTTTTTGAAGAGATAAATGACCAAGGTAATTTTTAATTTCATCAGTATTTAAATTTTTTTCTCAGTAAGTGAACACACTAGTGACCTGAACAGGTGATAATCAGATAGAGTTACATCTGGTAATGTAAAGAGGATGCGATAACATTTCCCTTTCCAGTGTCTCGATTTTTTGCGTTATTCTTACTGCATATGGTTTAATCTTATCGTACTGAAAAATAACGATCTTTCTATGAATCAACGGAGATCATTTTTCTGATGTTATTTTCCGTATTTTTGTTAATTGTTGATAGTATATTTCAGTCGTTACTATGTCTTTGGATTTCATCAATTCATGAAAGTACTACCAAACGCATCAAAACCCTTTTTCGAGTCAAACTAGTCTTTGCTGTTAAAACTAGAGTTTTATTTAGTAAAATGCATTGCTAAATTGGTTTCAAATTAGTGATAAAATCTATTTTTCATCTTCGGTTCAAATCCTATAAAAAATAGCTCATTGTTATGCCTCTTGAAATGAAATACAAGTAATTATTCTCTGTTCTTTATTGAACAAAGAGAGTTTGTGTATATCCATTTTTTTCTCTATAAACCTTATCAATTGTTTTTAGATATTTGTAAACTGTTGATCATTTAAACTTAAATTATTATGATAATTCTTTAATGGTTAATTTTGTATCGAACTTAAGGAGAAAATTTACATCCCCATTATCAAATTCGACTAGCCTTCCACTTCGAAGTGTATCAGAAAGGTCACACCACCTTACGCATTTTTTTTTAAACTAGTGTTGACGTTTGTAGATTTTAAGCTTACCACCATAGATATCACATTTTTTAAGTGAAACTTCTTTATCGGCATTGGGGTAATTTTTTTACATACAATAGAAGTTACGTACCGAATCTACTCAGTGGAAATCTAGTATATATAGAGCATAGGGTAGAGGGGTAATGAGACCCATCACGCATGCGCGTCGGTTTAATATGATTGAGCAATAGGCACCACGTTGTATTTGCTGTAGTTTTTCACTGTTCTGTTAGTAATTATTATTTACAATTAGTCTGTGAATTGTGCTTAAATAAGAATATTATTGAGTGTACTAACATTGATATTTTAACGTGGTATTAAAAAATTTATAAAATCAACTTAAAATTGAGGTTATGGCATGTATACCAATATATAGATATAGTATTTTATAACATAATGTATATACATTTAATCTATTTATCAAATAAAAGAAATACTATAAAAAACACGTGGTATTTAAAAATTATCGGAACCTATACAGTTTTGAGGTTATCTGTTGTTTTATTTGTAACAATTTCTCACAATAATTTTATTTATAATTATGATCAAATTACTCTACACTTTTATCAAAAAATGTTATATTAAAATTATAATGAATTCTTTGTTCTCAGGTGTCATTTTAATGATTTATTGAATTTTACGTGGTGTTATAAAACAATTATCTATAAATAATATCTAAATAGATGCTATTTATTGCAGTTATATATTATTTGTGAGTATTTCCTTTAATTGTTTTATTTTTAAAACATTGATCTAATTGTATATTATATATTATACAATAGTAATATAATAGTAAATAAAAAAAAGGTTTTTTTACAGGTTTTAAGATGGTAAAGTCTATTGCGCAAAAACTTTACTTATCAAAAAACAATTGTATCGTTTATACCTATTCAGTCACCACCAGAGGAAGCAATGGAAATTAAAGAAATTCCAAACGAAAACGAATAAATTTTCATAATTCATAATTTTATAAAAGTTTTAATTTGAAAATAAATATTAATCTTACTTAATATGAAATAATTGTAAAAATTTAATTTATTTAAATAATTAATCATTTTCTATTTAAATTTTTAACCCGTGTATTTATCGCCTCTCTCCCTACTACATTTCTTCATTTTGTTACTCGCTTTATCCTGAAGAATTTGTTCATTTATGAGTTTTAGGTATGCGCTTGTCCGTTTACCTTTTTATTACTTTATTGAAAAGAAGTTTCACTTCTGGCATGCATACATAAGTACACATACCCTTTTTTAGTTATAGTTGTTACATTCAATCAACAATGAAAATTGCACAGCACACTGTGTTGTATGGGTTTCTCTGAGGGTTAAAATGCAACTATTTTGTTGTAATAGAGACAATTTAGAAATTAACTACGCATATAGAAAGTTGAAAGTTGTACATATACAACATAGCAAGACACTCGCGTGAAATACTGTGCAACTCAGATACGAAACATATTTAAAAATAGCTTGATAGAGGCGTCATTACTAATGGGAATCTTTGATATTTTATAGAGAAAATAGATATAAAAAAATGTTTTCGATTTATTTAATATAAAAATTATTTAAAATTTCACAATTTTCTTAAAAATAAATATATATTAAGAATGTGCAAAATTATTTGTTTGACGTTTAGTTGATATTTAAACTATTGTAAGTTGCTAAATATGTTTGTTTTTATTTCTTTGTTTTGTCAATGTTAACATCTGTTAAACTTAAAAATTAATGTATGATAGATCATTATCTTTTTTATAAACACACTCTTTATTTATATTTTTTAACAAGAAAACAAAAACGTAACACATACATCAAAACAGTTATTATTCATTTAATCGGCTTAAAATTTCTACAAAAGTTACAAATTCATTTTTACATAAAAATGATTATTTATAGTTATACATGATTTTTCTATGTTATAAATAATGACTTTATCAGAAATATAACGATTGTTTTGATTAATCACAAATTAAAGATAATGATTTTGAATTGGTTGTTGTAAAAAAATGTACCGAATTAATCGAGGATGAGAAATGGATACACTTCTATATTTACGAAAACAAAAAACGATTAGTAAGTTTTGAAAAATCCTCTACTTTAACAATGTGTCTTTAAAAATTGTGTACGCGTAGCTCATAAATATTTCAAAAACGTACGAAACTATTTAAATGAAAGATATGTGACTCACTATTTTTACGGTTATGTTTTATTATTGAAGCATGTTAACATAGACTTAAACAAATATTTTATCATCAGTATTTAGTAAAGAACCATAAAGGAAAGATATTTGTTAATAAGGTTCATCCACGGCACTGTATGCTTTATGAATATCAGCAAGGAATTAATGTAGAAACAAACAGAAATTTGTAAACATTTTTTAAAGAACACACTATCTGAAATGATATACAGAAGATGGGTCGATAAAATTTGAAAACACAAATTTCAACTTTAAAGATGAACTGGAAGACCTACCATTATCGATGATTATATTTTGCGCAACATTTTAGAAGATGATACATTTTTGTTCACAGTAGAGATATATATGAGTATGCAAGATGTGTACCACATAAATTAACTATTAAGAATAGAATGGATCGTGTAATCGTTTACTAGACTCTATTTTCATACAATAAAAATGAACAATTTTTGAAAAACTTCGTACTTAAAAATTAAAAATGGATTATATATGAAAAGGTAGTTAGGAAAAACCCAACTCCAAAGTTTAACAACCCACTTCGTCGTCATTTAAACCGAATTTTAGACATAAAAAGGGAATGCTGTCTATATGGTGAGATATGAAAGAATCTATTTATTATCAATTTCTAAAATCAAAAGAACGATTCATTATCAAAAAACGTTATCAATAATTGGACAATTTTAATCATAAAAAAGTGCTCGGCTTTTGTAATAGGAAGCAAGTTATCTTTACAGTATGATCTTTCTTTAGCAACTGTGAAAATTATGAGTGATTATTATACAAATATGAGGCTATTGGCGAGGATGTGTAGTATTTCTAACCAGAAATTTGTATCTCTATGTTAATTAGCAATATCCAAAACAATTTCCTAATTCATATATATATATATATATATATATATATATATATATATATATATATATATATATATATATATATATATATATATATATATATATAATTGAGCAAAGGAAAATTGCCATGACAGTTTCTTGTACGTGAATGACATGAGTTACGACAAGAAATATAAATTCTTAATATCATAAAAATTGTTATCTGTGTATGCGGAAAAAGTGTTTTGTTGACTCCAACCAGCGAAGTATGATTCATTATATTTAAAAGTGATAATTTTGATCTCAATAATAAGCCACATACTGATTAGTCTTCTAACATTCATAACAACATTTTGTTTACTTCAATGGATACAAACTCACATATTTCATCAGAAAAAATTTATAATAAGCTAAATACAGAAATACCTCGTATAGTCCGGCTAATCAGTTCTACTGATCAGCCGGACTATTTGAAATTGGACTAATCGAAACATTATCTAAATACAAAAAACATTAATTGGTTTCAAACAATTTTTTTTCTGTTTTTCAGTAAATAAAACGAGGGTAATATATTTAAATGTTTGTATGTATCAACAAAACAAAATCAGGGGTTTATACCTTCATTTTAAATTCATTTTCAAATGGGTTATTAAAATTTAATTATCAAAAAATCGACTTTATTCTAGAGTTTCAAATTGAAAACTAATAAAAAAAAGAAAAAAGACCACAAAACTAGAACTGCGCATGCGTTGCGCATAATGTGCATATACAATTTCGGTTTTCATTTTTATTGTTTTCATAATAAAGAGGAAAACTTGAAAATTTGCGTATAAAAATAATTTTATGTATTAATTGTTAGGGATTTTTTTCAAGAAAAATTTTTCAGTAGGATTTTTTCAAGTAAAAATTTTTTTTGGGCAATTTCAAACCGGACTATAATGAAACCGGACTAATCGAAGCCGGACTATGCGAGATATAACTGTATTTATAAATCAATTGAATTTCGAAATTTAATGAGATATAGATATAGATATAGTTTGATCTGAAATATATTTTAAAGGATTTTTATCGTATGTTATCAACATTTGTTGGTTCCGATTTTTGTTTTGTAATAATAACTTCAAAATGACCTTAGTAACTTATTTGTTGTATTGGCTGATTCACTTTAACACAAATGAATTTTAACCCCAAAACCACAATGGTTTAAAGTGTTCAATAATCATTTATTCTTCACTTATTATTTATAAATATATCAGCTAATGCATTTCGATGGCGACGTCATCATCGTCAGAGCCTTCGAAATGCATCAGCCGATATATTTATTATTAATAAGTGAAGAATAAGTGATTATTGAACACTTTAAACCATTGTGGTTTTGGGGTTAAAATTTATTTGTGTTTTAGTAATTTAATTTTTGGAACTTAAATACTTTATAAATTTTTGTCAAGCATTGTCTACTTTTTATTCGATAGATTTAAAAATATTATATTTTTATAATTAATAAATACAGTAGTAGTGTTTATACCACATAGAGGCAATCTACATAAATGCTCCATATACATCGACAATTACATTACCTAGACTGTATATAAATAAAGTTTTCTTCTAATTTCCAATAACTAACAAATTAAAAAGTAACTACTTTGTAACTGTCTTCATAAAATAAAACTCCATTCCAATATTAAACATAATTATTATAATATATATGCAAATACAAGTGATAAATGAATAAAAAATAACAAAAAATATTTTAAGAGAAATATGCAAAAAGAGTAAAAAAATATAAACCTAAATTTTACATATAAAACAAATATGTTACAAATAATATTAGAAATAGCAAGAAGCTGCTATATAACATTGAAAAGTAAAGAATGAAAAGGAAATGAATATAATTAGTTACTTTGAGAAGCATCATTTAAACTACGTTTATTCTAAATATTTCCTTTATAATTTATTTATGTTCACATAATAATTTTAATTGTAATATATCATTAATATTTTTAATAAAAAATCTTATTTGTACGATGTTTTTTTAGGTAATTTTAAACTACAATACTTAAAAGTTATAATAATAACCAAGTGCATTATTTAAGCTAGGAATCGTCGTACATAAACTCAGTGAAAGTAAATTAATTAAAAATGATATATTTATATAACAGCACAAATTATTATAAAACAAAAACGTATTAGTGAATTTAAATTATTTTAATTACTATCTTAAAATAAAGAAATAACATTTTAAGAAATCATATGTAATCCATATAGGTGTTACAATCAGGGCGTTACACATATGAAATGAACAATAAAAATTTTAAGGGTTTTATAATCAAACTTACCTTCACTTAACTACTTTTGTTTACACTATCACTTTTTCAAATTTTAAGATACACAGTTATTCAACAGTTTCAAATGCAATAAAAACGTAAATTAAAACAGGCGTTCACATACACATTCTATTATAGAAATATTACATATAGTTGTTTTGTTAATTACAAAATAACACCGAGGAGTATATATTAATCGATAAAACTCTATATCTAGTTCATAATATTTTTTTTACCTACAATATGAAATCAATAAATAAATATATAATTATCAATTATATATATATATATTGGGGATTTAGATATAAAATTCAACACATCAGAATTTACGTAACGTTACATATTAGTGTAATATAATAAATATTAGTGTAACACAGATAAGAAGATTATTGATTAACAAATACTTATCTTAATTATTTTATAGATAATTAAATAACCTTCATTAGTATCTCTATAATAGAATACGTCTGTAATGAGCCGCAATCAATTGTGACAGAGAATGGTCAATTTGGAAAAAAAATCATTTTTTTAAAATCGGATATCCCATGTGTTTAAAGAAAATAGTTTTCGATCAACAGAACATACCTATTCTCATCTAAAGTAGTGAAATATATTTCTTTAATGCTAGAATAATAGAGTGGCATTGAAAAATGCAAAAAAGTATGGAAAGATATATGTTGGGAATAACATGATCATATAAGAAGAGAAAAGAATAGATCAGATAGAAAAACAAAAGTTACGTATATTATAGCAAAAGTGAAAATTTTTAAATAGAAATGGATCAGTCATGTAACAAGAAGACTTACTACCTATGGACACGGTAGTTTATTGATTGGAAACCTAGATATATAAAATGGCACAGAAAGAGATACATGGATATAGAGAATAAAGAGATAATTAAATCCATCAAAATGGACTGGAAGAGATTGAATCGATCGAAATGGGAGATTTTGAGAGATTCTTTCATTCAACAGTGGATTGCGAAAAGTTTGTGATGATATGTATATACTCGTGTATATATATATATATATATATATATATATATATATAACCAATCGGTGATCTTGTGACTGGTATCAACGTCTGTCATCTGGGAGAAGTGTATTCTAACCCTAATCATAGATATAGGGCAAGTTCTTTAACCTTCAGTGAAAGCTATTTACCTAAAGGAGTAAACTCTGATAAAAAAATTCTTACCAACCGCCTGCGTAGTTATCGTAATGAGTATGATCAAATACCAATTATATATATATATATATATATATATATATATACTCATATGAATGGCTCACTTGCCAAATCGATTAACTCCACATTTTGAATTTTTTTAAATATTAGTGTCAAAGCATTTGATTGACTCCTAACTATTTATATTTTAAACAAATTTCTCTATTAATAAGGATTAACACCAATAAATGACACAATTTTTTTGGCCATTGAATATTAAATTATTTATTTCAGAAGCCAATCTGATTAACTCCATACTCCAATTCAAATTTTTTCTAACGTTATTAATACGTAATAAAAATTAATTTATTTTTGTTGTATCATCACAAAAACAAATAAAATATAAAATATAGTTAATCAGTTACAGACATACTGCCACCGAAGCAAATATTTGTGAATTTTTAACAATTATTTCAATTTTAGTGTCAATTGTTTTTTAAAAAAGGAAAAAAATATACCGTTATAATAATACCGTCGAAGAGAGTAATAATAATTATTCTTGTAAGGAAAATAATGAATCTGATGGTTCTTCATTACAAATTATTGGAAGAAAGCTCGGCTCTAAAAAACATTTACGTATTTATTCGCATTCGTCATCTGATTGTAGCAATGAAAACATTACAACAAATAATTCAATTGGACGGAAAAGAAATTGTAATCCTGGTAAATGGGTTCAAAATGTTCAAAAGCATAGAAGAATAAAAGGTCTGGAATATAGAAATAGATGTGGAAATTTGATACCTGCAAAAACATTTGTAAATGTAATGTGTCGATGTCGTCGGAAGTGCAGTGAAAAAATTACTTCGAATGAAAGAAAAACTGCCATGGAGACGTTTTAAATTTAGACAGTCAACTTGAGCAAAAAATTATTAAGAGGTTGCATTAAAGTTAAGTAAATAAAAAGAAAGCGCCCAAAGGATAACAGTAAAATTTCAAGATCACATTATTTTACATATTATTTTCGAAAAAGTAAAAATAATGATATTTCCGTTTGCCAAAAATATTTTAAGGATTCTTATCAGATAAGTGACGGATGAATATACGATTGTTACTGTAAAAAACAAGTTTCATTTTTGACTGATTGTCGCGGTCGCCATGTTCCAGGTAATAAAATCGATGACACGCATGTTTTAAAATATATAAAATCATTTCCCGCCTACACTAGTCACTATACAAGAGCTTATAATCTAAAATGAAAATATTTAAATCCTGACTTAAATATTAAGAAAATGTACTAACTATATATCGCACAATGTGAGGAAGTGAAGATTGAATTTGATGTTTTTTCACTTGCCAAATCGATTAACTCCCTTAATCATGCAAAAATTGTAGTAATAATAATGATTACTCAAGCGATATTCTATTTTATACATTTTATATGTTATTAAATAAAAGATACAAATATAGTAATATATTCCACGATGTTTATTTGAATTTATAATTTAAAAGGAATTTTAGAAAACAGTATATTATTTTATTACTTTTACAAAAAAAATATGTTTACATATAAAATAAAAGTATTTAATAATTTTAGAAAACAGTGTATTATTTTATTACTTTTCTCCACTTTTTGTTTTATGGAGTTAGTCGATTTGGCAAATGAACCATACATATATTGGTACATATCAACATACAAGTATTTAGTTAATTAAAAGGAACTGAATACTCAAGTATAGATTTATCTAAATGTGACGTCTAGATTTGTGTTTTATTAAAAAGAAACATGTGTATAGTTTCTTTTTAATAATACACAAATTTAAGCGACACATTTGAATGACCTTATATAAAATGACCTTATATAAAATGATTTATATTATGATTAAATTTTGATAAAAAGACACAGACATATATGAAAATTAAAAATTATTAAATACTTTTATTTTATATGTAAACATATTTTTTTTAATTATATACAATAAATTTCTTTTGTTAATTTCAAACATCAAAAATAATAATTTTATAAAGTACAAAAATATGCAACCCTTGAACGTATTTTATTTAAGATTTTATATTTTACTAAATATATAACATTTTGTATAATGTTTACTTTCTAAATATACATATGTATCTACTTGTTTTGGAATTGTGGCAAATTCACTTTAACACAAATGAATTTCCACCTCCAACATCACAATATGTTATTAAGTGCTCAATAATCGGCTAATGAGCATTTCGATGGCGATGCCACCATCGTCAGAGCCCTTTTGTTGTTAAAATTTCATAACCATTGCGGTGTTTGGAATAAAAATTCATTTGTATTAAAGCAAATTCGGCACAATTTCAATTGCTTAACTTTACTTATATACTAATTTATGTTTTTATATCTTTTTTTAACCTCAATTTACACTTTCTTTTTTGTTGTAATAGAAACAAGACGTTTATTGTTTACGTTATGTTTAACTTGTTTCCGATTGAAGGTTTTTAATGTAACATTAGAAATTATTCGATCCTTGTTGAACCAACAAATGAAGCTTGCTAATTATTCAACATTTTTTTCCTTAATATTACAATTGTTTTGTGAATCGATAGTACATAAAAATATATTTAACGAATCACACTCATTGACACTAGGTTGTTCCATATACTGAAAAATAAATAAGGAATTTAAGAATATAATATATCATAATTACATGTATGTGTGTGTGTGTACGTGTGCATGTGTGTTTGAAAATATTTAGCAGCAACAATGAAAACTGAACTCTACTTGTAAACTATAACATGCGTATGTGAATGAAATATAAATGCATATGATATTGATGTGAATTTATTCTACAACTACGAATGAATTGTGTCTGCGTTTGAACAAACGCAAGCATCAAATTAACTCTTTGAAGTGAAACTTTTTGACTTTGGTGTTAAATTTTTACATGCAACGGATAGGCTGCGTACATATAGTGATAAAAATGAGAGACACTTTCATAGAATACATAGAGCATAGGGCAGAGGGGTAGTGACGCCCATCACGTATGCGCACCGTGTAAACATATGATTACTGTTGTAAAGCAATAATAAGCAGCACGCTATATTTATTAATTAACTGTTGCATCGACAAGATACGGTATTACAATTGATACCATATTCACGAAGTATTTAGAAAATGTGACGTTAAAAGCATTCATATCTTAGTTTACTTATCATAAATCAATTTTATCGTTTATACCTACTCATTCACCACCGGAGGAAGCAATGGAAAACGAAAAAATTCAAAACGAAAAAGTTTTATTACTTTACGGCAAAAAAGTTTCACTTCTGTCGTGCGTATTTTGTATTTTTTTCTTTCATGCGTGTTTTGATGACAGTACCATCATCAACAATTTCTGTACAAATTAATAAAAATACTAATTGCGAATAAATATATAAGAATAATATTAAGAATGTCTAAACGTGATCAGAAAACCTATCAATCAATACTAGAACAGACAAAGGTAATTGATATAATAGAATAAGTAGAATCACTTAGACCGTGTTTCGTCTGAATCCTCCATGGGTCGTCAGGTCTAAAGTACCTATTTTCCATAGAAAGTATATGACTTTCGTAGCGTAAATTGTGGAACGTTTCTGGTTTAGGCATTATCACATGTTGAGCTTTTCCTGTGTCTTTAGGGGACCCATGCTTGTGTATAGCCAGCAGAGCTCCTGGTCGCCCGCGTGGAGGTGACCACCGCTGACTAAATGTCAGTGATGGATTCTCTAGTTATCGGTTACTGTTTTCAGTGACGCAAATAGACGGGGCCGCTTGTGCTTGCTGTACTTAGTGACGAATTCAATAGTACCGAGGGCATGTACAAGTGCGTTCTCGCTTTCCCCGGCTTTCGCGTACAGTCGACTCACCTGTCCTCGGACAAACTCGTCGACCGTCGGGAGCCGAAGGTCGCTTTGGAGGTTGGTGTTTCAAAAATAGGTTATGAGCAGCGCGCACTTGTTTTAAATCACCTGCAGCGTTTTAATGTTATTTGGGTGATACGCTCCGATTGGACCCGAGTATGTCATGATCGGCTGAATTCAGCTGAAGTAGAATTTACGCTTACTTTTCAGCGACAGTTTCGATTTTCTATGGAGGAGCGCGTACAACCAACAGAGCTGTGTCTGAACCTTCGAGAGGACATACTGTGTATAACTCTTGAAGTTCAGAGTTATATACCTAGGAAGAGGACATATTAAAGATAGGGGGGGGGATAACAAACAGCCACGGACAAGAAATAATTTTGAAAAAACATTTAAAAAGACATAAATATCTCATTTGACAGTAATGAGATGATATAGTTTTTCATGATGATAATGATTATATATATATATATATATATATATATAAAGATGGTGGTGCTCTATAGTCGAGGTGAGGTAATTTTTCTAAAGGTGTAATTTATACGAAGCAATGAACATTACATAATTTATACGGCGCGTTTCAAAAATAAAGCTAACAGCATAGATCATAGAAACACATATTTGTGCTGTCTGGAAATATGGAAGACATGTAAGAGTGGAGAGGGAAAACGTTACACTGTTTCATTTGTTGCCATCACAGACTTGAAAATTTACCCCCAACACGGCTAACGGAGTTTCACTTCAAAAACATATTTATATATTTAAATTTTTAAAAGGAATTATAAAAAAATTATCAATAATAAATATAAACTGAAATGTCGGCTGTACCCAAATGGTGTTCAGAAACATCCAGCCGTCATAATCGACTTTAAACTCGGTATTATTTAATTTCTATTTCTTTCATTATACTTGATTATATACTCACGACAGATAAAGACAGGTAAAAAGGAATGACACGAAAAACAGTAAAATTTTATTAGATACATACCGTAGGCGTAAACGTATGTAGACGTTGATGTTCCTCGGCCTTTGTCCATTGAATTGCAGTAACATCGATAAAATCTCATGTCGGGAAACGTCGCATTGTGTACGATTAGATTAGATATATGTACTCCTTTAAACATATTTTTAATTTCTATCTGCAAACAAAATTCAAAGAAAACAAAATTCAAAAAGTGTTTAAGCTATTCCTTCTCTGAAAAGTTTAATTAAACATTCAATTAATGAAATACGTAAGAGACAGTTGATTCTATCATAGAAATACTCAGGCTTGAAAGAATTTATTTCAATGTATTCGAACTAGCGATGTTCTTAATCAAAACCTTTAAAAAGTGGAAGGCAATTGAATAGTAAAATGTAAAATTAAAAAATAATAAATGATAGTAAGCAAGTAAATATATGTTTAAACCCTTCACTCTCATTTGTGACACCCTCTCTCTCTCTCTCTCTCTCTCTCTATATATATATATATATATATATATATATATATATATATATATGTATATGTACCCTTAATTATGAAAGTGGTTTAAGTCAAAAATTTAAATAAAATGAGTTTATCAGTTATTGCGTCGTTATATTGAATTCATTTAGTGTTTTTTTCAATAGTGAACAAAATCAGTTCCGCTCTTGCAAATTTATTATCCGTGGAAAAATAATTAATTATTTTACTATTATATCAACAAATAGCGGTTCAGGTAAGTTCATGTCAACGTATATATGTGAATAGGTTATTTATTTGGATGTGATTTGGAGATATACGACAACGAAATCTAAATATTACTTCTAAGATATGGAAACGAATAAGACAATTATCATTTTCAAATGAATCAAACCAGGACTTCACTGTAAACATATTTCGTATAAATTCATAAACTCTAGAAATGGAGCAAGGTAAAACAAATAAAAAGAGAAGAAGACATGAACTTAATTATGCACAAAATATCAGAAAAATTAAAAGAAATAGTGGCGAAGAATACACGACAAAAATTCAAAAGTTGTTAGTGTTAATTTTTTTTAAAATAATGATTGCATTCTCTCAAAAAATGTTTGGATCTCGTTAATTAGTTATAGAACTCTGAACATTACTATGAATTAATAAAACGATATAGTAGAATGAATCCATCTTCGATAGAACGAATGATGCAGCAGGATTTTATTTCAACAAAACAACTGGAAGAATCAACGACAAAAAGAGTAAAAAATACCGTGGGAGAATCTGTCTCTTGGCTGAAAATACAATGGACGAGATTCTTAAAAAAATCCCCTTATAAGATGTTCTATAAAACTTCTTTAGATGATGATTCTGAATTCCATGTTTTATACCTTTAATCCAAAAGAGGAAGGCTAAAAATGTACAGAAATATTCACTTACTTCAATTATACATCACCAATAGACCAATAATAGAAGAAAACATAAAGTTATTATGTATTTACTACCCTACATCTCGCTAGTTTATCAGGAACATTTTAAATCTCTCAAAACTTAAAATGCTATTTCCAAAAAATGATAAAAACCAAAAATGATAGAAACAAATTACTTAAAAATATAATTAAAAAATGTGAATGAATGATTTGATTAAAATTTTTGTTTCTAATAAAATTCGTAGTTTTTTTATTGTTTCAAATCATTTGTACGTCATTCAGTTAATTTTAAAAATAGTCTAAGTCATTTCAAGCTTTAAAAAGCACATTTCCTTACAAGTTTCACACAAAATTTCACAGCCATAATAAATTTTCACTTAACAAGATTAAATAAATAAATTTTGAAATATTTTGTTACATAGTATAAAAATATTTTTTAATTTATTCAAACACAAATCTTCCAATATCTCGATACAGAAAATATATGACTTAGACCACTTTCATAATTATGGGCACATATATAAAAAATCCGACAAAGAATTTTTTTCCCAAAGAATATCACCACGATTCCGTCGATAAGTCTTCCACAGAGATATATCTATTTATTATTAAGATATTATACGTAAAATTAATAGCCAGTGGCTAGGTTTTTTGACATTTTTTCCAAGACCATCCAAAACATGAATGAAAAAGAAACGTTAAGAAGAAAATCGAATAGAAGAGGAAATATCAGTCAAGTGACAACAGCTACAGGTAAGATGAATCAACAAAATGAAAAACGAATATTCAAAGATCAGCTAAAATATTAAAATTGACTAAAAACAATTTAAATAGTTTGTGAAATGCGTTATATAAAAATATAGTAAGAGTTCATTAGATGACGACAAGGTAATTCAACAAATTTTTGGAAATTTTCCTTATAAATTTATTGTTTTTTCGCTGTCTTTTCTGAACGAATTTAATTATAAACACTAATGAATGATAATTTTATTATTAGTTGTTTAATTAAACATTAAGATTTTTTAGTCAGTTTTAATATGATTCATATGAAAAAGGAAATTTAATTTCGTTTCATTGGAATATAAAACAATCGTTACAATTCAATTACCTGTGTTATAAATTAAATGGTAATGATTTCAACGAATAACTAGCAGTATAATTTTTATCACTTTATCTATTTAAAGTCAATTTAAAAATGTTCATTGAATAAAACGGCAAATGAAATACACACATAATATTTCAAATAAAAAATCAATAGTTACCAAACTTTCGTTTATAATTCATTAATTTATTTTTCAGACGAAAGATGAAAATAATTTTGTTGTGATATTTATAGAGATATTCAAATAAATCATAAACGGATATCAACATTTATTTGACTTTATTGAACGAAATCCTACGCTTACACGAGTGATATAATCTTGTCGTTTCATATAAAATTTCATCGTGATTAAGTAAACGATTCATTCGAATATAAAATAAGAAAACTTACGAGTGATTCGAAATTGTGACCGTTTTCTAATTTCGGATAAGATCAAAATATCGGTTCGTCCGCTTCGCACGATATCTTTATTAGATCGTTTTTCTTATGAAACATTTGTTTCACGACTGGTAACATTCCCAATGAATTTCCGTACGATCTTAATTCGGATGTATCTAAAACACAATATTTTATGATGTAGAGTTAAATCGAATGACGAGTCTATATTTACGATTGCGGAATGTTTTTATTTCCTTACCTGAAATCGAATGAGTTAATATTTGACAGCACATTGTGCACACTATCAAAAATACTATGCAATGAATATAATCGATAAGTATTTTCATTTTTAATTTTTTTTTAAATTAGAAATGTCGCTATAATATTAATCATAAGTCTAAAAGACGTTCTAGCTCTATGACCATAATAATGTTAAACGTACTTTATGCTCGTGTATATTTAACTAATTGAAATGACAAAATTTTATACAATATGCTATATTTATATAAATTTAAAATTATGTAAATAATTCACACATCAACCGAAATGAATTTTTATCTCCAACCAATCATTTGTATTTAAATGAATCCGCCATAGTTCCAAAGCAAACAATAATATTTTTTCACATCACCTATAAAAATTTGTTATCACAGTAATTGTTAAACATTTATAAAATGATAACGATTGTAAAAATATTACTAGATATCTAGTCATAAATGTATTTACATTCGATAGGTAAATGTTATTCTACAGAAAATGACGAAGTCTGTACAAATATAGAGTTATGTTTAATATATTCACAAATATTTATTTATTTTCACGAAATGATGAAGATAAGAAAAGGATCTTTATTTATTATCAAATATATATATATATATATATATATATATATATATATATATATATATATTTATATATACCTGCTGTTCGGAAACTAACGGAACTTTCTTATTTAACTCGTTCTCTACCAGCGTCACACATGTGTGACGACTCGATTTTCTTACCTCAACCCAGCGTCATAAATGTGTGTCGGATCTGTGACAAATAAGAAGGAACCGTGACAACTGAGAAGGACCTGTGACAGATGATCATTATTAGTTTATGATAACTGTTTGTACCAAATCGTACCGTGTGTTTTTATTTTCATGACATTATGTATATACATTTAATTTTAAATGGATTTATAACACTTTCATTAATAACAAATTGATCCGTTTGTTTTTAATAGTGCAATAACTCCAATTATTTATACATTGAGATATAATATTTAAAGGTTTGCGTTTGAATTACGAAAAATCGACTTTGGAATATTTTTAGTTGTATTATATAAAAATGTATAAATAAACAATTATTGTTTATTTACAAATTTTCCAAAAAAATTTTCAAAAAAAATTTCAAAACAATTTTGCATTTTTTTTATATCAATAATTTTTAAATATCTCAATGTATGAATAAATGGACTTACACCACTTTCTAATATAATATTCTTACGATAAAACTATACAGAAAATTTCTTTTGTTTAATTTATGAGTATATTGTACACCTTTGATTGTGTTATTATAAATATAAAAAGAGTACATCTATGTCTACCTAAAACTGTCATTAATTCATTTTTTTCTAAAAATTGAGTTATTCTACTTTTTAAAAAACGGTTAATGTACACCTACGAAGTCTACTATGTATACCTGCGAAATCTGTAAAACAACTACGTGACTACTAAATTGGGCTATGTATAGAAAAATATTTCAAAAAATATGTGTGTCGGTTTGTAAAATTGCTAATTTCACTCATTTAGAACGTTATAAATACATCGCACAAAAATTAATGACAATTTGGTATCATATTTAAATAATAAAACGTCTGGGTTGTGGTGGCGGTTTTTCTCCCGAAGCACTGGTAGCGAACGAGTTAAACTACACGTACTTGTGGAATATCATGTTGTACATTTTTTTTAAGTTGATACATCTATCAGTGATATCTATATCAAATTTCATAATGCTACACATATTAGTAAATAATTTACAGTGGTTTTTGTTAAACGGTGATTGTTGTTCACGGCGATTTTTTATGATGTCGAAATTAGTTGATCAAAGTATTTGCATTCAATTTTGTATTACAAATCAAATAAACTTCAGACAAACGTTGAAAATGTTAATAAAGGTATACCCTAAGAATTTTCTATCACGAACAAAAGTTTTTGAGTGCCATAAGGGTGTTCAAAGAGGGCCATAAAGCCGTCGATGATGACCCACGATCTCGGCGCCCATCAACATCAACTGACGACTAACCCGTAGCCAAAATTAAAGCATTGGTGCTCAAAAATCGTCGTATGTCCATCAGAGAGTTAGCATCTGAAGTGGAAATCTCGAAAACACAATACTGTGCCATTTTAACTGAAATGTTGGACATTAGATGTGACACTTATCGCATGGCGTCAAGAACACTGAATTTGTTCGTGAGTTTTTGGCTAAAAATTCAATCAATATCGTTTCGAAAACTCTGTATTTGCCTAATATGGCTCTGTTAGACTTTTCCTATTCTCAAAACTAAAGTTGGCACTCCGAAGACATCGTTTTGAGTCGATTAAATCTGTAAAATAAAATTCACTACATGAACTGAAGGCTATACTAAAAATCGCATTGGCATGGGCGTTCGAGGAATGGAAGAAGCGTTTGAATATGTGTATTGCTTCCAATGGGGAGTACTTTGAAGACGACAAAATAAATATTGATGAATAAATAACTTTTTATTTGTTTTATTTTAAAAGTTCCGATAGTTCTCGAACTGAATGTATATATATATATATATATATTAGTAAGGTGACCAACCGTCCTTTTTTAGGGAGGACAGTCCTCCTTTTGGAAGTTCTGTCCTCCTAGATGTCCTCCTTTTCGATATGTAATACTACAACTGAAAAATCAAGACTGAATGTTAATTTTTTAGCTACAGCACTTGCTGTGAAATTCAATATGAAAAATAGTTCTTGTACGGATATTTCTAATATTTTGTTACAAAATGACACATTAACAAAAAATATTTATTCAATCGAAGAATATTCATATTTAAATAATAATTAATGATAATACGCCTGCGTTATCTATTTACTATATTAAAATGCTTTCTGTTTAGTTATTGTTGCAAAGAACTTTTTCTATTTGCAATATTTGTTTCTTTAATTTATTTATGTCCTCCTTTTCATTGGAAAAAAGTTGATCACCTTAATATTAGAGATGTACCGGATCATCGAAAGTCAAGATCCGCGGATACGGATTTTTTGTATCAAGATCGGCGGATTCGAATCTTTTAATTTGTTTGAGATCTAAGCATATCGCGCTTAGCGTGAACAAAAGCATTTGCTACTTGCACAGCTTATATGTTCTTGTTTTTATTTTATTGTAGCAAAGGAGAGCTTGGGAAACGGTAGTGTTTTTGATAATAAAATAAATTGATAGCAATGTCGACGAACAAGTTTAGTAGTGCAATATGGAACTATTTTACGGTAGTTAATGACGAATGTGTCAAGTGTAATGTTTGCTAGCAACATTATTTTCGGAAAAGGAAAGGTACAACTTGCTTTAAAAATCATCTTGAAAGAAAACATCAACAGGAATATGAATTATTTTCCAATGAAGATAGTAAAAAGAAAACCCTGATCGAAAATATTCAGTCCAAAACCAGTTTACTTCATGAAAAAGGGAGTGCAAACAAAGAAATGGTCAAACAAATTTAATGGTCATGTAGAAAAAGCTAAGATGTGTGACAATACAAATCCGAAGTCCATAAAAATTGACTATATTTAATTGCAGAAATGCTAGCTTTATATGATTTATCTTTCCAACATGTTGAAGAATTAGGTTTTCGTCGGTTGATGGATCGCATTGCTCCAAATTGTTTCGAAAGACAGAAAATATTTTACTGACCTAACTTGTAATAAGCTGCACGATAAAGTTTCGACAAAAATAAAGGATACTTTGAAGGATTTTGAGAGAGTTTCCTTCACTTCAGATATTTGGTCAGATTCTATAACAGGAATTTCTTTACTAGCTTTAACCTGTCATGATATAATGAAAGATTTTATAAGAAAAAATATAGTTTTGCACGCGGAGGTTCTCGAAGATTGTCACACAAGAGATTACATTTCGGGAATATTTGAGTCCATGCTTCAAGAGTGGAAAACATTAAAAGAGAATGTGCATTGCATTGCAAGAGATAGTGGGACAAACATGAAACGTGCGTGCAATTTATGTGGCTTTAATAATACTGATTGCACAGCACATAAGTTATACCTAATAGTAAAAGAATCTCTTAAGAGTGTTGAGATAATTTCGACGTTACTAGCACAATGTAAAGAAATTGTGGGTTACTTTAACCATTTAATAATGGCAATGCAAGTTTTAAAAAATATACAAATCCATCTCAATCAAAATATTTTAAAAGTCTTGCAAGATTCCCCGACGCGCTGGAATAGTACTTTATATATGGCAGAGAGGTTGTTATGCATTAAAGATTTCTTGTCGCTTTACGCTACAACACATAAAACAGAGCAATTTGATGTTGAAGACTGGATACTTCTTCATAAAATGGTGAGAATCCTTAAGCCTTTAGAAGAAACTACTCAAGAAACTAAGTTGATCACATACATGTATTTTCGATGTCATTCCACTCGTGCGAAAAATGAACAAATATACGATGAAATGATTATTTCGTCAACAGATAATGGTGAAACAAGTCAACAAAATCATACCTCCCACGCCGTTTTTGAGTTTGTGTCATCTTTAAAGACTGAATTGAATAACCGATTTGCTGAAATAGAAAATGATAATCTCTATCAAATAGAAAAATATTTAGATCCTCCATACAAGGGTAAATTCTTCAACGCTTATGTAAACAAAGTTATTAAACAGAAACTAATTACGTTTTTGGAAAAAGATGCAAATTTCACGACAGCTACAAATTCTAAACAAAAACGACATATGAAAAAAAAGAAACTACGATACATTAATGGATTCAATGGATAGTATGCTAGACTCTGATGATGACAAGTCAAAAAATGAAATTTTTGAAACGGATTGCGATTTACTTACAGAAAATGTCAAAGAAAAGAAGTTACCAAGAGATTAAATTCCATCAAAATAATGGGAAGTAAATAATAACAAATATGCAAATTTAAGCCGCATTGCTCGTATATATTTATCTGCTCCTGCCACAAACGTTCCAAGCGAGCAATTTTTCAGTGCAGCAAAAATTATCTACGATCTTCATTGGAATATAATAGAAGGCGGCAAAACTGCAAAGTTGCTCTTTCTGAAATAGAATTTACCACTACAAAATTTTGATTACAATGTTTAACTTGATTATTAATAAAAAATCTAATTTTTGTTTCAAGTCATACATATTAAAGTATTTGAATAGTTATCCTTTTGTTTGCATTGTATCAGAGATTTGTTACTCGAGCCATAAATACTATATAGTATATGTATATGGTTTTATTTTTGATTGTTACAATGTTGATTTAAAAATAAGAGATACCTTATTGATAATAAGTTTGGTTCCCTTTTCTTTATAACTGTAGTTTTTAGACCTAATAATGTGTTTCAAAGATTCGTATTAGATCCGTCTGAAAAGAAACGAATCCAGATCCGGATCTTTTATTATGCGGATCTCCGCGAATACGGATATCCGGCACATCACTTATATATATTAGGTCCACCAGAAAGTGCACTAACAACTGATTTGAAATTTCTATTTAACCTAAAAACACTCTCTCTCTCTCTCTCTCTCTCTATATATATATATATATATATATAGAGAGAGAGAGAGAGAGAGAGAGAGAGAGAGATCAATATATAGATATCAATATACACACGTCCCTCAATTTACGCGGAGTATCCCTTCCACGTGGACTTGTTTTACGCGAATGAAATTCGCGTAAATTGAGTCTGTCAGTACAATAGAAAACATATTGAAAATAAAAGCTAGTAAAGTTGTAGAAACACATATTTATTTTACATAGTTTAACAAAAAAATAATGACGTTTTAGAAAACAAAAGTAGATCAATTTTATTCGGTGTCACTATCAAAACAATCAACCAATTGATTGTAATTCAAAACAATCAACCTTTTATATACGAGTATTTATATCGTACTTTTATACGTTCAAGTAAGAATTTGCGTCATTCTGATATATACTGAATTCCATTAAAAATTATATAAAATGAAATCAATCTGACCGTGTATAAAAAGTGCTACGTAAATTAATACCGCATAAAAAAAGTCCCGCGTAAATTGAGGGACGGGTGTATTTCAAATGTAAATCACAAAAAGGATCTACAATCGTTTTTGGAGCGTTGATTTTTTTTAAATAAAATTAAACTCCATTTATTTGTAGCAAATGGGATACGAATGTTCGATCGGCTACATAAAAATCAGAGTGCAGATCGTTTTCGATGTAGTCGGCTATCATGTAAAACATTGAAATACGATTTATTGTTTAATTTTTGATTTTCTTACATTCTGTGTATATACAAGTAATGTACAATAGATATGTGTGTGTATGTATGTACAGTAATACCTCGCATAGTTAGGTTAATCGGTTTCACTAAT
The DNA here is from genome assembly GCA_029203775.1 of Neoneuromus ignobilis. NCBI lineage: Eukaryota > Metazoa > Arthropoda > Insecta > Megaloptera > Corydalidae > Neoneuromus > Neoneuromus ignobilis. The sequence continues at coordinate 27,697,690 of CP092094.1, read as the reverse complement.
TAGGCAGACTGTTTGAAACCGGACTAATCGAAATACTAACTACATACAAAAAAACGTTAAATGATTCCAAACAATTTTTTTTCATGTTTTTCAGTAAATAAAACGCGGGTAATATATTCAAATGTTTGCATGTTTCTCAACAAAACAAAATCAGGGAATTATACATTCATTTTAAGTTCCTTTTCAAATGAGTTATTAAAATTTAATTATCAAAAAATCGACTTTACTCTAGAGAAAATTTGAAAATTTGCGTATAAAAAGAATTTTATGTATTAATTTTTTGGTAATTTTTTCAAGAAAACTTTAGTAGCATTTTTTTCAAGTAAAAAAATGTTTTTTTTGGAAATTTCAAACAGGATTATAATGAAACTGGACTAGTCGAAGTCGGACTATGCGAGGTATTGCTGTATATTAATTTGTAAATATATAAACGTGTACATTTCAATATGTACAGATATGAAACATTACAAAATGACTGATTTTAATTTCTACAATAAATGAAAATGAAATATTAGTTATATAGATCGCTTCATATAATGTTACAAACGAATGAATTATTTCGTAAAATATAATATTGTACCTAAGTGGCGAACACTAAAATCGACGACATATCAATCTATTTAAATATTACAAAGTAAATATATCCTATTTAAATAGTGATAAGAAAAACGAGCAAAAATGTTAAATGTGTACATACAATAATTAGTTAGTAATCTGAAATGTCTCATTAAAGTACACATTTCTAATGTTCCACACCTTTTATAAATAATACTATGTTTGGGATAAAACTAAGTTGCGAGATAATGTTCGTGATGTCGACGGGTCAGAAAATCTCCAATGTCACAATTTTTTTTACGATATCAATGATCGATAAATGCAGTTGGCGTATGTCGAAAATGAAGATTTGAAGTACGGACCAAATTTAAAAAAGAAACGTTTTTAATTTTATTAAATCGCGGTTTTATTTTCCTGTAAAAATAACGTGAACAATAGAATTATAAATATACAAATAGTTTAAGAATTCATTTTAAAAAAGTATTTAATCCATAGGGAAAGTAATTTACATAATTATAAGATAACATAAATAATACATTTGTAAATGCAGTTGTGATTGTTGCATGAATCGAAAAAATCATTCTTCGATATAATTTAATAAATTTTATTTAAAAAACGATAAAAAGACCGTATTTTTGGAGGGTATGGTGGATAAGCCATGAGTAATACTCTGTTATCACAAACGGTAAATAGGTGTGTTTATGTACAGTCGTTCAATAAATATATCTAACGTGCATAAATCGATAACGGTGTAAATATTTTACACATTACTAAATCTGTTCAATGCGTTTTTTTATGATTATCACTGTATTGAATCTCGACTGTTTTTTTCCATAATTCAAATATTTTCTTTCGACTGATTAATTAAAGAGCGAAATCACTTCTCTTTATTTAACCTCATTCATAAAAACTGTCACTACTGAAATTTCATTCCTTTGATATTTTCTTCTTTTCTAAACATCTAGTGAAAATATTAACCAACAAGTTGTTTATATTCTCTTCTATTAATTTGAAAATTTCTGCCGTAATTCCATCGTTTCCAAAGGTTTTTCCATTTTAAAGACTTTTGATGGTATTTTAAACTTCTTCTATCAGAACTGGCACAACATTTGTTCCTATACATATTTTTTATTGTATATATCCTGATATATTTACACATTCGTATATTTTGTATAGAATTCTTCCATTCTTTAGATTATTTCCGTCTTCTAATTTTCTAATTTTAGAGCAATTATTTGTTTTTTTTTCTATCATAACATTTTTTTTCATTTTTCGGTAACTTCCATTTTCTTTAATAATTTTCTTTACAGGTTCGATATTATATTTCCTAAATATCTTCTTTTATACATTTTTCTAATGTTTTATTTTAGTTATGTTTAATCAATGTTTTTTGTATTATCTGTTATTTTTATGTCTCGTTTTTTCATTTCAAAATTTTACACATTTTGAAATATTTCTACTCGCCTTTATTTTTATGATTCTATTATGTTGTCAAGTATCTCCCTTCCGCTTTTTTGCTCTTTATTCAATGCTTTATAAAAAGTGTTACAGTGATCGTATTTAGTTCAAATATGCGCCGTTTTGTTCGATAATCTGGTTCCATCTAGACGGCAACTTCATAATACCCCTCTTGTAGAACTCTCCCTCCTTATTTGCGAAGAACTCGGACAGCCACTTTTCACAAGCCTCTTTTGAGGCCAACTTTACACCACCAAGGGCGTTCGCCATGGACAGGAACAGGTGGTAATCACTTGGCGCTATGTCCGGGCTATATGGTGGATGCGATAAAACCTTCCATCCGAGCTCCCGTAGCTTCTGACGAGTCACCAAAGATGTGTGTGGCCTGGCGTTGTCCTGGTGGAACACTACACCCTTCCTCTTGGCCAATTCTGGACGCTTCTAGTCGATCGCCTGCTTCAAGCGGTCCAGTTGTTCGCAGTAGATGGTAGAATTAAGCGTGTGGCCATATGGGAGCAGCTCATAGTGGATGATTCCTTTGCAATCCCACCAAACGCACAGCAAAACCTTCCTGGCCGTCAATCCCGGCTTGGCCACTGTTTGGGACGATTCACCGGCCTTCGACCACGACCGTTTTCGCTTAATATTGTCGTATGTGATCCATTTTTCGTCGCCAGTCACCATCCGCCATTCAAAAATGGGTCGAGTTCGTTCCGTTTCAGCAGCATATCGCAGACGTTGATTCGGTCCAGAAGGTTTTTTTGCGTCAAATCATGCGGCACCCAAACATCAAGCTTTTTTTTGTATCCAGCCTTCTGCAGATGGTTTAAAATGGTTTGGTGACTAACTGCCATCTCCTGGGCGATGTCACGAGATGTCACATGCCGGTCTAACTCGATGATTTCCATGATTTGATCGGTATTCGTCGTCACAGGTCTTCCGCCGGCTGGTTTATCCATGGTGTCGTTTTCACCGGCTCTGAATCGTCGAAACCATTCCTCCGCGGTTCGAAGTGATAGAGTACCATCCCTCAAAACACTATTAATCTCACGGAACGTTTCTCTAGCGGATTTGCCTTTAACGAAGGAAAACTTCAAAATAGCGCGAACTTCGGCGTTAGTGAACTCCATGTTTACACGTCTATAACTTTTGAACGCAGTATCCAAACTAATCATGCATAGCGTCGTTTTGTAGGTTATGTAAAGACCTTTTAAATGATGTATAGTGTTGCCCGATACGAGCTCTGTAACGCTTTGTACATAGCCGCGAAATTCAAAAGACAAAAAGGCGGAAGGGAGATATTTGACAACCTATTATTTACTTTTTCAGCGGCATGTTTAAAAATTTAGACAATTTTATTTTCTATATTTTCTTCTTCACCTTATAGTAAAACATTATTTATTAGTCAATTCTTCCGCCTTCTTTTTTACGTTTTAACATAGTTTAATCTTGAAATGTCATCGATGTCTTTTCTGCTGTTTAAAACTTCCATATCACAAATTTTCATGCAAAACAGACAATAATTATTATAAACTTGACGCATCATTAATTCAAGTATTTCGGAAAAAAATTCTTTCAATTTTAAAATTTATTTAATATACGCTTGTTGTTCAATTGTGTTTTTGTAGCAACGAAACAAATAGTTATTAGACCAATCAATAGGGCAAAAAAACACCTGTTTTTGACTAAAATTCCGGAATGGATGAGGCCGTTTGTTTTTGTTGGGGGCGATGTTACAAGTAACAATGTGTGTTTTGCAACTGAAAAAACCGCAGAATAAAGGTACTAGGAAGGTGCAAAGTTGGCGAAATTATGTTTTTCGTTCTGCAAGCATAGAAATGCATTTTAGAGAAAAAAGTTTTAGAAAAAGTTGTAAAGAATGAAAAAACCTTTAATTTGACCCATTACTTGATAAATTACGTTGATTGATTATTGCAAAAAAAGCGAAAAACCATAAAAATGGCCATTATTTACAAATCAATTATTTATTGCATTTTTCACTTTTTGAAACTTTTTCGGCATGCGTGGTGAAGCTTATACGAATTTAAACAAAATACCGTGTTGAAAATTCGAATTCGTTCATTAGTTGCTAACTTACTGTAAATTGTTTATCCCGAGATGCTCAATGTACGAGGCTATAACTTTCTAATGGCCGAAAGTTTCCAGTTTGAAAAGGGCTTAAACTCTTTAGCAAAATATATATTTTTATGTTATATTAGCGGCGTATAAAAATTTTTGTATTTTATTGCATAAAAAGTCATTAGAAAAAGTAGTTCCTTATTTGCTAATAAACAATTAAATTTTCAGCGATCCTATACATTGTGACAATTTATAAAATAGAAAATCTGAAAACTTATTGCAAGACGCAGATTTAAAAAAAAATTCTGCCCAATAGAATGCCAGATACGATTTTTTTTAAAAAAAAATCGTAGCCCTTTTGTTTATAACATTGAAGAAACAAATTTAGCGGCAATGGGTACCGTAAACCCTATATTTTTAATATTTTTATGTAATTTCAAAAGCTAACGTTTATTTATCATCAAAATTGAAAGGAAACTTGACTATTTGAAAAGTAACGGGCCGGTCAAGGTGGTGGGGGGACGTCTGCCAACGAACTCTAGCACGGCCGACACAAAATGACTCTTACGTTTGAATTAAAATCGCTCGTAGATTCGGCGAATTTCTTGATAATTTAATATTTAAAAAAATCGTATCTGGCTTTCTCTTGGGCAGATTTTTTTTTTAAAAAAAAATCTGCGTCTTGCAATAATCTTTCAGATTTTCTATTTTATAAATTGCCACAATGTATAGGATCATTGAAAATTTAAATGTTTATTAGCAAATAAGGAACTACTTTTTCTAATGACTTTTTATGCAATAAAATACAAAAATTTTTATACGCCGCTAATATAACATAAAAATATATATTTTGCTAAAGAGTTTGAGCCCTTTCCAAACTGGAAACTTTCGGCCATTAAAAACTTATAGCCTCGTACATTGGGCATCTCGGGATAAACAATTTACAGTAAGTTAGCAACTAATGAACGAATTCGAATTTTTAACACGGTATTTTGTTTAAATTCGTATAAGCTTCACCACGTATGCCGAAAAAGTTTCAAAAAGTGAAAAATGCAATAAATAATTGATTTGTAAATAATGGCCATTTTTATGGGTTTTCGCTTTTTTTGCAATAATCAATCAACGTAATTTATCAAGTAATGGGTCAAATTAAAGGTTTTTTCATTCTTTACAATTTTTATCTAAAACTTTTTTCTCTAAAATGCATTTTCTACGCTTGAAGAACGAAAAACATAATTTCGCCAACTTTGCACCTTCCTAGTACCTTTATTCTGCGGTTTTTTCAGTTGCAAAACACATATTGTCACTTGTAACATCGCCGCCAATAAAAAAAACGGCCTCATCCATTCCGGAATTTTAGTCAAAAACAGGTGTTTTTTTGCCCTATTGATTGGTCTATATATCAAATATCTCAATAGATATTTCAATAATTTCAACAAATATTTCAATCATAATTCATAGAATAGTTATCGTATTTTGACCAAATTTTGAGTTGATAGAGAAGATATAGGCTTGAATAAATGATACTCTTAAGATCTTAAATAGCATTTTATTTTGATGAGAAAATGATAGTTGATTTTTTCAACATTCAAGATTCAAGATTCAAGATTCAAGAAAAGTTTATTGGTATAAATTTTGTTGTACATATAATTTTAGAATGTATAATAGAAAATTGTATAATATAAGTCTATAAATATATAATATGACTGTATAATTAAATTGTTTTTGCACTAGCCTAAATTGTCTTTATGTTAATGTTCGTGTATTTTTATTTCAGGAAAAATTTTCAAAAAAACCTATGAGTTTTAAAAAAATAAAAACACTAATCACTTACTTAAAAACTAAACTTAAAACTAACACAAAACACTAAACTGACGACGAGCGCAGTTCCCCAATCGTATGTAATTTAAAATTTCAAAAGTCGGCCGAACGCGATTAAAATTTGGAATTTTGACTGTCAGCACGGCCCGTTCGGACGCCGTCCGGATGACCGACTGAAACTCGACGAGGGCCTGATCAATCTGCTCGCACGTGTTCAGGTCGGCAGGTATCTGTAAGTTGTCATTGATGTACGTTTTGTAAACCGTCCAGTCTGCGTTTTTAAAGTCCTTGGTCGAACGTTGCAGTCTCGTCGGTCGAAAGTCGTTAATTGTCGTCAATGTCGGACAATGGTCCTAGTCGGGGCCGTCGAGAACGACGACTCTCGACGAACGATTGTCAATGTTCCTCGTCACGGCGATATCGAGCACGGACGGATGCACACCTATGCGCGAGTAGCAAGTAAACTCGTCCGGATGTAATATGTCGTAGTGCGCGTCGTCGAGTAAGTCGGGCAGAAGACGGCCGTTATGATTCACGTAGTTACACAGCCAGTGCTGATGCTTGGCATTCAGATCACCGACTGCGATGGTCCGTTCGTGTTGGTCGGTCAGTTGTCTGAGCGAGTCGATGTCGATCCAGAACGTAGAGGCCCGTGATGACCACATTACGTGGACCATCGACGAACACACTAACGTACTCCGAATCGACGTCGTCGAGTCGCGGTAGTAGCGAGTGCGGAATCTGTTTGTTTACTAGTACGGCGACGCCTCCTCCGTTACGGTCGGGTCGGTCGTGTCTGTACACGTTATAGCCTGAAGCTCGTAGGGACATTGTCGGTTTCAGGTGAGTTTCGGTGAACACTGCGACGTCCGCACGACGAGCGTGCAGGATGTGCAGTGTTTCGTTTAGTTTTTGTCTGAGTCCGTTTACATTAAAATTTAATACCGTAAGCTGTCTCCCAGCTATCTAGACGTAGCCGAGAGACTCGAGCATCTGCAGACGATCCAACGTATCGCTGCATTTCAGGATCGCTGCCTTCAGTCGACGAACCTCGTCGATGAGGGCAGAGACCTCCTACCAAATGTTCGCCAATTCGATCCTCTGCGATGTCAACATCGACGACGACGACGATGACGGCATCGGTGCAGAGACAGACGGTTGTTGTTGTTGTTGCTGCTGCGATTGCTGCTGTTGCTGAGGTTGTTGTTGTTGCTGTTGTCGTTGTTGTCTCTTACTGAATCTGCCCGTCGCCGGAACGACACCGCAGAGAACGCACTGTAATCATTATATTGATTGTATTGAGGCGGCAATGTTTGTGTTTGTGAAAGCTGTGACGGCGAACGCCACTGCTGCTGCTGCAGTTGTTGTTGTTGCTGATAGTTAAAACCGCAATTACAGCAGCCGCCGCCGCCGCCACCGACACCGTAGTTGTTGTTATTGTTGTTGACGACCGGTCGGGCATTTTGATTTAGAGCCCACGTGTTTACTTTTGGCAATGGGGCCGGTTTGAATTTTCTTTTCTGTTGCTCTTTACGGGCTTCGATGCCCGACAGGTAGTCCACACAACGGCGACACACTGGCGGTAGTTCGCCAGGTGGTCGCCGCCACAGTTAATGCACTTGGCCGATTCGACACGATCCATCTTGGTGCACGACGACGTTAGATGGTCGCCGGCGCACTTGACACACCGAGGAACGGCATAACAGTTCGCAGTCGCGTGTCCCAACCTTTGGCAACGGTGGCACTGGGTGAAACCTGGGTGCTTTTTTCAACTCACTTTATATATATATATATATATATATATATATATATATATATATATATATATGTGGCGGTTACGCAAAACGAAACTGAAACTGAACGCGATGCAACGACCTTGCGGTCAGTTGTTAGAGTGTGCCTTGCGGTAATTACTCCTACTGCGCAAATATCTGATAGACGCATGGTTAGAAGGGGTGCACTATTGAGCCTGACTCGGATCCTAGTGAAACAAGTGTTCCGCCAGAACCGTTGCATTCGTATGTCCAGGTTGAACTCAAGTCACCATGAGGTGACTTCTTCTGGTCAAGTTTTAAATGGATAGCACGGATCTTTACGATGAATCCTCAAGTGGATCAAGCAGATGGGGCCGCTTGTGCTTGGAGTATTCATCGACAAGATCGATTGTCCCTAACGCCCTAACGAGGGAGTTATCGCTACGTTCCGATCTTTCATACAGTTGATGAGCCAGTCCGCGGACAAACTCATCGACCGTAGGCAGACGGAGATCGCGATGGAGGGTAATGTTTCGAACAAAATAATGCGCGTCGGTTATTAACCTTGCGCACCTATTTTGGAACACCTGCAGCTTTTTCACGTTAACGTGATTGTATGCCCAGGCCGAACTCGCATACGTCATAATCGGTCGGATGCAGCTGAGGTAAAGCAAACGCTTTGACCTCCGCAACAGCTTCGACTTCCTATTAAGCAGCGGGTACAGCCTACAGAGTTGTGCCTGAGCCTTCGAGAGTACTTGTCCAGTATGGCTCTTGAAGGTCAGACCTCTGTCTAACATGACTCCTAGGTACTTGGCCTCCTTCGCCCACTCCAGATTGGTACCGTTGAGCACGACTGGGTCGGGATCTCGGGTTTTCCAATGTAGAGGAGGTCGGAAGAAGACCGCCACGCTCTTCTGCTCGTTCACTCGGACTCTCCACGTTCTGTAGAACGCTTCGAGCACATCGAGGTGAGATTGCAGCCGAGCGCGGATGCACCTTCGTTGCCATGACTGCGCTACGATTGCTACGTCGTCCGCAAAGAGGGCCGTGTGCTGTTCTCGCGGCACATCGTTGATGTACAGGTTGAACAGCACCGGCCCTAATACACTTCCCTGCGGGACGCCAGATGCTACGGGTTTGGTGGACGACATCTCCCCGTCCAAGCTCACATAGAAGGAACGGTCCGTCAAGTATGATGCCAACAAGTGGACCATACTGTCAGGAAATCTCATGTATATAAGCTTGTAGAGGAGTCCAGCATGCCAGACCTTGTCAAATGCTTTTTCAACGTCTAAGAACACTGCTCCAGTGAATCTTTTTTCGTTGAAGCCGCATGCCACGCGTTCCGTCAGTCGTACAAGTTGCTGAGTCGTGTCGTGACCCGCCCGGAAACCAAACTGCTCATTGATCATGATTCCGCGAGCGGAAACATGAGCGAGTACCCTCTTGAGAAGGGTTCTTTCGAACACCTTGCTCAAGCTGGAGAGCAGTGTGATTAGGCAGTAGTTCACAGCGAGCCTCAGCGACTTGCCGACCTTCGGAATCGCGTTGACTTTGCCAAGTTTCCAGCAGGGGGGAAAGTGTTTCGTCTGAATTATCCCGTTAAAGATCTTCGTCAGATACACAATCCCCCGCACAGGAAGACGTTTCAGTGCAGCATTCCCGACCGAGTCGTCTCCTGCTGCTTTGTTCACTTTCAGTTTGCGGATTACTACAGAGAGATCCCTTGGCGTCAGGAAGGCGGGGGAGTCGTCCGTTGGCATGTTGAGATATCGTTGAACGAATGTCTCAACATGCTCACAGCACTCGGGGATTTCATGAGGGGGGCAGGTAAACTGCCTCTCCATGGAATCCGCAAGTACTTCAGCTTTATCCCTCGTCTCAACAGCTACGTCACCGTTCTCCTTCAGGAGCGCAGTGCACCTAGGACGACGCCTGGTCAACCAGCGGGAGCATGTCCACAATGACGAATCATCAGCAGACATGTCTACCAGCCGATCGTACCAGACATCGTCCCGGTGCTTAGCTACCGCCCTCCCAATCTCGCGGATTTGGGAGTTCAGCAGCCTGCGATTCTCCGGGTCCCCGTAACGCTGCCATCGCTTCCTGGTCCGGTTCTTTCTCCGTATCATCTCGCTAACCTCATGGTAGCGATCTGTATGGAACTCTGGGCGTCCGAGTCTGCGACTCGGATTGAGCGCTGCTTATGGCTTCCTGCACGCAGTTCAAAGCGCCCTCTACCTCATTCACGGTGCCGATGTGACCACGAAGATCAATTCGTGCATCGACACGCTCATTGTAGCTATCCCAATCAGTCTTGGTAATGAAACCACGACTGATCAGGTCTTGCACGCTCAAAGACGCGAAAGAGAGCAGCACTGGGCAGTGGTCCGAGTCGAGAGCCTACAGGGTCCACAGCTCAGGCTGTCCTTTCACATCCTTGAGAACAGCTACATCAATCACGTCTCCACCACGATAGTGGTAGAGAGTGGGTGATGTAGGTGCCACAACAGTGCATCCAATGGACGCAGCATGTCGTGCCAGTAAGCGCCCTCGAGCGTTCATAACCCTCGAGTGCCATGAAGGGTGCTTAGCGTTCAAATCACCGGCCAGAATGGCCGACGGTTTGATCGCCAGCAAGGCGTCTATGTCCTGGGTACAGAGAGCCAGCTGTGGCTGGTTGTATACCGCTGCAAGAAGAACCTCTCGACCTCCCAGTTTCGCTACCACCGTTGTCGCTTCGACAGACGTGAGCGGTGGACACGGCACATCGTAGTGGGGTATGCCCCTTTTTACAAGGATAGCAGTTCCACCACCACGACCCACCTGCCTGTCGTCACGATAGGTGATATAGTTGGGAATTCGGAAGTTCTTGCCTGGCGAAAGGTAAGTCTCGCAGAGCATGATGACGTCGGCCTTATGACGTTCAACTGCCTCGCGGAGCTCTAGTTTCTGCTCCCTAATGCCGTTGGCATTCCAATAAAGAATGTTTATTGGTTTGTCCAACATTAATAGGTGTCGAGAAAGGGCACTATGTCGACAGCGGAGACTTAATCAGTCTCGGCGTCACAGCGCGCCAGAGCGTCGCAAACGCCAGTCAGCATTCCGATTAAACGGGCCACTGTCCGGCGTAACTCAGCCGTGGACATGTCGCTCAGAGTTTTCAACGTATGCGTAGGCAGCTCGAATTTCTTGGGTGCAGCTTTCTGCGCGTCGGCAGGTGCAGCTGCAACAAGTGCTGCAGCCTTCCTACGTTCGCGTCTGGAGAGCTGCATCCCGATTTCAGTGGGCGGGCTATCGACGACCATGGATGAGCAGCTGGGGGCCGCTTCTGTCCTGGTCGCCTGAGGCACGGGTCTCGAGGGAGTGGTGCTCGGTGCCTTGGCACCCGCACTCTTCTCCTTCGGAGCCTGTTTGTTCGCTGGCGGCTTGGGGGTGGCGCTCGTGGGAGCGTCACTCTTGGACCGCTTGGCTGCAGTGGGCTTCGCAGAAGGGGTGTGCTTGCTGACGTCGGTGACGTCTGCACGCGCATCTCGCCTTTTTGCGCTTAACCATTTTCTTGTTTTTTCCTTTTTTGCCCTTCGACGCACCGGCGCGGGCGCTAGAAGCGCCGCTTGCAACGTGCGTTTTGGGGGTAGGAATGTTGTGCTTAGTGGGGGGAGGGTTTTGGGGTGCCTTTACTGTGGCGACAGGCTTGGCAACCGTTGTCGCGGCTTTCGCACGCGCAACGGTCGGCTGTGGTGCTGCCGAAGCGCACTCGACAGCCGTGTTTACATGTGCACAATTAGCGCACTTTGTCAACACGCCAGCCGTCGCCGCAGCTGCGACAGTTTGAGACGGCGGCGTCTTTCGACTACCGACATCTGCAACCGTCGCGGGGCGGGGCTTAGTCACAGCAGGCTTGCCTGTCGTGTGACCACGCCCCTTGGCAACACTCGCATACCCAGGTGCACCCGTGGTGTTGGAAGCAGTGTGTACCTTTGCAGGCGGCACCACCTTCTTCACCACGGCTTCCACGGGAGCGGTCGTCTTCTGTGAGGAAGACACCGGCTTCGCACGTGGAGCGCTGTGCACCCCCCGTCTCATGTAATCCTTGTAGAAGACACATCCGCGATAGTTCGCAGTGTGTTCTCCTTCGCAGTTACAGCAGGTCGGTGCTTCATGTTTGGGGCGCGGACAAAACTTTGCGTCATGTCCACCCGCGCAGACAACGCACCGATCTGTGGCTTTACAGCTCTGAGACGGGTGGCCCCACCTCTGGCATCAAAAACACTGATTTGCACCCCGACGACCGCGGAATCGCTCCACCTTTACGTCTATACCGCGGAGCGTCGTCACGGAGAAGAATCTCCGTGCCTCGCCCCCGCACTCGATATACACGATAAAGAGTGGAACGAGTCGACCTCTGTTCCGGAGGCGCGTGACGTGTTTGGGTTTAAACCCAGCCACTTTCACTGCCTCCTTCACCTCATCGGTCGTGTCCGTGGCGCACAGCCCGCGGACGAAGAACTTGTCGTCCACCTCTTTCTCAGAGGGTAGGTGGACCACTCAAGTCCCATATCGTCCAGGACGCGCTGCAGACCTCGGAACACCTCATCGGTGCGGGGTTTAACCCGCAGTGCCGAATCCGTCTTCGTCGCACGGAGGTCGGAAAGGCTGATTCCCTGCCGCTCCAGCTCATCTGCAAGTGAGAAGTATGCGTTAGTGTAAACGTACACCGGAGGTGCACGTTTACCGTGACGATTAACGACCGTCACAAACTCATCCTCTTGCTCGACTGCAACAGGAGGCGCCGCCGACGCCTCGCAACCTCTTTTCGGGGGACACAGGGCATCAACAACGCTCCCGTCGCTGGAGCTGTCGCGGTCCCTCTTCGACCCGCAGCACAAGCCTGAAGGGCCGGCCACAGGGACAAGGGGCGGGGCACAGTCTGCCGCACTAGTTGAAGTCATGATGTGGTGTGTGTGTGTATGTCATTCGCTGTCTCGACAGCGAACAGCAAACATACACGAGACGTAACACATCAGGACAAAGCCGACGAATAATACCGGCCACTGGGGGGGGGGGATATATATACTTTTAACAAGGGTACTTGGGTTTTTTGCAATTTTTCCCAGGTTAGCGTAACAGAAGACTGAGAAATTCGAACATATGCTAGGAACAAATATGAAGACAAATAGCTGGCATCGGGGGTAACCTCCAGGGAAGCTAAATATACACAAAAATTGAAACAAATCCGCCAAGACACGCAACAACTGAAACGCAAAAAAAAAAAAGACAGCGAACAGTTCAGACGTGTTTCCGCGCTTGTGTGTTTCTCGGTCCATCGCTGTGTTAGTGAGGTAAGGGGAACGGTGCGTCGAGCCATCTGGCTGTTTATTATTGTCAAGTGGCGTGATATCGTTCTACCGGTGCATGTGCACTTTCGTGCATTTGTAACGGTTTTTCGTGACCACACCCTTGTTATTTTTGCTCATAAACAATCCCGCGTTCGGTGGGAACAAAATTTTTTGGTGAATTATGTGAAACTGTTGATATTACATCAACAATTTCGCATAACGACGAGAATAGAGAGATGGTGAGAAGAAAACGGACGTCTGCCGAAAGCAAAATGTCTGCCCAACCGGACAGTGCAGCCAAGGAGTGCGATATGGAGATTGTCCAGACGGAGGAAGGTCAGGTAAGTACTGACGTTATTATAAATAGTTCCGTACAGGTTATCGGTCCGGAACAAGTTAACAACATAGAACAGGACAACGGTTCTGAAAAAACAATAATTAACAACAATGAAAATAGCGACGACATGGATTGGCTTCAACCGCGCAAGCACGTAAAAATCCAGTACACAACCGACGTCACAAGGTCGTTGGCCATAAGTGTACACAACAAGTTTGAAAAACTAGACAATACAATTGTTGTAGAAAAAGTTCTACAACAAGAAAAAGAGAAAGAAAAAGAAAAGAAAAAGGAAAGAATCCCTCCTATAGTTTTGAAATATGGATTCAACAAGCCGGCCGCCTTCGCATCAAACATGAGAGAAATTCTCAAAACTGCAAATATTCAAGGTTACTTCAAAACAAAAATAGTAAAAGAAGGTACAATTCTTAACTGCGATAATATGGCAGTGTACCACGAGATGAAAAGAGTATTGAAAAAAGGGAACGCAGAGTTCCACACGTACACTCCGCAATCGAAGAAAGAAGTAAATTTAATTTTGAAAGGTCTACCGCCAGGAATGACCAATGAAGAAATTCTTAAGGAGATGAAGGAGCTCAAGATCAACCCCACAAGAATCAGAAACATGGGGATAAATAAAAGAGAGTGGGGACCAATATACATCGTGGGATTCCCTACAGGTACGACATTGGAGGAGGTCAGAAAAGTATCGAATTTATTCTCCATAGTGGTATATTGGGAGAGCTATCGGCCCTCCCAAGTTATCACTCAGTGCTACGGGTGACAGAGTTTCGGGCACACCGCACGCAACTGTAACATCGAGATGAGGTGCGTCAAATGCGGAGAATTTCACGATTCGAGGAAATGCCCGAAATCGAGGGAAACCCCAGCGAAGTGTGCAAACTGTAAGGGGGATCACCCGGCCAGTTACAAAGGGTGCTCGGCACACAAAATCGAGCAGGAAAGACGTGCTCACCTGCGAGAATTAGCAAAAATAAAAAGACAGCCAAAAGAGGCATTCAACGGAGGACATTTCCCCGAAATCAGAGGTAGCAAACGCTACAGAGAAGCCCCTCCCCCACAGTCAAGTGCCTGGACTGGTGCAAATAAGGAAAGTAACGAATCGAAATCAAAAACCAGCAAAGAAAAACCCACAGATAACGATGAAGATGTGAATATGAATAAAATGAGGACTTTGATCACCATGGTCAAGGAACTCCAAAGCAAAATGTCGAAACTAAAAACAAGAAGAGATAGGTTCATGCTCGTTTGGGAGTACATGAACAACATTAAGGATTAGTCGAATTCTCCTTAATGTACGACAAGCTGAATTTATTAATATGGAATGCCAACGGGCTAGCGAAGAGAGCGATAGAGCTAGCGCAATTCATTGTTGATCAGGACATCGACATAGCTATGATTACAGAAACCAATTGTAAGGTAGATAAATATCTAGCAATTCCTGGGTACAAAGGGTACCACAGGGAGAGGCCGCAAGGCAAGGGAGGCGGAGTCTCGCTGTATGTAAAAGACAACATAAAATCATACGAAGTCGCCACCCCGCAACTAGATTCTCTGCAGGTGGTTATAGCGATAATAGAAATCCCTACGAAAATCCTCTTAGCAGCGACGTATAGAAGTGCTAAAGACATGATTGTAACCGCGGACATAGACAAGATAATGCTAATGTCACAGCGAGTAATAATGGGAGGAGATTTCAATGCTAGACACCAAGATTGGCACTGCCCTGGCAGTAACAAAGCCGGTAAGTTCCTTAGGAATCACTCCCTGAGAAGGAACTATATGATCGTAGCCCCAGAAGAGCCCACCTATTACAGGAGGCACACCCGACCATCTACATTAGATATAGCGCTGACGAAAAACATAGTTGAAGAGGAGATCGTATCACTACCAATGCTAAGTTTAGATCACAACCCGGTAGTGATAGGAATCACTATGAGGTCGGAGAGAATCGTCAAGAAAAGGAAAGATTATTCCAAAGCAAACTGGGAAAAATTCCAAGATATGATCAACAGTGAAGTGGATCCGAGTATACCCATCAGAAACGAAGAACATCTGGATGGGTATATAAAAGAATTCACAGAGAAGATCAAGGATGCTATGAAAGCGAGCATACCTGAAAAGAGAATAAGACCGCACCACGTCGAACTAACGTGTGAAATAAAAGATAAAATGAAGACCCGCGATAAAGCGAGGAAACTATGGCAAAGAACCAGGAGAGACGAGTACAGAATAATAAGAAACCGTCTCTCAGAGGAAATAACCAGAGAGGTCAATACGCTCAGAAACGAGCAATGGAACGAGAAACTTTCAACGTTAAACGTTAAAGACCAGAGCATCTGGAATATTCTGAGAGCCATGAAAATGAAGAAAAGGGAAGAAATCCCGCCACTAAAGAAGGACGATGACACCTTCACACATACGATTGAAGAGCGAGCAGAGCTACTAGCTGAACATTTCAAAGCAGCCCACAAAGCCAGCAGACATCTTGGTGAGAGAGAATTCACGCAACACGTCAAAGAGTTCGTAAATGGATGGCGTGAAAATAAAATCCCAGATGAGGAAGATGATGAGATAATCGACTACACCTCACCAAAAGAGATTATCGAGGCAATCAAGAGTATGAAACCGTATAGAGCGCCAGGCATCGATGAAATACAGAATATGGTACTCCGCCACCTTCCAAGAAAAGGTGTCGTGGCGCTTACTAATATATGCAATACTGCATTAAGATTTAAATACTTCCCGAAGGAATGGAAACATGCCAAGATTTTGGCAATAAGGAAACCGGGAAAAAGGAAAGAAGAAGTAGCAAGCTATAGACCAATAAGCTTGCTACCCATAATGAGTAAAGTCCTCGAAAGAGTGATCCTAACAAGATTAAACAATAACGAGAAGAAAGCCAAAGTCCTGAAAGAGGAACAATTTGGCTTTAGAAAAGGACACTCTACCGAACATCAATTGGCAAGAATAGTGGAACTAGCCACTAAAGTAATGGGCAAAAGAACATATACGGGAATGATACTACTAGACATAGAGAAGGACTTCGAGACGGTATGGCACGATGGCCTAATCTATCAATTGATTGCGTACGACATTCCCAACTATCTAGCTAGAATAATAGATAGATACATTAGAAAAAGAAGTTTCCACGTGGATGTAGAAGGAAGATCATCTGAGAAGAAAAGTATCAGTGCTGGAGTACCGCAAGGCTCGATCCTCGGCCCAGTACTATTTAATTACTACATAAATGATCTACCGAGAACTGAACAAGTCGAGATAGCATTGTACGCGGATGACACAGCTATTCTCACACGTGGAATAAATCCAGAAGCTATCAGAAGAAAATTACAAACACAGCTAGACCTGCTTGCAGAACATTTTAACAAGTGGAAACTAAAGCTTAATGCCAATAAGACTGAGGCGATATTGATTACGCGAAATGAACGAATGTCGCCATGACGTGTCACACTAAATGATAAGGAGATAGTGTGGCAGAATTCAGTCAAGTACCTGGGGGTGCATCTTGACAAGAAGCTCACATATAAGGAGCATATCAAGAATGCAGCAAAGAAAGCGTGTGGTTCACTGTCTAGTATTTATAGCCTAATGAACAAGAAGAGCGATCTAACCACCGAAAACAAAGTAATGCTATATAAGACAGTGGTAAGGCCCACAATGTTATACGCGTCCCCAATTTGGAGAAATACGTACGAAACGTATTTAAAGAGGCTCCAGCGCATACAAAACAAGGCATTAAGACTAGCGCTGAACAAAGAACGCAGCTGTAAGATACAAACACTGCATGAGGAAGCACGTATTGATACGGTCGTAGACTATATAAACAGAAGAGCATGGAGATTTTACACGAGGAAGCTCCATGATAACTCATTAATTAATAGACTCGGAAAACCTAAGGTAATACCCCTAAGAAATAGGGTCGGCAAACACAGAAGAAAAAACGTGAGTCTACGACCATACTACTTCCAGAAGTCGTATATAAACAAACATTATTAGACAATAACAATGATACAACGATACATGGACAAAAAGCACAAAGACTAAGGAGCCGACGCTAAATTCCGGCTACCTAGGGAGGGGGGATATATACTTTTTAACAAGATACTTGGGTTTTTTGCAATTTTTCCTAGGTCGCGTATTTCAAGGCTAACAATAGAAAACAAGAGTAAAAGAAATATGAAGACACATAGCTGGCGTCGGGGGTAACCTCCAGGAAAGCTAGGAATATTAAGATTATATAAATAAAATACAAGTTAAACCAAAACTAAATCGCAAAAAAAAAATCGTGTGTGTATGTTTGGTCAAGTCGATTTGGGAATGCACTATCAGATATCTTACCCGTTGGCACAATCAAACAACTGAACGCAGGTAAAGAAACGCACGAACAGCGGTTGAAACCAAGTGACACGGCACGCCCCGCGGATTTGCAGATTCTACGCAGCAAGTGAAGTCACCGACACAAAAAAACGCGATTTTTCGATACGTAAACAACAGCTACGCAGAAACAGATTATTTTGAGCATGTACACTTTGCAGTGTACTGGTGTAGTCTGTCGGTCTAACTGGGCAATTATGTGATATGTAATTAACGCACAACGACAAGAACACAAAAACACGTGCCGAACAAAGCAACGACCATTGCGGTCAGTTGTTGGAGGTGTACTTCTCTGGAAGTAATTACTCCAGACGCACGAATATTTTGTTGACGCAGGGTTTAGGATTTTAATGCACGCAGGGAGCCTATCTCGAATCTTAGTTTTCCAACTAAGACTGTTTCACGCATATGACCAGGGGGAGCTCCAAGTCACTTTTTAGGGTGACTTCTTGCTGGTCAAGTGTTTTTGTAGCAGTTTCACTGACTTAGCGAGTTGTCCCCAGGTGGGGCAAGCAGACGGGGCCGCTTGTGCCTGGACAAAAACGCGTCCAAGATTCAAGATTCAAGAATATTTTATTGTTATAAATTTTGGTGTACATAGTTTTTTTTTTAGATGTAAAATAAAAAGTTGTATATAATAAGTCTTGCTATAAAATATATAATTTGACTGTATATTAAAATTGTTTGTATAACTAGCCTAAATTGTCTCTGATTAATGTTCTTGTGATTTTATTTTTTAGGAAAAATTTCAAAAAACCTATTGAGTTTGAAAACACTAAAAACTTACATACTAAACTTATATACTAAACTTATAGACTAAACTTACAAACTAAACATTAGACACTAGAGCACTTGTAAAAGTTGCAAAAACACTATGTAGTTTTTTGGTTTCACAATTTTGTTCTTTTGTTCATTGTCACAGATGATGATTACGCCGGCAGGAATCTCGTGCGGAAATCAGCGACACGCACACACGCACGACCGGGACACACTCGCCCGATACGCCGAGCAGGGTCGTCGACATACACGAAAAGACCGACAGGAGCGCACAATGATGTTCGGTGGGCTGCAGCAGCCGGCTGATGTTGTTGCCGTCGTTCATGGTTTATAGTAGATCGTCTGCGATGGAAACTCGACCAACCGTGCACGTTTCGTGCGAACAGCCGGGAGTTGCTCAAGATGATCAAGTAGTGAATTTGGATGAAATTTAACGTCGGTCAGGTATTTGGTCACCGTTTTGGTAAGGTACTCGTCTATTGTCTGCACGTTAGTCAGTTCGTGAACTGTACTTGTCGGGATTCGGTCGCTTAGTCGTACGTTAAGTATGAGTCTCAGAATGCGATTTTGAAATTCTTGAATTTTGATTAGGTTGGTTCGAGAGGCGGTACACCAAATAGGAGATGCATAGGTCAGAACCGGTCTGATGCATGTTTTGTATATATTTACTTATACGTCGGTCGGTAAGTTCGACGTCAGTAGCGGTCGTAGCGTATGTAACATTGCACCAGACCTTCTTAGTCTGTCACTTATTGTCTGTATGAACGTTAGCTTTCTATCGAGCTTCAGGCCCAGGTAAGTAATTGTCGGCGTTTGTTTGATGGTTGTTTTGTCGTAGGTGATCGAGACAGTTGAGTCGAATTTCGATTTTGAAAAAGTCGTGGGCGATGATTTCGAATGATTAATTTTGATTTTGTTTCGAGAATAGTACCCGCTCAGCGTCGACAACGATTTCGAAAGTTTCGCCGGAGTCGGATGATTATTGGGAGTGTCTGTGTACAGGCACGCGTCATCCGCATACAACGCGAGATTGACGGTGTCCTGCAATTTTGGAATGTCGCTCGTGAATATACTATATAGCACGGGTCCCAGGACAGAGCCTTGAAGAACGCCGGCGGGTATTGGATGATTGCATGATTTTTTGTTTTCATACTTGACGTGAAACTCACGACCAAGCAGATAATTTTGTAAAGTTTTAGTCAGGTAGTTGGGCGCTTTGGTCAAATATAATTTTGCGAGCAGACCGTCGTGGCACACCGAATCGAAAGCTTTTTCGATGTCGAGCGAGACGACGACGGTGAGTCGGTTCTTTGCCAAATTCTGTCGGATGGAGTCAGTGAGTCGATGCAGTTGATGAATCGTACTATGAGAGTCTCTGAAGCCAAATTGTTCATTGGGAATGACGCGATTGGTGGCCAGGTGAACGTTCAGTCTCTTGAGTATCGTCCGTTCGTACAGTTTACTAATGGTCGACAAGAGACTGATCGGTCGGTAGCTGGTCGGTGAAGTCAACGGTTTTCCCGGCTTCGGGATCGGAGTCACTTGTGAGCTCTTCCACATAGCCGGGAAATGGTTCTGTCGTAGTGCACAGTTAAATATGTCACATAGTTTTGTAATCGCTTTCCTCGGCAAGTGCTTGAGGTGTGCATTCGATATACCGTCCGGACCCGGTGACGAGCGTGTTTTAAGGTTGCGTATATGTCTATGTATTTCATCTGTGGTTATCGGCGGAATATCATCGTCAGTATAAGGTTCGTGGTCTCTAAGATATTTGCCGAAACCGATGATACTTTTGTGTTTTTTGATTGTCGGCAGTGAGTCGCCAGTCCGGTGCGCTCGCGCAGAGACAGAAGCGATCAGGTCTACTTTGTCTTGTGCGTCAGTGTACAGTCGGTCGCCGCTTTCCGAAAGCAGAGCCGGAATCCGGCTCTGTTTCGGTCGCAGCCGACGAACGGATTGCCAAATCGAGTTTCGGTCTTTAATGAGCGCATTCGTTAAAGTGTTATTCGAAACAGTGATGCGGAGATCCTGCATCGATACGCGAATCAAATTTGTCAAACGGTTCCTTTCGCGACGATAGTACGGATCTGCGGTTCGTCGCCACTGACGACGAGCGCAGTTACGCAATCGTATGTAATTTAGAATTTCAGGAGTGGGCCGAACGCGATTTGAATTTGGAATTTTGACTGTCGGGACGGCCCGTTCGGACGCCGTCCGCACGACAGACTGAAACTCGACGAGGGCCTGATCGATCCGCTCGCACGTGTCCAGGTCGGCAGGTATTTGTAAGTGGTCGTTGATGTAAGTTTTGTAAATCGTCCAGTCGGCGTTCTTAAAGTCCTTCGTCGTATGTTGTTGAAGTCTCGTCGGCCGAAAAGCGTCAATTGTCGTCAACGTTGGACAATGGTCCGAGTCGGGACCGTCGTCGAGAACGACGACCCGCGACGACCGATTGTCCATGTTCCTCGTCACGGCGATGTCGAGCACGGACGGATGCACACCTATGCGCGAGTAGCACGTGAACTCGTCCGGGTGCAGTATGTCGTATTGTGCGTCGTCGAGCAAGTCAGACAGGAGACGGCCATTGTGATTCTCACAGTTACACAGCCAGTGCTGATGCTTGGCATTCAGATCACCGACTGTGATGGTCCGTTCGTGTTGGTCGGTCAGTCGTCTGAGCGTGTCGATGTCGAGACGCTGATCCGGCACGTAGAGGCCCGTGATGACCACATTACGTGGACCATCGACGAACACACTAACGTACTCGGAATCGACGAGTCGACGAGTCGATATCGACGAGTCGCGGTAACAGCGAGTGTGGAATCAGTTTGTTTACAAGCACGGCGACGCTTCCTCCGTTTCGGTC
This sequence comes from Neoneuromus ignobilis, assembly GCA_029203775.1. Classification (NCBI taxonomy): domain Eukaryota; kingdom Metazoa; phylum Arthropoda; class Insecta; order Megaloptera; family Corydalidae; genus Neoneuromus; species Neoneuromus ignobilis. The sequence continues at coordinate 27,676,285 of CP092094.1, read as the reverse complement.
GGGTCGGTCGTGTCTGTACACGTTATAGCCTGAAGCTCGCAAGGACATTGTCGGCTTTAAGTGAGTCTCTGTTAACACTGCGACATCCACACGACGAGCGTGCAGCATGTGCAGTGTTTCGTCCAATTTTGATCTCAGTCCGTTTACATTAAAATTTATGATAGTGAGCTTTCTCTCGGTCGCTATCTAAACACGACCGAGAGGTACATACATCTGCAAACGATCGAGTGTATCACTGCAGCTCAGGATCGCCGCCTTTAGCCGACGAACCTCGTCGACGAGGGCGGAGAACTCGGACCACGGGTTCAGCGACTCGTTCCCCTGCGATGGCATCATCATCGACGACGACGACGACGACGACGGCATCGGAGCAGAGACGGACAGCTGTTGTTGTTGCTGCTGCTGTTGCTGCTGCTGCTGTTGAGATTGTTGCAGTTGAGATTGTTGCTGCTGCTGCTGCTGTTGAGGATGTTGTAGTTGCTGTTGCTGTTGTTGTCGGTGCTGTTGTCTCCAGCTGAATACGCCCGTCGCCGTCGTCGATGACATCGCAGGGAACATGCTGTAATCATTGTATTGAACGTATTGAGACGGCAATGTTTGTGTTTGTGAAGAAAACTGTGACGGCGAACCCCACAGTTGTTGTTGTTGCTGCTGCTGATGCTGTTGTTGTTGATAATTAAAACCACAATTACAGCAGCAGCCGCCACCGCCATTGTTACCGTTATTATTGTTGACCATCTGTCGGGCATTTTGATTTTGATTTAAATTTTGATTTTGTCCCCATGCGTTTGTTTGAGGCAATGGAGCCGGCTTGAATTTACGCCTTTGTTGCTCTTTACGGGCTTCAATGTCCGACAGATAATCTACGACGGCGACACACTGGCGGTAGTTCGCCGGGTGGTCTCCGCCACAGTTGATACATTTAGCCGCCTCAACCCTGTCTGTCTTGGTGCACGCCGCCGTCAGGCGATCGCCGGCGCACTTTACGCATCGAGGTACCGCATAACAGTTTGCTGTCGCATGCCCGAGCCGCTGACAGCGGTGGCACTGGGTAAAACCAGTCCCCGCCCGGTACTTGCGCCAATACACTCGACAGTGGACCAGGTATTCGATTTTTGTAACCTGGCTCATCGTAGTTTCGTTTGAGAAATTGATCTTGTACGCGGGCGAGGAGCTGGCCGCACCGCGCATGACATAAATATTTTGTACTGTGAGACCCTCGTTGGCGAGTGCGTCGACGATCTCGTTGCTAAGGCCTTCAGGCACGCCGCTCAAGACCATTTCCATAGGGCGATTCTCGGACAATGTGTACGTGTGATATTCTACATTTTTAGAGCGGAGCGCGCTCTGTACGCTGTCCCAGTCGGCGCGGCTATCAACGAAGATTTTCGCCTCGTTGCGCACATACTTTAAATGAATCTTGCCGGCGCATTTTGCAGCCAGCTCATTTGTGAAGTTGAAGTGGGTTATCGGGTTTCCTGTGCAGCACGATCGGTGGCATCGGTCGTGTTACTTTCTTTGCTATACTGTTGTTCACGTTGTTATTGTTGTTGTTGTTGCCACCGCCGACATTGCCACTATTGCCGCCGTTGCTGTTCCTATTATTATTATTATTATTATTGATCGTTACCTCGATCGGTCGTCTATTATTGTTGTTGTTGTTGCTGTTGCTGCCGCCGCCGTATGCGGCCGAACTCGTGCTGGGTCTATTGTTGATATTGTCATTGTTGTTGTTGTTGACGTTGCTGCTGTTGCTGATGTTGTTGGTGACGGTGATGTTACTGTGTTACTGTTGTTATTACCGCTGCCGTCTGACCCGGTGAAGGACAGCTGCATCGGTTCCACATCGTTCTCTGGTCGGTCGCTGAGCGCCAGGAATTTATTCGTCAGCACGAGTTCTTGTGAAACGGCCATCCTTTTTCGTTTACGACGTTGATGGCGCGTCTGCTGTGGCTGCTGTTGATATTGTTGTTGCGGCGATTGCTGCTGCTGAGGCTGCTGCGGCTGTAGCTGCTGCTGCTGCTGTGGCTGTGACTGCTGTTGATATTGTTGCTGTGGCTGCTGCTGCTGCTGCTACTGCTGCTACGGCTGCTGTGGCTGTTGCTGATATTGTTGTTGTTGTTGCGGCTGCTGTTGATATTGTTGTTGTGCCTGCTGCTGCTGCTGCTGCTGTAGTTGCTGCTGCGGCTGCTGCAGCAGCTGTTGATATTGTTGTTGATGATGTTGTGGCGGCTGCTGTTGTGGCTGCTGCTGTTGTGGCTGCTGCTGTGGCTGCTGCTGATATTGTTGTTGCTGCTGCTGCGGCTGCTGTTGATATTGTTGTTGCGGCTGTAGTGATTGCTGCGACTGTTGTGATTGCTGCAACTGCTGCAGCTGTTGATTTTGCTGCAGTTGCCAAGATGACGATGATGATGATGATGTTGTCGACGGTGATGACGCAGACGGCGGCAGTGTTGGTGTCGTCGTTGTTGTTGTCGTCGTCGGCGTCTTGGCGAGCGAGAGCCGCGATTGGGACGATAGCGCGGCCATACGCAATTGCGTCTCGGCCGCCGCCGTCGTCGTCATGCCCGTCGACATCACCGACGTTGTCGTTGTTATGGTTGTTGTAGTTGGCGCTATTCGCGCCGTCATCGTCGCGGTCGTCAGCGTTGCCGCCGATGCGACCAACGACATGGGTACGTCCACTACGCTATCAGTCGTTGTCATAGTCTTCGTCGTCGTCATAGTCATAGTCGTCGTCGCATTGATGATATCACTAGCTATGCTTGCAACACCATCGACGCTATTGTTAGTAGCGGCGGCGGTGTTGCTATTGGTGGTGTCTACGACTATTGAACTGTTCTTATTTGTATTTCGTCGTGCACTAGTACTCCTGTCCCGACAAACGACTCGCCGTCCGGACGGGAAGCGACAGATCAACTGCCTCGTCCGCACCGAACTGAACTCGCCGCCTATACTGTCCGTGACGTGAGACGTGCTACTCGATGAAAACACGTCCGGCACCGTCAAGAACTTTGAACTGAATGATGCGCAAAACGACTGCGGGAATAATCACTTAGCTGTGGCGGTTGCGCATAACGACTGCGAGAATAATCACTAGCACACAACAGCAACGGCTGAAACAATAAGCCACACCTGCTGACTCCGCCCAAACGGCGGCGGCGATGTCAGTCAGCGGGAAAATTGTGTACAAAAGAAACGCTATTCCCAGGCAAATCGTCACGAACTGACTAACGTGCAGACAATAGACGAGTACCTTACCAAAACGGTGACCAAATACCTGACCGACGTTAAATTTCATCCAAATTCACTACTTGATCATCTTGAGCAACTCCCGGCCGTTCGCACGAAACGTGCACGGCTGGTCGAGTTTACATCGCAGACGATCTACTATAAACCATGAACGACGGCAACAACATCAGCCGGCTGCTGCAGCTCACCGAACATCATTGTGCGCTCCTGTCGGTCTTTTCGTGTATGTCGACGACCCTGCTCGGCGTATCGGGCGAGTGTGTCCCGGTCGTGCGTGTGTGCGTGTCGCTGATTTTTGCACGAGATTCCTGCCGGCGCAATCATCATTCGTGACAATGAACAAAAGAACAAAATTGTGAAACCAAAAAACTACATAGTGTTTTTGCAACTTTTACAAGTGCTCTAGTGTCTAGTGTTTAGTTTGTAAGTTTAGTCTATAAGTTTAGTATATAAGTTTAGTATGTAAGTTTTTAGTGTTTTCAAACTCAATAGGTTTTTGAAATTTTTCCTAAAAAATAAAATCACAAGAACATTAATCAGAGATAATTTAGGCTAATTTTACAAACAATTTTAATATACAGTCAAATTATATATTTTATAGCAAGACTTATTATATACAACTTTTTATTATACATCTCTATGTACACCAAAATTTATAACAATAAAATATTCTTGAATCTTGAATCTTGAAAAGGCAAATCGTCGCGAGAAAAACCGTTTAACCAATTTCATTCGCGTATCGATGCATGATCTCCGCACTGTTTCGCACAACAATCTCAGTAATTCACTATCAAAAGACCGAAACTCGATCTGGCAATCCGTTCGTCGGCTGCGACCGAAGCAGAGTCAAATTCCGGCTCTGCTCTCGGAAAGCGGTGACAGACTGTACACTCAGACGCAAGACAAAGTGGACCTGATCGTTTCTGTCTTTGCGCGAGCGCACCGGACCGGCGACTCACTGCCGACAATTAAAAAACACAAGAGTATCATCGGTTTCGGCGAATATCTTAGAGACCACCTACCTTATACTGACGACGATATTCCGCCGATAACCACAGATGAGATACATAGACATATACGTAACCTTAAAGCACGCTCGTCACCGGGTCCGGACGGTATATCTAATGCACACCTCAAGCACTTGCCGAGAAAAGCGATTACAAAACTACGTGACATATTTAACTGTGCACTACGACAGAACCATTTCCCGGCTATGTGGAAGAGCTCGCAAGTGACTCCGATCCCGAAGCCGGGAAAACCGTTGACTTCACCGACCAGTTACCGACCGATCAGTCTCTTGTCGACCATCAGCAAACTTTACGAACGTACCATACTCAAGAGACTGAACGTTCACCTGGCCACCAATCGCGTCATTCCCAATGAACAATTTGGCTTCAGAGACTCTCATAGTACGATTCATCAACTGCATCGACTCACTGACTCCATCCGACAGAATTTGGCAAAGAACCGACTCACCGTCGTCGTCTCGCTCGACATCGAAAAAGCTTTCGATTCGGTGTGCCACGACGGTCTGCTCGCAAAATTATATTTGACCAAAGCGCCCAACTACCTGACTAAAACTTTACAAAATTATCTGCTTGGTCGTGAATTTCACGTCAAGTACGAGAATAAAAAATCATGCAATCATCCAATACCCGCCGGCGTTCCTCAAGGCTCTGTCCTGGGACCCGTACTGTATAATATCTTTACGAGCGACATCTCAAAATTGCAAGACACCGTCAATCTCGCGTTGTACGCGGATGACGCGTGTCTGTACACCGACACACCCAACAATCATCCGACCCCGATAAAACTTTCGAAATCATTGTCGACGCTGAGCGGGTACTACTCTCGGAACAGAATCAAAATTAATCATTCGAAATCATCGGCCACGACCTTTTCAAGATCAAATCACGACCCGACAGATCTAATCACGTACGACAAAACTACAATAAAACAAACGTCGACAATTACTTATCTTGGCCTGAAGCTCGACCGAAAACTAACGTTCATACAGACCATAAGCGACAGACTACGAAGGTCTGGTGCAGTGTTACATACGCTACGACCGCTACTGACGTCGAACTTACCGACAGACGTAAAAGTAAATATATACAAAACATGCATCAGACCGGTTCTAACCTATGCGTCTCCTATTTGGTGCACTACCTCTCGAACCAACCTAATCAAAATTCAAAAATTTCAAAATCGCATTCTGAGACTCATACTTAACGTACGACTAAGCGACCGAACCCGACAAGTACAGTTCACGAACTGACTAACGTGCAGACAATAGACGAGTACCTTACCAAAACGGTGACCAAAAACCTGACCGACGTTAAATTTCATCCAAATTCACTACTTGATCGTCTTGAGCAACTCTCGGCCGTTCGCACGAAACGTGCACGGCTGGTCGAGTTTCCATCGCAGACGATCTACTATAAACCATGAACGACGGCAACAACATCAGCCGGCTACTGCAGCTCACCGAACATCATTGTGCGCTCCTGTCGGTCTTTTCTTGTATGACGACGACGACCCTGCTCGGCGTATCGGGCGCGTGTGTGTCCCGGTCGTGCACGTGTGCGTGTCGCCGTTTTTCGTGCGCGTGTTTCTTGCCGGCGCAACAACTATAACATTGTTCAAAAACCAATTTGTGAAACCAAAAACTGAAATAATAGTTTTTGTAACTATAGTTAAGTGTTTGTGTTTTGTGTTTAGTTTTTAAGTTTAGTTTATAAGTTTCTTTTTTGTTAGTTTGTAAGTTTAGTCTATAAGTTTAGTGTTAGTGTTTAACAAACTAATAGGTTTTTTGAAATTTTTCCTATAATAAAAGCACAAAAACAATTAACAAAAAGACAATTTAGGCTAGTTTTACACTCAACCTTATTATACAGCTATATTATATATTTATATATAGAACAGCTTATATTTTACAAATTTTATTATACATGTCTAAATTTAATGTACAACAAAAATTATACCAATAAATATCTTGAATCTTGAATCTTGAAAAAAGGCAAATCAGTTTATTATACAGCTAAATTATATATATATATATATATATATATATATATTTATATATTTATAGAAAAGCTTATTTTATACAATCTTCTATTATATATGTTAAAATTCTTGTACAACTAAATTTGAAAACAATAAAACTTTCTTGAATCTTGAACCTTGAAGGCAAATCAGTCAGTACTTCACTCGGCTCATTTAACTACACAACCAGTATCCCTGGTCAGTTGAATTAAACCACGGTAGACAAAAGTCTTGCCAATCACCTTGTACAACCTGTGATTCACGAAATAAATATTTTTTGTTATACGACTTTGATATTATTATTTTACTAACGGAGACCCAAGTCTCCATATATATATATATATATATATATATATATATATATATATATATATATATATATAAGAGACTTGCCATGGCTCCAAAAAAGTCTTAGCTCTATTTCTGTTAGATGTAAACGATTGTTAATTCATAAAATTAGAATTGAAAGAATCCTTGACCAACAAAAGATATTATTAGATTTCTCTTTGAATATAAAATTATATTCCTGTTATCTTTGGGTGTAGTTTTTGACTTTCCCTTCTTTTTTTCGCTTTTGAAGTTATTTTTTAACATTGATAATCATTTTTGCAGAACATCCCATCATTTCTTGAATTTTTTCATATGTTTTTCTAAATTAGTATAATTTTAAAATTGGTTCTCGTTTTTCTGCACTATAATATTTTGCTTTGTCCATTTTTTTCTATATTAATAATGATACAAGAATAGATTTTAATTAATCAACACCTTATTAATTTAACTTTTAAATTCAAATTATGAGAAAAACTCACAAGAATTTTAATTTTTATCTACAAATATTTCGCACTGTTATTTTCGTGCACAGTTGACAAATGAATAAATAGAGGAATTACCCAAAAAAATCAGGAAATACTCATTTATATATATATATATATATATATATATATATATATATATATATATATATATATATATATATATATATATATATATATATATATATATATATATATATATATATATATATATATATATATATATATATATATATATATATATATATATATATATATATATATATATATATATATGGGATGATACCAGCTGGATATAATATAATAATGATGATGTACATATAAAATTTACATTATAATAAAAATGTTTATATCAGATATTGAATTTTCTAATTATATTGTTTCTGCAAATCTGTTTTGTTCTCTGTTTGAGCAATATTATATTAATCTATTGCTATTATTAATAATTTTCTATATATTCTATGCATATGATTTACTTGAATTTAAATTATATTGAAACGACATATATTTCTTTAATACGATTTATTCATAAAGAATTATTCATACTTATTATATAAATATTCATTCTGATGCTTATTTTCATTAAGCATAATGATCTATAAGAGAATTTATCCATTTGATGTAATTATGCATTACCAAAAATATTATCCGTTTGTTTTTACAATCAGGATAAGACAAAGTACCAAAAAGAAAATAACGAGATTCATATTTGTTGATCGGTATGCTGAGTGTTAATGCACGACCTCTATTTTCACTCCAATATGTATAATTGGGGCAATATAGGTTATCACGTTCTAAAATCAATAAAAAATAATTAATTTATAAACATAATCTAATATCCAATAAAAATATAATAAACATTTTTTTGCTAATTTATGGTAATAATTACTACAAGCGTAAAAAAATATTGCACTTCATATCTAGATCATGATACGTTTCGGAAAAGATAATTTGAACTTATTTTTATTATTGACTAAAATATGATTATATGTACACAATAATCAAGTGTTTGTTAATGTCATATTTTTTGTATCATTAAAATATCGAATTTTATTTCTTATAAAATATAATAAAATAAATTCCACTTTAACGATTTTTTTAAAATAATAAACTACTATTGTTGAAATAAATAATAGCACGATTGAATTTCATCAAAACGATAAAGCAAGCTTTTAAACTTAAATGGATTTAATATTATTATTTTATTTAAATTCTTACTGTAATAATAATAATTTCCCACATATTTATTCAACGGCCGATTGACGTATAACAATCCTACTTTTGTTAAAGTGTCATCAATTTTCTTTAATGGTCCAATTGGTACCTGTATATATAAAAAATAATCAGTTATTTTTCTATAAATGAATAGTCATATTTATAAAAATGTAAAAAATATAATCAGTGATAATTTAATTACAATTAAAAAACAGATATCTCAATTTATGGTATACGTTTTATTGAAAATCAGTACTAGTTTTTTGCACTACTTTTCTATGTGATTAATTACTGAAAGTAAAATTGTCTCGAAATTCCATATACATATATATGTACTTATTCAGAAAATTGGAATTAATTTTTTTAGTCGAAATGATTAATTATTGATTTTTTACATACAGATCAAACATAATTATTATCGTTTACGAGTTGCTTGAACATTTATTTTTGTCTTGTTACTTAATTAAGAACACAATAAATTTTCATTATATAATATTTTTTTTACATTTCGTATACATTTTTACAGTGATGAATGATAAATAAATATATAACTAATAAAGAAAAACTAACAATTAACTAACTGGAAAACTAACTGGAATAGTCTGTGGAATCGATAATGATGATACGTAGATAACTAAAGTTTTTATGAGTAAAAATGATGTATGTGATTTTAAAAATATATATTTTTTCAATAATAATATTTATTTTATTTTTGTTGTATATTACTTTTATTAATATTAGTATTACTTTGTTACAATGATCTTCGGTAACAAAATAAAATCAACAGAAATAAAATATAAAATTAATGATTTTTTTTTTACTCTAAATACCGATTAGTATTAAATCTGTAAATTTCATATATATGTTCATATATATGTTGTTAATGTGTAGTTTTTTTCTTTTGAAAATAAGCCTTATTTGACAGTAAATATTTCAATCATTATTTTTTGCGATATCAAAATATAGAAATGTATTTAGTTTCATGAAAATAATTATCCATCTATATATTAAAGTGTACTAATACATACATACATACACACACACACACACATGCGCGCGTACGCACACACACACACACACACACATATATATATACGAGTATATATATATATATATATATATATATATATATATATGTATATATATATATATATATATATATATATATATATATATATATACAGTTGAGTCTGTTTTTATGCGGTAGATACGTTCCGCAGAAAACCGCATTAAAAAAATCGCACGAAAGAAGACTTAACTTACATTGAAAAATTAGGGATACTTTCCGTAATTTTTAAAAAACCGCATAAAACCAAAGCAACAAAGTCATATTACTCTAAAATTCGCGTTAAAAAATCAGAAAATAAGGAATGCTTAAAAAAAATTCAAATAGCTGAAAAAAATTGATACAAAACAAAGCTTTTTTACTTTATTTTTTTATTAACTATTTAATTTCATTCAAAGAAATATATACATATGTGTAAATTTTTTACATTTTTCCAAATATATTTGGAAATATGTGGGTTCGTTTGTGAACTGGTGTGAAATTAGGTTCGTCACTATAGGAAACACAAACAACAGAATTAACGACGACTGCTGACTTGTTCTGTGTTAATAGTTTTCTGGCGACAATCCATGAATCGGTGATTAAACTTTGAGACGATGATTTTACTAATTGTTTATGAAGCTCACGATATTCATACAATTATTTAGCTCTCGATGGAATTTAAAAGCTCGTTCAGAATTCGTGTCATTAACAAGAAAAGGATTTTCCAATTGATTACAGAGTTGAAGACCTTCTCGAATAATTTTTGCAGTGAAGGGAACAGGTTCTATTTCTGTTTCATTATCTTTTTCTAAATTTTCTACGGTAACTAAACTTATTGCAATAATATCATTGTCACTTATGGCATTATCCTCAAGAAATTCTTCGATATTATTCTGGCTAAAGAAATCAAAACCCTTTCCACCAATATCATGTGCCAAAGTAATAATTTAATCTGATAACGCCGATGTTTGAATAGCTGCACGGTTTTCAAGACATGTAGGCCAAGCCTTTTTCCAACAAGCATTTAAAGTGTGTGGTTTTATTTGAAAGAGAGCAAATGCAATATTATTTATACAGTCAAAAGTAAAAAAAATTCCAATCGTTAATTACTGTTATTGACTCATTTTCTAGTTTATCCAATATAAATTGAAAAGTGCGTTTAATGTAATATTGTTTAAAAGTTGCAATTATGCCTTGATCGAATGGGTGAATAATGCTTGTTGTATTGAGTGGAAAAAACATTATCTTTATATTTGTATGTTCTAAATGTGGATGACCTGATGTGTTGACTACAAGTATTAAAATTTTGAAATCGAGACCTTTTTGCTTCATATACGTTTTCACTTCTGGTAAAAGACAATTATTAAACCAGTCAGTAAATATTGCAGTTGTCATCCAAGCCTTTGTATCAGCCATCCAATATATCTGCAGTTGTTTTTTTACCTTTGCCTTTTAGAGCGCGTGGTCTTAGAGATCGATTTACCATTAGAGATTTCAGCATCCGATCTCCCGATGCATTGCTACAAAGTAACAATGCCTACCATCCGATCCAAACAAATTAATTTTGGTTTCGTCTGAGAATATCACATTGTTCTAAAAATCTACATTATACTTATTATACTTTTTAGCAAATTCTAGATATTTTTATCGGTTTACTTTAGAAATAAATGATTTTTTACTTGCAATTCGTCTATAATACCTATTGTTATGCAGTATTCGACGCAATGTTTTAGTGGAACTTTTTTTTTAATTTTCGAGGATACACTTGTAATTTTGGTAAATTTTGTTTTGGATTTATCTTCATTGATCTGATGATAAACCGTTTATCATTAGGAGTCAGAATTTTTTTCCTACCCCGACCTTTGTTATTATAAATATAAATATGTACCTTCATATTTATATTTATTAATTATTTTTTGAACTGTGGAATGTGACCTATGAACTATTTTTCCGATGTCGTGTAAATTTATAGCATAATTTAATAATAAGTTGACGCGTAGTTTGACATGAATTTGCTACCTTTTACTCTCTATTTCATAACAAATATGACAGTTCTTCAAGAAATAACTAAACACAATAAAAAACTAGTAAATGTTTATTACTGTTTACGCTATACATAAAACCCCTACCTAATTATATTTTGAAATGCGTATAAAATCACATTCCTACTATACATACTTTCAAAATTTACGCTCAATTTTGTGTTAGTAAATTTTAAACATTTCTAAAACTTTACTGAATATAGAATGAATATAATGATATTTTTATGTCTTTTTAATGAAATTATAAGTTACAATAAGCATTTATTACAAATAGGCACTTTTTGTTTAAAAAATATATTTAATTCTGTTTATATACGAATAGACGATTATACGAGTAATTTATGTGTGTACGCTCAATTTTGTGAGTAACTGTATATATATATATATATATATATATATATATATATATATATATATTGCCAAGTATTACACATGTATAAATGGAAAGATAAATCATGTAATATGCAAGTACATTGTATATACACTACATATATGTGTTTGCTCACGCATACAATGTGTAAAATATCAAGATTTCAAAAAGTTACGAGGCAAATAAAATCAATAGATTATAAATATCGGAAATCGATGACTGAACCTAATTATCTAATGAAATATTATTAGTTAATACTTACTATGCCAAAGAATGGTGGCGAAAAAAAATTCACAATTCCTTTAAAATCCAAACAAACTGGTAATACATGCTTATTTATATGCAGATGTTTGTCTAAAATTAGCACAACTATTATTTGCAAGTGTCCATTAAAAAATATTTCTTCCACCTAAATTAAAAAATTGAGTTATATATAATATACAATATATATGCCAAATGAATTTCATAGAGTCTCGAAAATAAGCAAGGTTTCGAAATGGATTTAGCAAATGAAGCATAATTAAGTGGTAAGGGAAATTATTATTTGATGTAACGAGTATCGAACACTACTTCACCTTAGATTAAAATATTATAAAAAAGCTTTTGACTCAGTCAGATCGTTACCAATATTAAATACATTAAAGAATTAAGGAATTGAAAAAGCATATATTGAAATTTAACCACAATGGTTTAAAGTGTTCAATAATCATTTATTGTTTACTTATTATTTATAATTATATCGGTTAATTCATTTCGATGGCGACGCATCGTCAAAACCTTTTTATTAAAATCTAGACTAGTTTTGGCTTTATATAAATATATATATATATATATATATTTGTATTTTTTATCTACTATTTTGTGTTTTGTATCCTTATCCACTGTAATTAGCAAAAATTGGCAACATTAAATTCAATAGTCTCTAGACTAATAAACTTTCCATTGTTCATGAAAAATTAATCAAAAGACCTAAAGACAATAGTACAAATTGCCGAAAACAATAGTTATAAGAAAGAAGCGGCACAAAAATTAGTTAAATAAACACAAAAACAAATTAAAGATAAAAACACCACATCTTTCAAAACAGATATAGAGAATAAGCAAACCAATGTAAAAATCCCATATTATCGGAATACAACAAGAGGGATATCCAAAACACTAAAAAATGTTAACTATAGAATAGTTTACATAGCTAGCAATAGATGAAAGAATATGCTAGGAAAACCAAAGAATCCTCTTGATATGAAAGAAAAATCTGGGATTTACAAAATAAATTCCAAAGATTGTGAAAAATACTATATAGGGAAAAGTAAAAGGGCGATCGGCATCAGATTTAAAGAACACAAAGCTGATGTACGATATAATAGAATAGATAAATCTAGTGAAGCAACACCAATGCTTGAAAACCGACACAGTTTAGGGAAATTAGAATAAACATACAATAGATAAAAGAGACTTGGACTGCCAAGAGACCGTGGAAATTTATAAAAATAAATCGCGTATAAGGAATTCTGAAATGGTCCAATAAACTCGAGTCTGTTTAGCCTTTTGCACTACCGTAAATAATATTTTATAAAAAAAACGCAACTAGAATATATGCATGACATTGACCATATAGAATAAAAAAAATACTAAAATATTTTTTAAAAAATTAAACCACAAAGTAACGCATGAAGATACTCAATTCATCTAGAACAGTCCTCACAAACCATTAAAAAGTTCAAACACTATGACAAACAATAATAAGTCAATTAAGTCATCGAAAAGTCACAAATCGATTAAAAAGAAACATGTTGTAAAAACAATAAATAACAGCAAACACTTCATACTTGCTGACCAGATGACGAATTGAAAAGAAAAATTTAACCCTCAGTTGTAAATGGATTGAATAAAGATACGAAACACAAATTAATAGATATATGTGTGTATATATATATATATATATATATATATATATATATATATATATATATATATATATATATATATATATATGAAGTCAAAACTAGTCTATATTTTAACAGAAAGGCTCTGACGATGATGGCGTCGCCATCGAAATGCATCAGCCGGTATAATTATAAACAATATAATTATAAATAATAAGTAGACAATAAGTGATTATTGAACACTTTAAACCATTGTGGTGTTAGGGTTAAAATTAATTTTTGTTAAAGTATTTATTTATTATCAATAACTTACATACGCTCGTTGATAATATTTATTTAAACTCGTATTCCAGTTGTATTGTCCAACTTCCACATAATATTTATAATTATCAATAAATTTTCTATTGTCCAGATCATTTACACAAAATTGATCTAAAATATACAAATATATGAATGAAATGTACATATGTTATATACGAGTATAGTGAGTATAATACTCGTAAGTATTCGCCCTCTTTGTGCATTTTTGTAAAATTGCTTATATTTCAATAAAATACACAATTTTCTAATTTTATTTTTTATTAATAGATTCCTTAATATAACACCTACGATTTAATATAGAATATTTCCTAAATATTTTTATTTGAATTATAAAAAAACTGATAGTATTCAAAATCAGCGCATAAACAGTATTCGTCCTCTTAAGTTTGTTCTATTAAATTTTTTTTTTCATTCGTAAAAAACACTAATATTTCGTAGGATTTCCCTTGGATAAAATAATAGTCTCCAATCTTCTTTGCATCAAGTTAACGAGATTTTCTGTTGTTGAGAAGGAAATATTTTGCCACCCTTTTTTTAAGGCATTAACGAGATCATTTCTATTTAAATATATTCTTGTCCTTATTTTTTATCTAAAATAACCCACAAATATTTTATGACGTTTATATCTGTAGGTTGAGGAGGTGTTTGTAAACATTTTTAATATTGTTAAAAGCCATTGTCTGGTATTTAGAGACGTATGTTTTGGATCGTTATCCTGATAATAAATGAAATCGATTCCTAGTCTTAAATTATTAGCACTGTGATGAAGTTCCTCTTTTAAAATATTAATGTACATCTTATGGTTCATAATTTTATTTATAATTAACAAGCTTCCTACACCTGAACTCACCTGATTTACTTGGTGTGAGATTTTTAAGATCTTTTTCTGTATTTTTTTCTCGTCACACTGTCCATTTTCCATCTCAGCCAAATATGTTATACTTGCTTTCATATACGAATATAACTTCTTCCAGAAACCAGGGGAAGCATTTTTATAAGTTTTTATGATTTTTTTCCATTTGCATCATTAACATGTTTTTTTTGTAGCCATACGGCCATGACTACCAACACGTCTTGGAATATTTCTAACCGTCGATGCAGAAATTTGTATATTATATTTTGCAGTGAATTCCTTAGCGGTAGTAGATACACTTTTTCTGGAATTTTTCTTAGTAATTCTTATAACACGTCGATCGCTATTACAAGTCAGAGGTGATCGTCCAGATAGTTTTTTTATTTTCTAATTAATTTTTGCCTTATATCTTGCCATGAAAGATTTAATGGTAGAATATAGCCTATTAATTATTTGTAATATGTGATTTAAGGATTTACCGGCCTTCTGTGCATGAACAATATTTTTTTCACCTTCTGTAAGATCACTTCCTTTTCGCGATATTATAACAAAGTTTAAGAATATTTTTTACTCCTTTCTATATTTTATTTAAATATGAACAGTAATTTATAGTGTTTATGTTGGGTTCAATATACGCAAATGTAAAAATTGTTGATATTCTCAATTATGAACCTTATATTTAATTTTATTGAAGTCAGACAAATACTTTTTGCATACTAATTTTGAACATTATATAAGATTTTTCATTATAATTCAAACAGAAATAAAAATGTTTAGGAAATATTATAAACTAAACTGTAAATGTAATATCAATAAATCTAATATTAAAAATTAAAATTATCAAATTGTGTATTTTATTGAAAAGTTTTTGATAAGTTGTTTTTCTTACATTTTTACTATAATTATTAAACGACCTTCGTATAAATATAAAGTTAAATATAATATTGAATCGAAAATTAAAAAAAGAAAAGAAAAACTTTAAAATTTACGTGCTTATGTTATTTTAGCGTTAATGATGGAAAGTAAATACATATGTATTTACTTTTTTGGTTTTTTGTATATTTTTCTATATATATTTTTTAAAAAAATACTAAGAATTTATGTGCCAATATAAAAGAATTTACTAATTATAAATTATTTATTATTATTTTGAAATAATTATTTTCAATGAATGTATAATCCATAAGTATATTAATTATTTTTGATCAGGTACTAAGCGATTGAGAAATTTTAAATTTATATATACACTAACTTGTCAAAATAACTTTTGAAGAAATTATTGAGCCATAACAAGTTGGTATCGGAGGACTCTTTGACTGATTATAAATTCGTGCAGTCCAAGGAAACATTGTTGGATATGCTGAATAAATTATTCTGCTAGTATTATAAGATCCATTCTTATTTATATGAAGATTACTCACTCCACATCCTAAAAACATAATTATATTACACAAATGAATTTTAACCTCAACATCACAATGATTTAAAGTGTTCAACACTCACTTATTGTTCACTTATTATTTATAATTATATAATTTATAATTATATCGGCTGATGCATTTCGATGACGACTCCATCATCGTCAGAGCCTTTCTAACAATAATTTTGCATGCATTTTGATAGCGTCGACATCGAAATGCATCAGCCGATATAATTATAAATTATATAATTATAAATAATAAGTGATTATTGAGCACTTTAAATTATTGTGGTGTTGGGGTTAAAATTCATTTGTGTAAAGTGAATCAGCCACAGTTCCAAAACAACCAATTAACATAATTATATCTATATAATTTACTTTTTTAAATAAAAAATTAATAATTTGAAACAAATACATTAAGCTACAAATTAAAATAGAAGCAAATAACATTTCTTTTAAGAAAAAAAACATTATTATTAAATCACTCTATTTAAGGTGTTATGTTTTTTTATTATAAATCCCAAGCATATTTTCAATAAATATTAATGGAAGTATTCCACACATTTCTTTTGTAAATTTTAATTTAATGTATTTAATTTCACGTGAATATTTATTTGAATAAATCTTTGACTTAGTGAAAAATTTAAGGATATTAAATAATAAGAAAGATAAAATTTAAGGATATTAAAAATTTAAGATATTAAATAATATTAAATAATAAGATATTATATAATAAGAAATTTAAAATATAAATAAAAATTAAATGAAATTTATTGAAGGAAAATAATTTGATTCATTTGTATTCTACATTTGTTCACATATTCTCTAATAGAATAATAAGAAACTCTTATAATAGTATTGATGCAATATTGGAAGAGGATTGAAATTTAATTCGATATTTATAATATTCAAAAAACATACACTAAAAAAATTATACTGTTACTGTTGAAACAGTTTATTCTATTTTTAAATTTTTAAGATATTCTCGATAAGAAAATAATGAAAAATTACTAATTTAATTTGTCTTTGAGAAAATGAAATAAAATAAAATTTGTGTTAAAAAAAATAATTGAAACATATGTACACAAAGAGCGATTAAATATGTTTTTTGGGATTATATTATAGAAATGTTACGACTAAAAATATATATTTAATATAAAGTAAATGTAGCATTTTACAATGAAAATTATAATCGTCCAGTCTATTTCACATACCATATTTAGTTCTATGAAAATCGAACGACAATAAAAATTACTTTATTACATTGAATCAGAGTAAATGTTTTCTACGCGATTAGTATTTCGTATAAATTCAATGGCATTGTACATATTAACGGCGAGTAATTTATTTCCAATCAAACTTGTAAATTAGAAATAGTTTTTATTATAAAAACATATGTAGATGAAAAATAATATTATATGTATATATATATATATATATATATATATATATATATATATATATATATCAGTTTTATTAAACATTAAGTAATTTAAATCGTAATTAAGATCGTCAATTTAGTTTTATGTGCCATAAATAAAATGACACTGTTCTTTATAAACGATAAAATATAAACATAATAAAAACATTTATACAGGAATGAAGAAGTTTTCATGCTGAGATGCACTAAATAGTCATATTTAGAAATAAAATCAAAATAAATAATTTAATAAATACTATAAATATATCAAATTTATCAGAGTCTTGTAGTTGATGTTTATTATAAAAGAATAAAAAAAAATGATTAGAAAATATTTCTGAATTCAACAAAATTGTAAATTCAAAGCGTTTAAAAGAAAACCAGTATTTAGTACCAGTATTTACTTTACCTATACAATATGATTCTCCAAGAGGATAAATCCAAGTAGAATTCTTACAAATAATTTCGTTCGAACCATATAAAGAGTAATATTCTTCGCAAGTGTATTTGATTTTTGTTCCTTCTAGAACAGTATCACCTGGACTATAATTGAATTCAAGAGTTTTCATGTGGTTAGGAGTATCTGGCGCAATGCATTCATTCATTTTAAAATCTCTATAATAAACATTAATAATAATAATGATAATTACATTTTATTAATGTGAAAATAAGGTTATTTTAATAGATAAGAATCATTTACGACGATCGTTTGATAAGTATGGTGAAAAAATTACCATAAAACTTTAAAAAATAATCAAATTTTCATAAATTTTTAAATTGACCATACTTATCAAATGACCCTCATATATGAAAATATATTATTTACTACGGTTATGATTTCGTATGTAAATATAACCTATGTATGTAAATCCTCGTACACACAGGCGAACCGAACACCGTATTAAGCAAAGTTTCAAACTAATTCAACGCATCTGAAACAAAACCATGTAACATTTCGGCTATCTGTCGAATGTCAGTATTTCGGCAACCCACAAAGAGTATTCAATGAACTTATTTCGACAAGTGTAGACAGTTCAGTAAACATTTCGATGATCACTTCGTTTTATTTGAATTTATTTCCGTGGAATTCTAGTAATACTTGACGAATATGGTTAATATTTTATTTATTTTTACTTTTCTGTCCAAAAATAAAATATTTAAGGGCATTAGATTAAATTTAGTGAATTTTACAATTAGTTTGGTGATTGAAAACCAGCGAACCGAGTATATCTATCACTTGTCAATGTTTGAAAAACGGATCGCAGTACAGTTCGACGTACAGATCAACGAGTACCTCGTTTTTTGGTTCATCGGAGTGTACGAGGCTTAAGAGAAATACTGTAGCAAACACAGGTTGTCTCAAAAGTTTCTTTCACGACCTGCACGCAGCTTCTTTATCTGACAGCGTTTATATAAACATCCAACATTATTTCTTAGGCATTGAAGTCATTCATTTTAGTTCTCGTCTAGTTATAGTAAAATATGTTTCGTTCGCCTTAAAGAGTTATACACACCCTTTCGTGCGCATTTAAGTGTAAAAAAATAAAGGAAACATTTGTGACATGTAATGGTATATTGTTTTAAAAAAAGCAACAGTACTAACGATACTGCATAAAAGATTTGCAACGTTTATGGGAGTGATGGTACAAGTGTTCAGATAGTTTGCACATGATTTAAGAGGTTCAGAGCTAGTAATTACAATTTAGAAGATGAAGACCGCAGCGACAGCCTATCTGCAGATACGGGCCTCATTAAGGCCGTGGCTGACAAAAATCCGCGATACACTGTTCGTGAATTGGCGAATGCTTTAAATATTTTCTGAACAACGGTACACAATCATCTCATAAAGCTCGGCCACGTCAATCACTCTGAAGTATGGGTTTCACATCAGTTGGCAGAGAGAAACCTCGTTAACAGTGTTTCCATGTGTGATTTGCTTCTTCAGTGAAACGAGAAATAAGACTTTTTGAAGAAATTAGTTACTGGGGATATTTGGATCTTTTATGAGAATGTTAATCGTAAACGCTCTTGGCTTAGCGATAAGAAACATTTAGCGGTAGCAACACCCGGTCTTCGCCCGAAGAAAGTTTTTATATCTATTTGGTAAGATTGAAAGAGTGTCATTTATTATGAACTACTTCAACAAGGTGAAATTATTAATTCAACGAAATATGGTTCCCAACTGGATAAATTGAAGGTAACAATCACCACAAAACAACCAGAATTAATGAACAGACGAGACGTTTTTTCCAGCACGACAACGCCAGACGCCACGTAACTTTAGCCGCTAGAACTTTGTTAACATTTGACTGGGATGTTCTACCTCATCTTCCGTACTCTCCGAATATTTTTTTATGTGATTATTATCTATTTCTTTCATTAAAAAATTCTGTTCGCAGTAGAAGGTTTAATTAAATAAATTACATAAAAATGCACTTGAAACAGTATTTTTCTAACAAACCACAAAAATTTTGGAAAGATGCGTCAGAAAAGATGGACGAAGGTAATAGAGCAGAATGGATAGTATATAAATCATTAATAAAACATAAAATATTGTAAATGTGTTATTTAATAATAAAACGAAAGAAACTTTTGGGACAACCTAATATAATAGAAAACATTTGAAATAATTTTAATCTAAATAGTAATATAAAAATAGTTTATACAATTTATCAGTGAAAATAAAAACACTTCAAGCATTTTGGTAATGTTTAACAATAGTAATAATATCGGCTACACTATATATATATATATATATATATATATATATATAAACAATAAATTATATGACGATTGATAAAATATATGATTATTGTTTATATATATATATATATATATATATATATATATAAACAATAAATTATACGAAGGTAGTCTCATAAGTACCCGGCCTGACCTAGAGATGGCGGTAATTGTTTGAAAAATATCACTGTATTAGAAAGTACACAATCTATAGGGCATATGTTTCAAGTTTGAGGACGCCACATTGCTTAGTATTTGTTTGGCAGCCATCAATAGTGAACGTTTTCAGTGAATTTGTGAAAATGGAGAAAATTGGTCATCGTTACTTGATACAATACTTTTATTTGAAAGGCCTCAACCCAACCAATATAAAAGCTGAACTGGATTCTACTCTGGGTGAGTCTGCTCCTTCGTTTACAACAGTGAAATATTGGGTAGCAGAGTTTAAACGAGGCCGTACGAGCTGCCAAGACGAGCATCGCAGTGGTCGACCAAATGAGGTGACGACTCCAGAAATGGTGAAGAAAATCCACAAAGCGGTACTGGATGATCGTCGATTGAAAGTGCGCGAGTTAGCAGACATATTAGGCATTTCAAAAAGTGCGGTACATCGCATATTATCTGAAAATTTGGACATGAGAAAGCTGTGTGCAAGATGGGTGCCGCGTTTGCTCACACTCGAGCAAAAACAGTGTCGTGAAGATGTTTCGATTGAGTGTTTAGCGAAGTTTCACAGCAACAAAGCAGAATTTTTGCGCCGTTTCATAACCATGGATGAAACATGGGTCCATCACTTCACACCCGAGACAAAAGAACAATCAAAACAATGGACTGAAAAGGGAGAACCGGCTCCAAAGAAGACGAAGACTGTTTCATCTGCAGGCAAGGTCATGGTGTCGTTTTTTTTGGGATGCGCGTGGGATAATTTTCATTGGCTATCTTGAAAAAGGAAAAACTATCAACGGCGGGTATTATGGGAACTTATTGCAACGTTTGAGTGAAGAAATCAAGTAAAAACGGCCGTATTTTTCTAAAAAGAATGTGTTGTTTCATCAAGACAATGCAACAGCTTACAAATCCGTTATTGCAATGGCCAAAATTAATAAATTAAAGTTTGAATTGCTACCTCAT
The DNA here is from genome assembly GCA_029203775.1 of Neoneuromus ignobilis. Taxonomy (NCBI): domain Eukaryota; kingdom Metazoa; phylum Arthropoda; class Insecta; order Megaloptera; family Corydalidae; genus Neoneuromus; species Neoneuromus ignobilis. The sequence continues at coordinate 27,654,728 of CP092094.1, read as the reverse complement.
GCACCCTATTCGCCAGATTTAGCCCCCTCGGATTATTTTCTGTTCCCAAACTTGAAAAATGACTTAGTGGTCAAAGATTTCCCAACGATAAAGAAGTGATGTCGGCAGTTAATGGGTATTTTGAGGAGCAAGACAGTTCTTATTTTAAAAATGTTATCGAACTTATTGAACATCGCTGGGAAAAGTGTATAGAGCTGAAAGGAGATTATGCTGAAAAATAAATATATTTTTTTCCAAAATTTTTGTGTTTTCTTTGTTGGGTCGGGTACTTCTGGAACCACTCTCGTATATATATATATATATATATATATATATATATATATATATATATATATATATATTTATATATATTTATATATATAAACAATAAATTAATCATTCAACATTAATAAAATCTTTAAATAATTGTATTTTCGTTAAATAATCGATTTCACTTCATTGACGAGAATGAATTCTTGTATTTTAATTCATATAGTAAAATCTAATATATATATATATATATATATATATATATATATATATATATATATATATATATATATATATATATATATATATATATATATATATATATATACATTAGATATAATATATTAGATTCTACTATATGAATATACATTTAAATAATAATAAGAAAATAGTAATTACAATAATAGATACACGAAATAGACAAAAATATAATAAAAAATTGCGAAGAACCGATTGTAATGAGAGTCAAGATAAATTTAACATATAGATAATTACAGAAATTATCGACTAGAAATAATACATTGCAAAGAGACTATATTGAAACGAGGGAGAAATGCATACAAATATATGCATTGAACATACATTCAAGAAAAATGCCAAAAATTGTTCTAAATATAAAGACTGCATTTTTAAAAATGTTTAATTGCCAAACAATGATGATTTTCAATATTTATATAATCAACTCACTTTTTATCACTTATTGCTAATATTCGTTGAATAAATGAAATATCTTCTTTGAAAATGAAATATACGTTAATACTTTGATTCTTGTCTTTTTTTCCAAAACCTAAGATACAATAACGTTTGCTCGACTTGAATTTTACTAGTTCTATTAGCCATCCAACTGCAAAATAATAAAAACATATATCAAATGATTAACATCAATATAATATGTTATTATAAAACAATAACAATAAAATTATAAATAATATAATTTTCTCAGAGGTTTATATGGTTATATAGCCGATATATCAATATTAATTGATAATATGTGTATATGAGTCTCATCACGATGTGTCAAGTGCACCGATAACCACTTTACCACGAACTGCTTCAAAAAAGACCAAATCACACTAGTAAAATATATTAACTACTAAAATATTAAATGTATGTTGGCACTGCTTCAAAGCTAACAGCATCTCCCAACTTCACATTCCGTAATCATTTCACTCATCTGAATTCATCATCGCTGAATTTTAAAATGTAATCGCTTTCGCCAGCTAATGATATCTTCACAATTTTCTATTAATTATCCGAAATACAATTCGCATTCGTTACTCTCTGCCCCATCGTAACATTAAATATCTCGTCAGAAATAATACTCATATTAAAAAAAGCCTGCATCAGATTAAAATTTATACACTATGAAAAGAAAATCTGCGCACATCCATTCTATTTTTGTTAATATCGCCTATAACACAAAAACACTATTGTTGATAACAAAGTAACTATTTTTTATTTTTTCTAAAAAGTCTTAAAAATTAAAAAACATCAACAAAACACTTTTCAAATATCAATAAAGTAAAGAAAAACAACAAAACAAACGAAATTTATAAAATTACGTGAGAAAAACTCTGCGCACAGTTACGTTTATCGTTTATTATTCTTAGAATTCTTAATTTCAGCATTAAAATTTGCTAAGTGTTGTTGAAAATGCAATGCAGATTGTTATTCTTAATTTTAGTTTTTGTCAAAAAGAAAATACAAGTGAAAATCATGGAAAAACAAATGTGTAATTTTAATAAGAAGAAAATAAATATATCAGAGCGAAAAATAATTATACAATTATGGGAAGAAGAAAATAGCTACCAAAATATTAAAATTATTTTAGGAAGACAGCATTCATCAATTTATAGAATGAAAAAAAATGTTAAAACAACCGATATCATATCATCAAAGCGCCATCGTGGCCGCCGTTCAAAATTATACGAAAGGGAAAAACGTTATATCATAATAACAGTTGGGACTAATTCACGATTATCTACTTTTGTAATTGCTGAAAATGTCCTTTTACAATTTGATAAAAAAATTGATGATACGGTAAGAAAAATTCCAATAAATACTGGATACCGTACTTGAATTGCAAAACAGAAACCGTTCATTTCAAGAGTGAATAGAATTAAGCAAAATGAGAATGTAAATATGTCAGAGGACTTTTTGAAAAATATAATTTGTATATTTGCCACAAAAGGACAAAAGTTTATTTGGTAAAAACCTAATATAGCCTTAGATAAGAAAAATCTGTTTCTCACTGTGAAACATGGTGGTGGTCGAGTGATGTTATGGATGTGTATGTTAAGTAGCGGCGTTGGTAATATCAAATTTATAGTCAATAATAAATAAATTCGACTATCTCCATATTTTAAAGCGAAATTGAAAAGAAAATGTAGTAAAAATCGGATTAAGCCGTAAATTTAATTTTCGACAAGACAATTATCATAAACATACGACCGAAATTATCAAGTTTTGGGTACTCTATAATGTTCCAAAGTACTTGTATAGGCTCCCACAATCTCCTGACTTAAATTTCATTGAAAATTTATGAAATTTACTGTAACACAAAATTCGGAAATTTCGAAGAAATATCGAAAACTACCATCATCGAGAAATGGGCAAAAATTAGTTCTGAATAAATTAAACGATTAATGCAATTTATGAAAAAAGATTGGAAGAAGTTTTAAAATGGAAAGGCTACCCTATATCATATTGAACATAACATTTGAAGTCTTTTTTTAGTTTAAATTAGGTGTGCGCAGACTTTTTCTGACGTAATTTTTTTTAAATTTCGTTTGTATTGTTGTTTTATTTATTTTATTGATATTTAAAAAGTGTTTCGTTGATGTTTTTTAATTTTTAAGACTTTGTAGAAATAATAAAAAATCATTACTTTGTTATCAACAATAGTTTTTTTTATGTTATATGCGATATTAAAAAAGATAGAATGGATGTACGCAGACTTTCTCTTAGTAGTAAATATGCAATGTTAATTTGGTATATAGCGTCCTCCACTTTCTTAGCCAAACCAATAACTTTTTATAACAAGGATCTCAAATTTATTCTTCACGTACTCAAATCCATTTTCATAAGAATTTTATACCCAAAAGCCAATATGAATCTGTCGATTACTTCATCATCTTGAACTACTAACCGTTATCTTATAATTGTTAACCATCACAACAATCTCTTAAATATCCCCAAAATATTTATTCTAAGAAGGTTACAAAGATAATCTTCCCTTGTATGATTATTTTTTTACCCTAAATCACACTTAACCTCACCCTCTATCATCCACGTCGACATGTCGTGCGAATGACCTGAGAATCTGGTCCAGTTGTATTTCTAGGTTTATAATGCTATGCTAGTGCCCCAATGCAGTGTTAATTAATTAATAAATCGGACGCTAATTATTGTCCGTGCAGTATTGTTTTAGTTTTCAGTTAGTGTAACTGGCTATGATATTTGTAAATTAGTTGTAGTGAACAAAATATACATAGGTTTTGAAATTTTATTTTTAAACAAAAACTCGAAATGTGCTAAAAAATTTTATTAACAAAAAATTAGTCGGTCTGTTAAGTTTTAAATCGCAGGAGAGAAAAAAATGTCAAAATTTTACACTCATATTGTAACATGTAACCAAAATAATAATAATAAATCTACGTCATAATTAAATACCGTTATTCGGTACTCGATCGAGTGTAGTGCTTAGACGAGTACTCGTGACATCTAAACAAGGCAATACTAAGGTATAATCAAACAAGCAAAACTTAGCTGTTTTCAGTTCAAAATCTCAGTCGACAATAATTTAACTGCAATTTTTTTTACAATGATTCAATTCACAAAACCTTGTTCTTATAAACTATCAACTATATCTATTGTTCCAAAACAGATTAAATGGAATATATTTCGATAATTCAGGGAACATCAAAAATCACCTAGACGAGTTTTTTGTATCAAAGCGCTGGAGAGAATTTCATATATTAAATTATGAAATCATTTTCATATTGGTTTAAAATTCCACAAAGTCATAAGACTTATTATTAAATGAAACTAATTATAACTATTAAAAAAACACATACCTACTCCACTCCTTACAAAACTGTATAACTTTTTGGTTATGCCCATATATATTATACATATATATATATATATATTTATATATATATATATATATATATATATATAAATATATATATGTACGTCTTCATTTACCTTTATTTATTTTATAGAATTTATATTATTATCATGTACCTGTATGATTTGTTGTAAAATTAATCTGATTTTGAAAAGTATTTTTATAAAATGTATTCAATTCCAATTTTAAAGTTTTCAACTCATCATCTTCTTTAGTCCAAAATGGAATCTGAAATTAGAAAAATCATTAAAATTTAAATAATTTTAAACGTTTGTTATTTGGTATTAAAATATTTTTATTGTATAATCGATGAGTGTATTTATTTTCGTATTTGAAATTTAAGAACGTATTCGAAATAATGGAAATTTTTCTTATAATATATAATGTTATTATTAATTAGGTCTATTCAATTAGCATTAAATATATTATGTGTCGATATTAATTATAAGGTGTCAAAAAAGATAATTGATTAAGAAAATAAATAGAGGAAACGACATTTAAAATTTTATTTCATCGAACTTTTGACTGTTATTTAGAATAACTATACATATGTATGTATGTATATATGTATGTATATATATATATATATATATATATATAAATAAAATTATAACAAAATAAGTGGTGCAAAAATTCATAATTTAAAAAGTTTTTTTCCAAATAGAATTTAAAAAATATGCATTTTCTTTCATGAATTTTATTTAAATTTATTTCATTTTAAATATTTTCATAATGAACTAAATTCATTTCTACGAGTATTAGGTCGTGTAGTATGAAATGTCGAATTTCTCGTCAGTCACAAGTTGTTCATTCGAGTGATTAGTTATATATTTAGAAGTTAAAAGTTTTTTGTGCTCATTTAAAGTTCATACACTTCTCAGTAAGTTATCGTAATTTTTTTAAACAAATTTGGATAACTGTAATTTTTGCAGAAATTTTGTATAATGGTGTTGACCAAGAAATTAAATATTATTTTTTTGTATGAGTTCAAATTGGGTAATAGCACGGTACATGCCGCTCGTAATATCAACACTGTGTTTAGCGATGGTATCTATTAATGAACGAACCGTACAGAGATGGTTCGAAAAATTCCGTTATGGAGAAAAGAACTCAAGAATAAGCCTCGCGGAAAACCACATGTTTTTGTTGATGCTGATGTTCTTCGAGCGCTGGTGGAAGCTGATCTCTCTCAAACATTGTCTTCCCTCGCAGAAGCACTTGGAGTATGTTGCAAAATCATCAGTAACCATCTCAATAACATGGAAATGGTTAAAAGACTCGAAAAAGGGTTCTACTTGATTTGAATGATTATAAAATGAAGATTTGATAAAATTTACAGTTCGCTTTATTTGAGGAACAATAGGACACTATTTTTGAGAAAATTTGTAACCTGCGATTAAAAATGGATTAGTTACGACAACAGAGAGTGTTCGAGATAGTGTGTTAATCGTGGTGAACATCCAGGACTCACACTGAAGCCATCTCTAGATAGCCAAAAATTATGGTGACAGTATGGTGGATTGCAAGGGTATCATTCATTCTTTATTCTTAAGTCCTGGACAAACAATAACTGCTCAGTCATATTGTCTTCAAATTGAAGAAATGCATAGAAAACTTTTCCAAATGGACCCTGGATTATCCAATAGATATGGACCTATCTTCTTTCATGACTATGCAAGACCACATGTAACGAAAATAACTTTGTAAAAGCTGAACGACTTAGAATATAAAATCCTGCCGCATCCTCCATTCTCGCCTGATATTTCATCAACAGATTACTACTAATATCGCAGTTTGGAACATTGCATACGAAATACGATCTTTTATAATAGGAATGAGGTCGAAAGGGCCTTTACAGACTTTGTGACTTCTAAAGACTGCGACTTTTTTGAAAGAGAATTTTTTGTTGGAAATACATTAGTAAGAGTGTATACAAGCTAATGGTGCTTATTTTAATTAATAAAATGTTTATTTGAATTAAAAAATCCATTTTTATTTCTCTTTGAATAATCAGACACTTCATATTACATGACCGAATAGATAAATAATGAACACTACAAATAGACCAGTTCAGTAATATATTTAAAATAAATCAGCAATAAAATATAATACCGTAAAAAAATATCAGCTGTAGAAACTAACTACAATAATGATGTGTGTTTGTATATTTGCATATAAATATTGTAATTTATTTGTGTTAAACTCCAATATTATTTGAAATACATTATTTTATACAAACCTCTTTCATTTACTAACCTCAAGTGTTATATTTTCTTTTTTTCTATGAATCTTTTCCAATGATTGAAGACATACAGGACGCACAAATGTAGTCATATTAAAACGAGTTTTCAAAATAATTATATCAAAAAAATAATATGTAACCTTTTTAAAAACCTTAAACATACAAAAAATCTTTTTGTTTTATTTGTACTTTAGTTAAAATTAGATTTGCTTAAAATATATGTTCTTATGAAACATATTTGAATATTATATATATATATATATATATATATATATATATATATATATATATATATATATATATATATATATATATATATATATATATATATATATATATATATATATATATATATATAATTATAATAAAATTATATTACAAGTAATTTATATAAATATGTTAAAATATTAACGAAACTCAATAAAATATAATATTTAAACATTATTTATAATTTTATTTCAATTAAATTTAAATTTAAAATAAATGATTAGATGGCTTTTATTGTCATTTTTTAAAAATCATTAATTATTATAATTTTCATACAATTCGATTATTTTCTGCATAATTTTTATGACTATATTTAATCAGTAAAAATGTTTCTCTTGCGTTTACATCCAAATGATATCAAATTCTCAACGGCAATTTCGAAGATAATATTAATATATTTCTTTACTTTCAAAAATAATATTTCTGTTAGTCGTACAACAACAATTATAATATAATAATTATTAAAATTGTTTTACATAAGTAAATGTGTTAGTTGTTGTTGAAAAAATAAACTTTATAAATATATTTAAATTAACTATACAAAATATTAAAAAATTTATAATATTATAAATTAATATTGATTATAAGTCACAAGAAAAAGTAATAAATGTATGTTTATTGAAAATTGTACACATTTTTTAAAAAAAATTGACTAATATGCATAACATTATTTTTTTATAAAAAGAATAAATTATAACTATATTATAAACAATTGCAAAAATTATATAAAAAATTGATTTATCTACTTAATTGAATATATATATATATATATATATATATATATATATATATATATTAGGTTGGCAAATATCTCCCTTCCGCCTTCCGTCTGTTTGAATTTCGCGGCTATGTACAAAAAAAAAAAGTGGAAGGGAGATACTTGCCAACCTAATATATATATATATATCTTCTATCGCAAAATTAATGGTATTAATACTCATTTTACTCCGAACATTAATGATTACAATTGCAGAATGATGTAAAAATCCGTTTTCGAAGTTTTTCGAGAATTATCAAAAGTACAAATATTTATAGCATATTAAAATTAACAAAAAAATATAGATTTTCAGATAGCCTTTTCGGATAAATGTTTATACAGTTTTTTGGACAACACAAAGTTTAATTTTATTAGCAATAGATTTAAATGCACAATGTAATAAATCAAATCATCAACCAATTTACAATATAATAAACATCATCTACATAAAAGCATTAACACAGCTTTATAAACGTTTAATTTTTTTAAACTTTTTTAGATTGTTAAATAGGAGCAAGTACAGCGGTCGACAGGCGAAGCGAGATGAAAGTGCAACCCCTTGATAATTATGTATACATATACAGTGGTATAAACAAAAATAGGGGTAAGTCTTTGTTATAGAAAATAATCAATCAAAATTGGGCATACAATTAGTGTTTTTAAACTGTTTTGTTTCTCAGCTGTTTGTCGTGCAATTAATGTTAATTTCGGGGAATTATCGTTTAATTAAAAAATAGAGATGGGTTATGTTTTTTATTTTTTTCTTATCAAGTGTATATTAAAGTATGAAAAAGGTGTGATTTTAAACTTCTTGAATTTTGTAAAAAAAATTGTATAGATTATATTTATTTTTTTTGTTTCTATGAGGTATGTTAAAAATCTTTCCTTTTATTATAAATTGTGAAATGAAATTTCAGATTTTTGTCAAAAAATGGATCGTCGAGAAAACTACCAATCTGAGTAGTGTCATGTGATTTTAAACTTAAGAAAGAAAGACAAAACTTATAAAGAAATTGGTGAAATAATTAATTACTCACAAAATAAGGTAAAAATGCTTTAAAATAGCATCCACAGATTGAGTTCCGTGGCCGAAAGCGAAAAATTTCTGAAGATTGGAGCGAACAATCGTAAAAATAGTTAAAAAAAATCCGTTTGCCACTTTAATAGTAATAAAAAATGATTTGAAACTGGAAGTAACAACATCAGCTATTAGAAAAATTTTAATTGAAAACAAGCTTCAGACCCGTAGTCCTCATAAAGCACCATTACCAAATAAAAAATATCTTTTAAATCTTTTTAAATTTGTACGAGAGCATTGCGACTGACCTGTGACGAAGTGTTAAAATATTCTGTGGACTGACGAAAGCAAAATTAATTTATTCGGGTCTGATAGTGACAAATAATAATGTAGCAGGCCACAAAATTAAGAATTACTTCCACGGTACACAATAACGACCGTCAAACATGGATCCAACGGAATAATGGTATGGACATATTTTTCTTATAGTGTCGTGGGTCCAATTTTTTGGATAAGGGGCATAATGAATGCCCAAAAATATATTGATATACTATGTAATATTAAGTTGCCTTATGCGTAGTTTGAAATATCGTTTAGATGGGTGCTACAACAAGATAACAATCCGAAGGCACATCTAAGTTGGCAAAAAAAAAGTTTGATGACCACAAAATTGCAGTAATAAACTGCTCAACACAGTCACTTGACCTAAATTCGGTAGAAAATTTGTGGAGCAACATTAAGCTGGAAATTTCAAACAAAATATTTAAAAGTCAAGATGAATTATGGGCGGCAGTTGAAAAGGATTAGAAGGCTATCCCTATTAACCGATACCAAGCTTTAGTCGACTCAATGGCTTGACATTGTGCAGCAGTCATACAGAATAAAGGATATGTCACTAAATATTAATAATTTTTTTACTCTTTGTCAATTTTTTCAATTTTATATATATTGTTTATATACAAATATGTATATGCTTATGAAATTTAAAATTTACTAATAAATTAAACAATTTACTCTGTGCATATAAAGCTTTTATTATAGAGAAGTTTAAATTTGATTGAAAAAATTATTCGTAGGATTAAATTTGTTAATGGGATTCCCCGTTTGTATATTATTAGGTTGGCAAGTATCTCCCTTCCGCTTTTTTTTTTTTTTTTTTTTGTACATAGCCGCGAAATTCAAACAGACGGAAGGCGGAAGGGAGATATTTGCCAACCTAATATAATCACTATAATATAACTCTGTCTGGGGAATTTTTGATTAGAATGTATCCGCATATGAAATCTTCCATTAATCAAATAAATCGCATTAAATGTGATAACTTTGTCTATATGAAGATATAGGTAAACAGAGAGACTTAATTTGGAAACGAATTATATTTCAGATAAACTTATATATAATATCTTTAAATACGACAGATGAAGTGTTGTGTAGAGAAGAGTAAATTGTGAACTTGAATTGAAAAATTTGAATGTCATATAAAAACACAGTACAATCTATAATAGTAGGAGGCTATGTGGTCATAACTGTATCGGAAATCTAATGTTTATTAATGGGAATAATTACTAATAAAATAAAATATTTTAATATTATACATAAAAATTTGAAAAGAGTATAGTACAACAAGAACTAAATGATAATTTTTGGTTTAGCACAAATGAATTTTTACCCCCAACACCACAATATGTGTTTAATGAGCTAAATTTAATGAGCTAACGCGCATTTCGATGGCGATGCCATCATCCTCAAATCCTTTTTCCCATAAAAATATTAATATAAAATATCAAAGTGAATTCACCACAGTTCTAAAACAAATAATAATTTTTGCTTTCAACAGGAAAATGATCCTAAACACAATGATTATATTGCTAGGATAAGGCTCTCGTATAACATCCATGTCTGTCAATTACGCTTTTTAAAAATCCTGACGTAATTATATTCAGAACTTATAGACTGAAATCTATAGGATACTCAAGAGGTACAAATAACAGAGGAAAATGTTAAAAAATAAAATTTTCGATATTTAGAATATCATTTCAAAGGTTATAACAAATTTGGTCGATAGTATGAAAAAATCACGTACAGTAAGTTCAAAAGCAGAAAGGTGAACCAACAAAGTACAAATTTCTAAATTATTAAAATATACATATGAACTACTTAAAGTAGTCATAATTTTGTGAAATCAATTTTAAACTTATTTATAATAAAATCAATATTTTTAGATTAAATTCGATTTAATTTATCATTAAATTTTAACTTTTAATTCTCACGCACATACGAGGTCAGACAATTAAGTAATGCGACAAAATTTAAAAATCGAGTATATTTAAAAATTAGGGTACATCGCTGCGATCCCCTTCAAAGTAGTCCCCTCCCGCATCTATACACTTATTCCAGCGAGTTTTCCAGTTTTCGTAACAATTCTGGAACACTTCTTGTGGGACCTCTCCGAGTACCCTCGTCACAGATTCTTGGATATCTTCAACGGAGTCAAAATGTCGACATTTGACGAATTTTTTCATATGGGGGAATAGGAAAAAGTCGCAGGGTGACATGTTCGGTGAATAGGGCGGTTGTGGTAACGTTGCGATGCCTTTAGACGCCAAAAACTGAGAGACACTGAACGCACTGTGACAGGGAGCATTGTCGTGATGCAGAACCCAAGTCTTCGCGATCTCTGGACGCACTCTGAGCACCCTTTTTCGTAATTTTTCGAGCACATTGCGGTAGAATACTTGATTTACGGTTTGTTCAGGTGGTACGAACTCTTTGTGAACCACTCCTTTGCTGTCGAAGAAGCAAATCAACATGGTTTTCACTTTGGACTTGCTCATTCTCGTCTTCTTTGGCCTTGGTGCTCCAGGGGACAGCCACTGTTGGCTTTGTCGTTTAGTTTCGGGGTCATATTGAAAGAACCAATTTCCATCACCAGTAATAACTCGATCGAGAAGAGTGGGATCACTTTCAACCTGCTCGAGACAATCTTGAGCGATGTTCATTCAATTTCTCTGTTCCATTTTCGTGACATGCACTACTCGTGCGTTGTTACAAAACACTAAACAGCTGGCGAAGAAATGATCGTACGAGGGTGGTCAAGGTCTCAATCGAGAGAGTAGGGATCAGATATTACGGTGGCGGAGTTACAGGTTCGCAGTGTTACCACAGGCCGAGAAAAAAAATCGGCCGCATTACTTAATTGTCTGACCTCGTATATAAGTATATAAATAAAAAAAACATTGGTTTCTTAATATTTTTTAATCTTTTTCAATAGATAGACGTATGCATGTTATATATGGATAACAAATAGTTTTGTGGGTTATTATATATACATTTACTATAAAATACATTGATTGATTAATTCATTGATATATTTTTTTATTTTTATACTCAAAAATTAAAATTAGAATTATTATAAACTATATTATATTCGTATATATTTTATACTCACAGTTGAATGTTGAATAATTTTATCAGTTATTAGAGGGTTTACAATTTTTTTATTACTTCCTGCTACTAAAAAATATTGATCTTGATAACTTTGATTTACACAATTAGATTCTAAAAATTAGAGACAAATATCAATTATATGTATATATATATATATATATATATATATATATATATATATATATATAGCTGAATCAAGATTTTAAGTTATAAAGTAAATTAATATGATCATTTCATTTTAGGCAATGAAATGTAACTACATAATTTCGTTCATTTGAATTTCATTGAATAACATAATTATAATAATAATATTTAGTAATAAATTCTATGTAGACAAAATTTACCGGTAAGAACGATGAAAAAAGAAATAATTGTGCCAGCACATTCTAGTGATAAACCGTTGTTGACATTTTTATAAATTGCAACATTCCATGGATATTGTCCTGAAGTCGAATTCGATATTCGATTCAAATCGTTATCTGTCTCAACGCCGTTCATTCCACAAACTGAAAAAGTAAAATATCTTATAATTATTAACGTACACATTTTATTTAATTATTATTTTAATAGATTGACGAGAGAATATTTATTTCAAACGAATATAATTCATGCATATTGCAAACGAACATTCGGTTTAATTTCGACGGTAGTCATTTATATAATATAAACATACGAATTTATGATTCAATTCTACCAAATAGCATTGTTCTTCAATACAAAGTTGTATTTAATAAATTACAATTTTAATTTACAATTTTATCGATAACATTAAATAATTTGACTTCAATTACGTACTTGTTTCCAACTGTAATTATATATGAAAAATGCAATGTATTGTATTACATATCATAATAACGTACAGTATTGAAAATTTCAATGTAAGATCTTTTCCTATATCTCTATTATTTATTATTGAATTACCTCCTTTATATTGTTCAATAATACTAATTACTCTCTCGCGTAAGTGAATTATAAACTTGAAAACACACACACACACACACACACACACACATATATATATATATATATATATATATATATATATATATATATATATAATGCACGTTTTTGTAAATTTTCCATGCGAAAATATTCATGAGCAATTAAATATTACCATTAGGCTAAAACGAATCCTCATTTATAATCATCAATACAAATTATTTAAAATAGTACACCTAAACAATTCTTTTCACATCATATATAATCAAAATGTAATTTCATGTAAAACTATTTATATCAATAAACCTTATTAGTATTCGTTTATGTATTATATATACATACATACATATATATATATATATATATATATATATATATATATATATATATATATATATATATATAATATAAATAATATATATAAATAATTACTGTTATATCGATTTAATGTTTCCTAACATTAAAAATCAGTTCACACTTTAAGAATCACACATAAACTGATTAAAATTTCTTAAAATATTACTATTTATTTACTTTAAAAAAATCGTTTCGAAACAGAAAGTCGACATATAAGAAGAGAGTAAATCGTTTAATAAACAATATTTTTTTTATATTAACAAAAGAAGGCACGTTTACAAGAAAAAATATATAAATGTATCATTAAGAGATAGTATGTTGCATGGAAGAAATAATTTAAAAATTAACATGAAATAATCTCCAATCTAATATCCATATGATCTAAAACTATATTGTATTAAAAAGTCGTAGGGAAAAAATCAGATCAAGCAAAAATAACACAGCAGAACTAAATAAAAATGAGACTGCATAGCTTTTATGAAGATGTAACCAAAAAATAATATCGTTTTCAGACAGAAAGTTGATGTTTTTGACAACAGAAAATTTAATTTTCATGTGATTAATACGAAAAAGAAAATAAAAGCGTGTGTGTACTTATGTACGCATCCTAGAAGTAAAACTTCTTTGTCGTAAAGTAATAATAAATTGAAGGAAAAGATAGTTCCTCGGCATGTTCATCAAACAGCAAACTTTGAGGCACATTGTGTTCACCAGGTGCTATACGTAAATACTGTTCTTCATTCCACAATAGGGTATGTTGTTGAGCAGTGAGATAATCTTCAACAGGAATATGTTCACTGATATTTTCTTTAGGAATTTCGTTATGAATTTGATCGTCGTTGAAGAAATAATTATCAATTTAAATATCATATGTTGTATAAAGTGGAGATGGTACCAAAAATTGTAGCCAAGCTTTTATCGTACGTTTATTAACTATACCATAGGATAGCTTGATTTGTGACTTTTTTACGTTTGATATGAATATTTATACGATGATCACGATCAATGTTCCTTCGAAGATGTTTAATCATATGTCAATTGAGACAAGTACATTGATAATTTGTCTATAAATACCGTATATAAAATAAGAGGGTGTGAGACGAGCTGTAATATGCCGTGAATACTGTATGCGTGCATCTATTGTGAAGAGGCCTATTGCTTTGCAATAGTAATCAGATGTTAAAACTGAGCGCATGCGTGATGGGCCTCACTACCCATCTGCCCGATATTCTATGTATACTAGAGCTACTTCCACCACTTTTTGTATTGAATTTTCGTCCGCTGTGCGTACCGCAACTTTCGTTGCATGCAAAAATTTTATTCCAACACCGCTAAAGAAGTTTCACTTCAAAAAAGAAAAGATAAAAAACATGATCCAATCTCCAACAGTCATAAAGTAGCGATTAATATAAATAGTTTTATTATTATTATTTTGTATACTTCTTAATCATAGGTTAATAAGATAATTGAGATTAATAAACAAAGAATTGTTACATCTACTCTATACATAACATAAGACCTGTTTCTAAAATACTCATTTAAGTATATATATGACAGATTCAACTTATAATCGATACGATATTTATATACATATATATATATATATATATATATATATATATATATATATTTATACATACGAGGTCGTTTGATAAGTCCGTGTAAATTCCGAAAGATGGCACCACTGGTGCATATCGAGGTTATTTTTAATTAGTAGCACCTCTTGGAAGAACACACATCAAGTTTCAGCCATATCGGTCTATTCCTTTGTGTTTGACAATCGTTGGAATCAAGGAAATCGAGTGATTGTCAAATAATGGACGAAAAAGAATTTCGCGTGTTGATTAAACACTACTTCATTAAAGGCAAAACGCCTCAGGAGACTGAACAGAAGCTTGATAAACATTATGGTGACTCTGCACCTTCGATTAGTGCGGTTTATAAGTGGTTTCAAAATTTTCGGAGTGGCCATATGAGCACAAGAGACGCTGAACATTAACAGATGCTGAGGTCACCACTCCAGAAATCATTGATAAAATCCATGATATGGTGATGGATGACAGAAGAGTAAAAGTGCGTGAGATTACTAGTGCTGTAGGCATCTCGTGTGAACGGGTACATAATATTTTGCACCAACATTTGGACATGAAAAAGCTATCCGCCAGGTGGGTGCCGCGATTGCTCATGATCGACCAAAAACGAGGTCGTGTGAAGTGTTGCAAGAACGGTTTGCAGCTGTTTCACCGAAATCCGCAGGACTTTAAGCGTCGTTTCATCACTGTAGATGAAACATGGATACATCACTACACTCCTGAGACCAAAGAGCAATCTAAACAATGGGTTATCAAGGGGGAATCTGCTCCGAAAAAGTCGAAGACAATTCCTTCGGCCGGGAAGGTTATGGCGACTGTCTTTTGGGCTTCGCAAGGAATAATCTTTATCGACTATTTGGAAAAGGGTAAAACCATTACAGGTACATATTATTCATTGTTATTGAATCGTTTGAAAACCGAGTTGCAAGAAAAACGTCCCCGATTAGCCCACAAAAAAGTCCTCTTTCATCACGACAACGCACCAGCTCATACCTCAGCAGTTGTGGCTGCAAAACTAATAGAAATAGGGTTCCAAATCGTTTCACATCCCCCCTATTCTCCAGACTTGGCTCCATCGGACTATTATTTGTTCCCTAATATGAAGAAATGGCTCACGGGAAAAAGATTTTATTCGAACGAGGAGGTGATTGCAGGAACGAATGACTATTTTACAGACTTGGACAAATCCTATTATTCGGAAGGGATCAACAAACTAGAGCAGCGTTGGATGAAGTGTATAAGCCTAAAAGGAGACTATGTTGAAAAATAAAAACGATTTATTCAAAAAAATGAAACAGTTTTTATTTTTACACGGACTTATCAAACAACCTCGTATATCTTTATGTGGGTGTATATATATATATATATATATATATATATATATATATATCTTAGTCTTTTTTTCACTGCTGGATGACGGCCACGTTCAAAATTTTCCTCTTCGACCTATCTAATACCTTCTTCATCCAATTTACTCCCACGAATTTTCTTATTTCTTCTCTTATCTCTCCAAGGGTCTCTTCCAGAACATTCTTGTATATCTAGATTTCTAGTCAATAATTTTTCTTATTTATAGGTAGAACTCTGTTATTGCCATATGAACGTCACATTTTCCCTTTTAAAATTTCTTATTTCTGCTTTAACATCCGTAACTTTTGTTTTTTTCTGATCCATTCATTTATTTTTCTATTTTTTACGTTATTTCTAACGAAAAACTTTCTATGCCTTTCGTATTATTCGATGACGTTGAATTATTTTGACTTTCAAAACCCGTGTTCCACTGTTGTGAAAAAAGTGGATATACTCGTATTGATCAGAAACTTTTGTTTTTAAATATAGAGAACTATCAAACTACACCATATGTGAAGAATTTCTTCTGAAATAACACCATCTCACTGTTATTTTCTTGTTTACTTCATCTATAAATGTTCTTTTAGTATTAATAACTTGTCCTAGATATATAATTCTTTCAGTTTCTTCTATTTCTATTTCTTTTTGTCCGATTCATTTTTGGTATGACAATTTACTGAATATTACTTTTGTCTTATTAATATTTATGACGAGTCCAATATTTGAATTTCTTTTTTCAGATTCTTCTATTTTTTCGAGTTTATCTGGGTTTGTTGAGAAAACAATCATATCAGCAGCAAATGTTAAATGACAAAGAAACTTTCCATTTATTTTTGTTTCTTCAGATTTCCACTGTAGTCTCTTAAATACTTCTTATAACATAAATGTAAATAACTTTAGTAATAATGTATCGCTCTGTCTCACTCCTTTCTTAATTTTAAAATCACTGTTTTTTCATGTACTTGCGTAGAAGATGAATTTCTATAAATATTCTATAAGATCTCAACATATACCTCTTCAATTCTTTGATTCTTCAATGCATTTAATATTGCTGAAGTATTGACTGAGTCGAAAGCTTTTTTATTATCTATAAATCGAAGGCAAAATTATATTTGATACTTGTTTTATTTATTAAAATCTTCCCTTATTACTTGAATATATATATACATATATATATATATATATATATCATCATCATCATCATAACGCCCACATCAGTCCACTACTGGACGAAAGCCACAATGAATGCTAACATTCATTGGTATTTGGTCATATTCACCACGCTGACCAGGCGGATTGGTGAAGATTTTTTATTCGGGGTTTACTCCCTTCTCGACAGTTATTTTTTACAAGATGAGGTTGTCGGCCTTCATGCTCAACCCTCGACTTGAAAACGAGGGACTCTCCGACTGGGAATCGAACGCAATCTCCCGCATGACACGCGGTGATGCTAACCACTGTACTACCCAGTCGGTATATATATATATATATATATATATATATATATATATATATATATATATATATATATATATGAACACACACACACACACACACATATATATATATATATATATATATATATATATATATATAAGCATATAATATATACTTACTTGCTATACATTTTGGAAGTGGATTTGTCCAATTTCCATCTCGACACGTTGTTTGATTGTAAGCAAATTCTTCCAATTCATAATTAATGTCCTTACAACGGAGCAGTGCTCTTGTTTCATGTAGTATATAATCTTCATTTGGTCTTACTATATTTTCAAATAAATATTCGATCTCTAACTCAGTAGAATTGATTTTATTACATGTTCCTGAAAATGAGAACGAATTTTATTTTTATAGAATTTTGAAATTATATATATATATATTGATAAATACATATGATTGAGGTCAAATTCACTTGAATCGGGAAAAATAACTTAAGTTATTACACGATAATTTTTATTAGAATAACGCTGTTTTACAAAAAAAGATAATTTTCCACTGCTCTGGACGTTTTAAGAAGATAATAATACTAAATAAATTTCCCAGAGTAACGAAGTAATAGTTCCATATGAATATGAATTTAATTATGGAGTAATCGACATATTCGTCGGACATAAATCCTATTGATAAATTATCGGTTGAAGTTAAAAAATAGTATTAGTACATGAAAAAAAGACAATAGATTATGGATTTTTTTTATTTTGCATTAAAGAGCATTTTTTCTGAATTGTTTTGAAAACCAGTGGAGTGTATGTTGCGAAGCTTTGAGGCTATTATTGAAACAATGGCTGCATAAGAAAATATGAATCATGAACATTCATATGTGTGAAATGTATTATTTTTGTATTTCCTTTTTTTTAAAAAATCGATTTTTATTTTTCTTGTTTTAAACATATATTTTTTCTTTACAGCATATTTTTCTTTTTTTTAATTTAAATAATATAATTTTATTTTTAAATTAAATAACATTATTTTATTTTCTTATAATAATTATCATGTATGAAAAATTATTATTTTCAAAATTTATTACTAATGCTAAAATAAAAAAATATTGTCTTTGTAATTTTAGTATTGTACCTATTGTTTATTCACCACTAATATATATATATATATATATATATATAATAAGTGATAGTAGTAGAAGTAGTAGTACATTTAAAATTTGTTACAGAAAACAACTACGTTCTAATATTCATCTTTGTTTACTTTCTAACTTACAATAATATTTTTATTTATAATAAATAAAAGATGAATAAGGTGTTATCAGGTTTACCAAGAGTTACAAGAGGAAAATTTTCAAGGGTGGTTTCTTTATATATTATTAATAACATTATCATCAGCTTCTCTCGATCATGGCACAAATGTCCGTTGGCTGTTTTGAGTCAATGTGTGTGTGTGTATATATATATATATATATATATATATATATATATATATATATATATATATATATATATAATGTACTTATGTATAGATTATTATTGGCCTCTTTCTATTCACTGCTGGACGAAGATCTCTCTTAAAACTTTTTGTTTCGACTGATCCGATGGTTTCTCTTTTAGTACTTTTCGATGAATTTTCTTATGTCTATCTTCAATCTTTGTGTGGGAATTTTTATTTTTATGTTATAAGACCAACTCATTTCTATTATAAACTCCTTACTTTTGTTTTAACATCCATGCCTTTGTTCTCTTTTTGATCCACTGAGTTCTCTTTTTTTATATGTGTTATTCCGAATATGATTTTTTTAATCCTTCTTTGTGTTGTAGAAGCCAATATATTATTTTAGTGAGACTCATTTTTCATTTCCATAAGTAAGAACATGTAGTAAATATTCGTTTTATTATATATATATATATATCACATCACATCATAAAGCCCATATCAATCCACTATTGGACGAAAGCCTCAATGAATACTACCATTCACTGGTATTTGGTCATATTCACCACGCTGACCAGGCGGATTGGTGAAGATTTTTTATTCGGGGTTTACTCCCTTCTCGACAGTTATTTTTTACAAGATGAGGTTGTCCGCTTTCATACTCAACCTTCGAAAATGAGGGACTCTCCGACTGGGAATCG
The DNA here is from genome assembly GCA_029203775.1 of Neoneuromus ignobilis. Classification (NCBI taxonomy): domain Eukaryota; kingdom Metazoa; phylum Arthropoda; class Insecta; order Megaloptera; family Corydalidae; genus Neoneuromus; species Neoneuromus ignobilis. Next base: position 27,634,797 of record CP092094.1, on the reverse strand, counting down.
AACGCAATTTCCCGCATGACATGCGGTGATGCAAACCACTGTGCTACCCAGTCGGTTATATATATATATATATATATATATATATATATATATATATATATATGTAAGTGTGTGTGTGTGTATGTGTGTGTGAGAGAGAAAGGATACATAATCACTATGTACAAAGTAATTTTCAAAAAAAAATGTTTAATAAGAAACTATTTATTATTATTTAAATACAAATAAATAAATTACTTACGAAAACATGCTGGAAGATAATTATTAAGGTCCCACTTTTTCTCCTTGCAGGTAATTGATTGTTTTCCATGTATTCTGTATCCTTTGTTGCATGAATATTTTAGTTTCGTATAATGCGGTACAAGACTTCCAGGAAGTAAATCGTTTTTATTTGGAATCTCTGTATCTATTATGTAAGAACCAAAAGATGGAAGATCTGGTAAAAAACATCCGTAATCGTAGGGAGACCTTAAAATCATGAAAATTACAAACGCATTTGTTAAGAAAAAAGTTATATTAAAATATTTATGCTAATCAATCAATGGCGTCACAATAGCCCCAAGCGTCATCTAATTTGTATATATATCGCAACATCATTTGTAAATATATGTGATATACTGAACAAATTACACACTTGGGAAGCAAATTTGTCAGTAATAATTCACGAAGAGATATTCATGATAAGGATGTGAAAACTTACCAGTTTTCAAATTTAAACTTTGTTTTGTTTATCCACTCTATGTGTGAGTTAACAAGAGTAAATGTTGTGAACTGATAAGAATCACAAGAATCTTTGTTGAACGGACCTGTACTAACAATTCCTATTAAGAAATATCGTGTCTCGTTATTAATTTTTCTGGGTACAATTAGACCTCCTCCACTATCTCCTATGCAAACACTCGTACCTATAATGTCAATAATGAAAATAGTTTTCAAATGTTAACAAAACTTTGAAAAACAGATTCGCATTAATCTGCGTAACGAATATAAAAACACACTCGTTAAAACAATTTGAATATAAATGTAAATAAAAACAATCCAATGATATTCATATTATTATAATACTATTAAGAAAGAACTCTGTTAGGAGATCGAGAAAATATACAAATGTTAGGAGTGATTACTCAAATTTTTACAATAAATAAAAAATGAAAATTATAACTATTCCTTGTCTGAAATATATATTATATCTGAAGGAATATTACCAAAAATAATCTCTAAAAAAAGTCGTCTGTCAACAGTGTATTGTTGAAAAAATTATAGTATATCAGTTTCCTACGAGTCGCTAAAGTTAGAATATTAACTTATATCGTAATCAAAGTGTATTATGATAGAATTGAATCCCAATAAAACAGTCGATTTTAAATCTAATCTCTAAATAATTTCCTCACATTTTTTTTTTAAAAAAACATTACTTATCAATCTATTAATAACGATAATGTATGATGCGATATAAAAATGTATTCATAAATAATAGGGTTTGAAAATGCACAATATTTAGAAAAATGTCTTTGTACAATATATTAATTTATATAATATGGGGTAACTCAAATGTAATGCTTAGATTTGTGCTTTATTAAAAAGAAACATGTGTATAGAATGGTGTATAGGGAAACATGTGTATAATTTCCTTTGTTTTTTTTAATAAAACACAAATCTAGGCGTCACGTTTGGATGACCCTATATTATATTTATATTAAACAACTTCTTATATATAATAAATTTTATACAGTATTTTAACTTTTAAGCAAATTGATTTATAGTTGTTTTTAATGTATTAAGAAATTTCATCGATTTACCATTTGTATATCCAGCACATATTTTATCCAATGTCACTTGTGATTGAAAATCCGTCGGTACAGTAGTCAAACAAGAGTCATGATCTCTAAGAGGTAAATTTGCGTACTGTAAATATTTACTGACGGCTCCTTCTTCGGAGATCAGACCCCAACCAGGTACCTGAAGAATAGCAGGAATCACAATTATATATTAATTAATAATTATTAAACGCAAAATAATTACGATCAACATTATGGAATATTATTTTAACACAAATTAATCTGTTTTAAAATTATTTCCAACTACACAATATGTTATAGGGTGTTTATTAACTACCTTTTGTTCATTTTATTATTTATAACAACGATGGGCTAATGTGCATTTCGATGGAGATGACATCGTCATCAGAGCCTTTGAAGGCTCTACCGATGATTTAACGCACTGACTCTAATATACCATGGTGTTAGGAATGAAAATTCATTTATGTTCACACACATACACACTGCACAAATTACAACCCATGAAAAAAATCCAATAAATATTAGAGAAACACACTAATTACTAACTTCTTTATTATCACTTATTATTTTATGTGTAGCACTAAATCCTTTTCAATTACACTGTCACATCTTAAATATCACTAAAGTACATAACTAAATACAGATCTAAGGTTTATACGTATTGTAAAAATAATCTGGTACTGCTAATACCTTTAAAAGTTGACATTATTATATAATTTAATTTTCATTGATTGGTTATCGCTGTAAATTTTATATTTGTACTATCTAAAAATGTCTAAAATATAACGAATATTGAAGTACTAATATCTATTAATAATGTCCTTGAAAAATCTTAATATATATATATATATATATATATATAAATTTAAGTTAAAAATTATGTATATCTGAGAAAATTAACTAATACTAGAAGAAAATTTCCGAATGATATGAATAGGAGCATAAAATAAATTAGTATCAATTTGAAAGAAGTTTGCATACTTGGAGTTAGGGATTCTACTACGTTTTTTTTTGACAATACATTCCACCTGTTCTTACCCACAAAAGTGAAACATTGGTAAGAATGACATAATAATTCAATGATTAAACACAACGCAAAGAAACATAGAAAGATGCATATTGGGAATAATATGAAAAGGTAAGAAGAAAAATAATGGATTAGAAAGAACACAAAGGTTACTGGTATTAGGGTAAAAATGGAAATTTGAAATGGAAAGGGGCTGGTCATGAAGTAACAAGAGAGTACCAATAAATAATGGAAGTTATTAATTAGGAATTTAAATATATAAGAAGGTCAATTAAAAAACAAATGGATAGATGAGCCGAAGATTTAAAAATTCGTCGCAAAGGATTGGAAAAGGAAGGAATTGAATCAGACGAAATGAAAAATTTTAGTAGAGGTCTTCATCCAGCAGCGGGTTAAGAGTGTCCGATTATATATATATATATATATATATATATATATATATTTACATAAAAAAAATAAAAGTTGCTATAAATTATTATTTTTTTAACAAACAAATCTGAGAAAATCTCTGATGCAAATTATAAAATTGAAAAATATCGATTTGTTAAATAATAATCGTTCACATTAAAAATAAAAAGAAATCATTTTTTATATCAAATTCACAATTGATTAATATTTTAGGAACTTTATCATTATATAATTTTTTACTTACGATTCCTGTATTATTTTCAATGATGTATTCATTTGTTAAAATGTAATCTAAACATACTGGTTGAATTAAGTCGGATAATATAAATACTTCGTTTAACACCAAAATTGCAACGTCCGCTGTATAGCCTGTTACTGCGCCTTTATAGTATATTTCGATAAGGATATTCACAACCTGGAACCAAATATATATAATTATCACAGTAATAAGATTTCAAATTTTTTTTAAAAAAAAATCAAAATGTAGTTGAACGAATGAATAGATGTTTTTCTAGAAAAATAGTTATTTTTAAAGCATTATCTTCTATAATCAATCATTGAATCTTTGTTTCTATAATATATCCATGTATAATTTTATCCCTAAAATCATCGAACATAAGGATTTTTAATACACATATGTCTAGTATATTTCTACATGATTATGAAATTATGAATGATTATGAAATTATGAATATACTGCAATATTCTTTGAATAACGGTAAGTCTAACAAGTAGATAAGGTTTATAAATTAATCCTGGTCAGAGTGAAAATGTAATTACTAAATCGCAAGAGGGTTCATCGGGGTGAATTACGATCCCAAACCTCGCAAAATTACAACCACTTCGACAATGGCACGGTACTCATTCTCCGAATGGATGATTATCCATGACTGTGGTAGTGGTCAAGAAAAAAACAAGAAGTCAGAATGTGCTAAAAATCCCTGAAGTCTAAACGCCTACTGTCATTCTTTCAATATCCTTCCTAGTTAAATTATTCTACATCCTTCTATACAAAATTGCAGGTCATTAAACAAGCAAAACTTGATGATTTTCAAAAGAAATTTTAAAAAATTAAATTGAATATCATTGGAATTTTAGCAAACTAATAAGAAAATATAAAAAATTAATAAAATTCTAAGGTGATTTTTTTATCGCCACAGAAGAGAAAAGCGAAACACAGAAGTTGGATTTTTAATTAATAAAGCATCAAAAAACAATATAATAGAAATATAAAGTGTATCAAAAAATAGCAAGGAGAGCCATTTAATATAACGAAGGTACTCATTGCAAACAATTCTAAACAATTATTAGTATATATATATATATATATATATATATATATATATATATATATATATATATATACATACATGTACATTCATACCAGCTTATAAAGGTGACGATATTGAAGAATTCTATGAAGAGTTTAATAGTTTTTATAATTAAGAAAATGTTTATTTGTAAATAATTTCAAGGAACTTCAATATAAAAATTGGAACTAAATAAAATGATGACACAGTTATGGAAAAGTTCGGCTATAGATTAAAAAATAAAAGAGAAGATAAA
>CP092094.1:27602500-27625000 GCA_029203775.1 Neoneuromus ignobilis | reverse complement strand
CATAATCATTGTCAAAATGGTACCTTCTTCACTTAATTAATTTACAATATCATATCCTCTTCTGCTCTATATTTTCTCTCTTTTCCATATATCCTCTTCTCCTTCCTATCTAATATCTATTTTATTAAACTATTTTAAAATATTTATCAAGAAATTTTTTTTCACTTAAATCACATTATAAACAAAAATCAGATCAGAAACGTTATTTCATCGATGTCAGCTGATATTTTATCCTAACGTCTGTTCTCTACTTTAATATTTCTTCTTAAAGTCCTGCACTGATAAACATTATCATTCACATAAATAATCGTTCCGCTAATACTTCTTTATTTCCAGCAAAAATTTAAACGGTTTTAAACAAATATTACACTAACAACGGAATATTAATCAACTATATGTCACATTTAATCCACAAAACTATATTAACAGTCCTTTTATCCAATTTCCTAAAATTTGTCACTTAAAATTCACTGATATAGAATACTTTGCAATTACAGACATAATATTAAAATATTTACCACAGGTACAAAATTTATAATGGTGTTGATATAGAATTATCTTGCCTACCTGTTCTAGTGAATAACACATGAATGATTAAAAATAAAAAACAATACTTTGAAACCATTCGAAATTCCATTATGTACACATAAAAATTATTTATTAGAAATAATAATGAAATAAATGTCAAAGAAGGAAAAAAACACAAATATTCAACTCAAATAACAAACGTGACTGACTGGAAAGTTTCTGTTTCCTCCGATTTATCTTCTCATTTAAATTTAATATATTTGACTTGTATACGAATATTGAAGAGAAATAAAATATATCCACACCACATCTGTTTCTCAGAGTATGATATTTTGCTATTCTGTTTTAACGAACGACTGTAGTATAAAGTGTTCACTATATTAATTTTAAAACATGCATTTAACAGGCCAACAAATATAATGAGTTAGTTTTTTATATAACACTATAAATAAATAATTACTTTATAAAGAGAAAAAGAATATTTTATCAAGCATTAGTTGAATAAATTTAATGTATTTGAATTTCGTGAAAATTAAATAACTTGTATTTATAAATAGGTTTCATATTTTTGTATTAAATCGAATGTAAGATATATGTATCCATATTTTAGAGAGGAATAAAAATATTGATGCAATTTAGATATATAGGTAAAATAATATTACTTTTTATATTAATTAATATCTTTATATAGAAATAAATGTGCGTAATAAAAAATTGTAAAAAGTAAAGACAAAAAGTATTACAGACTAAAATACATTTTCTGTAGATGAAAAATGCCCAAATGATTTTTATATGAAAATATTTTCAGAACGCTTAGAAAAGATTTTTCAAATCTTAGTTAATTTTCTTAAAAATTGAACAACTGATTTCGATTAATCGTTATCAAAAGTGTGAAAATACTTTATATTATTTTGTATCTAATATTTTTCGTTAATTATATGAATCGTAAAAAATAAATCATCTCATATATTTCTACATATTAAGTTTTATTAAAATAAACATACAAAGTAATTAACATTGAAATAAAAAAAGAATCTAGATTCTCATATTATCTAATTAATGTTCCTACAAATTATCATCTGTATCAATAAATTTATATAAAACGTGATATTGTATTAAATAATATACGGACTGGAAACATTGTAATTGTTAAAAATTTCACGTTTATGTGTTAATAACGAGAACTAAATCAATACGGTTTAATGTGTTAAGAAACCATAATTTAGTATGATGCAGAAATTAAACTCTTGATATTCAGAAGCGTTTTAAGATTACATCATTTTCTCATGCTACGAAATAAACATTTCCGTTTGATATAATAAAAGACAAATCATGCAACAGAAGACGTTTATCTACATTTACGAAGAAGAAAACAAACATACGCTCTACTATGAAGTAAATATATACATTACCGAGACAAAGTCTGCGCACACCCATTCTATCTTTATTAATTTCGCTTATAATATAAAAACATTATTGTTGATAACAAAGTAACTATTTTTTATTTTTAACAGATTTTTCTTATCTAAGGCTATATTAGGTTTTCGCCAAATGAACTTTCGTCCTTTTATGACAAATATACAAAAAATTATTCTCGATTATATTTTTTCAAAAGTCCTCTGACATATTTACATGTTCATTTTACTTAATTCTGTTCACTCTTGAAATGAACGGTTTCTGTCTTGCAATCCGACTACGGTACCCAGTATTTATTAGAATAGTTCTTATCGTATCATCAAATTTTTTTATCAAATTGTACATGGACACTTTTAGAAATTATAAAAGTGAATAATCGTGGATTAGTCTTAATTGTATTTATGACATAACGTTTTTCCCTTTCGTATAATTTTGAACGGCGGCCACAACGGGGCTTTGATGTTATGATATCGGTTGTTTTAATAATATTTTTCACTCTATAAATTGATAAATGCTGTTTTCCTAAAATTGTTTTAATATTTTGGTAGCTATTTTCTTCTCCCCAAAATATATTATATTTATTTAAAATATATTATATTACATTTATATTTATTTTTTGCTCTGATATACTTATTTTCTTTTTTTTAAATTACACATTTTATTTTTCATTATATTCACTTGTATTACCTGTTTGACAAAAACTAAAATTAAGAATAACAATCTGCATTGCATTTTCAATAATCACTTTGCCAATTGCAATACTGAAATTAAACATTCTAAGGATAATAAACGATAAACGCAATTGTGCGCAGACATTTTCTCACGTAATTTTTTAAAATTTCGTTTGTTTTGTTGTGTTTCTTTACTTTACTGGTATTTAAAAAGTATTTTGTTGATGTATTTTAATTTTTAAGACTTTGTAGAAAAAATAAAAAATAGTTACTTTGTTATCAACAATATTGTTTTTATGTTATAGACGATATTAATAAAGATAGAATGGGTGTGCGCAGACTTTGTCTTGGTAGTATATATATATATATATATATATATATATATATATATATACATATATAAAGTTGTTTTTTTAGGTTAGATAGAAAATTCGATAAGGATAGCTGTCAACTCAACCCTCAGTTTGCGTGTTATGAATAATATTTGGATTCAGTATACTTTTTCAAATCATTATGTGACGTTCTATTCTTGAGTAACGTATCCAAATTGTGAAAATTTATTTCAAAAATCAGTGTTCTGTTCGCCAAACTTATAGGGCACTTCGTGAATATAATGGTGAAAATAATCGGCCATCGGAACAAGATACTCGCAGAACCATCGATAAATTTTACACAACTTATTCAACTAGGCGTATAAACGTGCGTATTGAAGAAAATATTACTACTGTTAACAATAACGTGAGTGAAGACCCGAATTTGTCGATTCGTCGTCGTTCGCACAAAATTAGGCTTTGTCCGTCTACTACGTGGAAAATTTTGCGTACAGATCTTTATTTGTACCCTTATAAGATCCAACTGGTTCGAGAATTAAAGCTACATGACCACTGTTTGCGTCAAATGTTCGGTGAATGGATTTACAATCGACTGAAAACTGATCCTCTGTTCTACCGTAAAATTTTGTTCAGTGATGAGGCTAATTTTCGCTTAGCGAGTGCGTTAATGAGCAAAATTTCTACATTTGGAATGAGATCGATCCTGAAGTGATTTTCTAAAGCCCATTAAATTTAGAAAAACTCACAGTATGATGCGGATTACACGTTGGTGACATCAGACCTTAATTCTTTCGTAATTAAGTCGGAGAGCGCATTACCGTCAACGTTACAGAACGATGATCAATGATTATTTGTTTCCAAATTTGCATGACATCGATCTGGTAGAGATGTGGTTTCCGCAAGATGGTGCTAAGCGCTATAATTCGATCGAAACAATCGAGTTATTGAAACAAAAATTCGGCGATAACGTTATCTTCAGAAATGGACCTGTGTATTGACCTCCACGATCGTGTAATTTGATCCCTCTGGATTAGTTTCTTTGAGGATATATGAAGTTTCTGGTTTATACTAATAAACCAGCAACAACTAAGACAATACAAGCCTACATATCTCGTGTTATTGCGGACATAAGGCCTTAATTACTTGAAAAATTGACCCGAAATTGAACTGATAAAATACAGTATGTTAGAGGTAGTTGTGGTTCACATATGCCCAAAATAATTTTTAAATATTAATGCTATAAAATTACATTTTGAATAATACCAAATAAATGGTCATCCAGTCAATTAGTACGAGTTTTATTTCAATTTAAATTTCTATCACGTTTAAATAAATATTCTATATAGAACATATATATATATATATATATATATATATATATATATATATATATATATACATGAAATAATTCAAATATAAATAGGAATTTGTTTGTCTAAATTTTTTACCGCAGAATCGAAATATTTTGCATATTACTTTTTTAAATAGTCTGTCTGATACACACTAGTTCCATCTTTATGGGCGTTTCTTGATTTTTATATCAAGGATGTTTTTTTGTTTCCTGTTTCATGACAATGTACTATCCACATAAAATCGTTGCTGTCCGTGAATTTTGACTAAAAAAACAAGTGTACACTAACCAACATCTCATTTATATTCATCAGAGTTGTTACCGTGCGATTATTTCTTTTTTGTGAAAAATGACGAGAAGCCATGTGAGATATCGGGACAAAGGTCATTGAATCCACTTCAAAAACATATGTATTAAAACATACATGCGTTGTTTCAGTGTGTCCAGCATTATATATACATATTTCGAATCTATATGTGTTTTTTTTGTAATAATATGAAAACTTTATTAATTGTTTTTATTAACTTTTCGACATACTGTATATGTGTATTTATGTACTGAAATTATTTATTTTTCTCGTATAGAAAAATTTATATTTTAAAATATATATTAAATAATCAAGAAAGAGTAGTCGTTTTTGTGTGCATCATAATTACAAAAATTATTCATATATCGTATGACTCATTACGCCAAGCACATAAGCTGAGTAACAAAATACATATCTTGTTTCATACGTTTACTCTATCTCTATGTGTTTATATCGATTAATAAAACGGATGATAAATTTAATATGTATATATATATATATATATATACAATCACTCATAAAAGTATTCATACACCTGGATTTTTTGAAAGATTTTGTAATATTTCAAAAAACATTCGAGGAAATTTGACGTAATATATATTAAAAAGTAACACTAGACCTTAATTACTGAAATCATAGACACTTTATTTTATTTAAATTTAATAACTTAAAAATAGTTTATTTTATATATTAGGTTGGCAAGTATCTCCTTTCCGCTTTTTTTTTTTGTACATAGCTGCGAAATTCAAAAGACCAGAAGGCGGAAGTGAGATATTTGCCAACCTAATATAAAAAAATATTCGTACAGGCAAATGTTAATCAAATAAAAATATACTACGGTAATTCCCCGAACTTGTGTCATAGCATATTTAATTACATTAACCAAGATTGTGCCAGAACTTTTTTTTTATGAAAATATTTTTTTTTGCTTATTACTCGACTTTTCGGTTCCAAAAAACACAAATATAAAAATAATTTGTTTTGTACCCGCTGCAACTAGCTCAGATGGTGTATTGCCATATGGGAACTATGTAAAATGTATATGAAAATTAAAAATGCTGCGTTTGATTTTACTGTACTGTATTTAATTAAATTTTTAAAAAATGTTTCTTAAAAAATATTTACATTTAATTTCCGCTGTGATATTTTTGAAAACATTTTATGCAAAGTCCGACATTGCATTTTATACAGGTGTTCTTCCGATAGTTGAACAAAATTCTGCAGAGCACCGTCTCATTTTTCAACTGGACATGGTTAATGATTGATTCCAACATATGGCAATATTTCATACGGAATACCCTCTATTTTACGTTTACAACTTAGTCCAGGACTTTTTGCTTTTTCTCCAAAATGATTTCAGTAGTATATAGCTATATGGCGTCTGAACTCTAGTTGAGTCATGATTGGTTCTACTGTTCTATGTAATTACCATGCGTTTTGTATACACACGTCTATGAGATAAGTAAATATACGGTTCAACCATTTTTTACTTCGGTTTTCAATTCTATATAAGTTAACGTTTTGATTCATACGATTAACTCCTCCCATGGAATTGCTATATTCGCCAACTACACTAAAACGTTTAATATTCATTTCTTTTTTTTTATTTTTGGAATAGCACTTTTGTTGTTGGGTTCATGACATATGTTGCTGATGCAATACTTACTACTGCATTATCTACCCATTTAGTCAAACAAATATCCCTATTTTTCATTTATTTGTACATAGAAAATCCTCTCGTTTTTATGGAATATTTCATTTCCAAGTAATAGGCAGCTTTTTGGAATTTTATTTTAGCGAATAGTTCAAATACCTGAATACCCACGAGACTTCAGATACATCAAATAATACAATCTGTCATGTTAGCAAGAATGAGCTGTTTGTTTTATTTGGGTAAAAACGTTGCTATAAAATAATATATGTAATATTATATTACATAATTATACTGAAAAATATAAATATATTATGAAACAAATTATTATTTAGCGTAGATTATGAATAATTAACATAAATCCAAGAAAAAAAATAATTACAAAAATATAATAAAAAATCGAGATGAACTAGCGTTGCCATATGGCAACATAAATATAAACGTTTAAAAACACATAAAAATATATAACAAATGTTATTATATCAAAATGTTCAATTATGCAAAAAAAAATATTTGGGCCGTTTATTTTGAAAATGGACTAAGTTCATTTTCCAAAAAAATTAAACTAACTGTTATAATATTTACATTCTACGTTATCTTTTTATTTTTTAAAAAAAATTCCGTACATATATTTAAAATTATTAAAATTTGTAAACAGAAAATTATCTGATTAATAAAATGATAAAAAAAGGTTATGTGTACTTATGTGCGCACGCCAGAAGTGAAACTTCTTTTCCTTAAAGTAATAAAAAAGTAAATACTCGTAGTCAAACACATCCCTAAAACTTCGAAATAAACAAATTCGTCAGAATAAAACAAGTAACAAAATGAAGAAATGTAGTAAGGAGAGAGGCTATAAATACACGGGATAAAAATTTAAGTAGAAAATGATCAATTATTTCATATTAAGTAAGATTAATATTTATTTTCAAATTAAAACTTTTATAAAATCATGAAAATTTATTCGTCTTTGTTTGGATTTGTTTCGATTTCCATTGCTTCCTCTGGTGGTGATTGAGTAGGTATAAACGATACAATTGGTTTATGATGAGCAAAATTTTTGCGCAATAGACTTTTCCATCTTAAAACCCGTAAAAACATTTTTTTTTAAATTACTATTATATTATTATTGCATAATATATAATTAAATCAATGTTTTAAAATAAAACAATTAAAAAAATACTCACAAATAATAGATAACTGCAATAAATAACATCTATTTAGATATTATTTATTGATAATTGATAATTTTATGATACCACGTAAGATTCAATAAATCTTCAAAATGACACCTGAGAACAAAGAATTCATAATAATTATCGGCATTATCAGATGAAATCATTACTTTGGCACATGATATTGGTGAAAAAGGTTTTGATTCCTTTAGCCAGAATAATATTGATGAATTACTTGAGGATAATGTCTTAAGTGACAATGATATTATGCAATAAATTTAAATATTGTACAAGATTTAGAAAAAGATATGAAACAGAAGTAGAATCTGTTCCCTTCACTGCAAAAATGATTCGAGAAGATCTTCAACTTTGTAATCAATTGGGAAATCATTTTCTTGTTAATGACACGAATCTGAACGAGCTTTTAAATTCTAATAAGAGCTAAATAATTTTATATCTGTACATTTCGAGCTTCATAAACAATTAGTAAAATCATCGTCTCAAAGTTAATTCACCGATTACATTCATAGTCGCCAGAAAACCATTAACACAGAATGAGACAGAAGTTGGCGTTAATTCTGTTGTTTGTGTTACCTATTGTGACGAATCTGATTTCACACCAGCTCATAACTGAACCCACATATTTTCAAATAGCGATGATGATTAAAATATGTATGAAAAAATGTAAAATAAATTGCACATACACTGAGGTACAATAGTATTCACCTATGGGTAACATAAGCAATTTATTGGCATAATTCAATAAAATCGTTATATTAAAAAATATATATTTAATTGATAATAAATATAATTTTCATTATATTTAATATCAATTAAACATTTTTTTTTATTTAACGACTTTATTGAATTATATTAATAAATTGCTTATGTTACCCATTTTGCGAATATTTTTGTACGTCATTGTATCTACATATTTCTTTGAATAAAATTAAATAGTTAAAAAAATAATTAAAAAAGCTTTGTTTTCTATCAATTTTTTTTAGCTATTTGAAATTTTTTTAAACATTCTTTATTTCTTGATTTTTTTATACAAATTTTAGAGTAATTTCATCTTGTTGCTTTGGTTTTATGTGGTTTTTGGAAATTACGGAATGTATCCCTAATTTCTCAATGTAAGTTAAGTCTTCTTTGGTGCGATTTTTTTTAATGCGGTTTTCTGCGGAACGTATCTACCGCATAAAAATAGATCCAGGTGTATATATAACTAAGGTCATCCAAATGGGACGCCTAGATTTGTGTATTATGAAAAAGGAACATGTATATATGGTGATGTATAGGAAATCAAGTGTATCATGTGTCATCATAGTTCCTTTTATTTATTTTTAATAAAACACAAATCAAGACTTCGCATTTGGATGTCCTTATATAAATATATATATAAATATATAAATATAAATATATATATATATATATATATATATATATATATATATATATATATATATATATATATATATATTCGGTTGGCACAAAAGTCATTGCGTTTTTTTCCGCTAGATGGTTATAGTCATTCTAAGTAGTTCTTCTCCATTGCCAACTTCAGACCGTATATGGTATTTGACAGCTGACATTTCATAGATTATTCAGCAAAAAAAGTTTTAATTTCGTTGTTTATTTAGTGTTTTACATTGATTTGAAATAGATATTCCAGACGGTCATTTTCGCCATATTTTACTTTATTACTTCCGGAAAGGTAAAAACACAGTGCAAGCTCAGAAAAAAATATGTGCGATTTATGGTGAAGACTCACTAAAAGAACGCCAATGTCAGAATTGGTTTACTCGTTTTCGTTCCGGAGATTTTAATCTCGAAGATGCACCACGGTCTGAACGCCCAACTGAAGTTGACGACGACAAAATAAAGGCAATGATCGAAAATAACCGGCGTAGTACGACACGAGAGATCGCAGAGAAGCTTAACATATCACATACAAGCGTTGAAAGACATTTAAAACAACTTGGTTATGTTGATAAGTTCGAGATTTGGGTTCCCCACAAGTTGAAAGAAATTCATCTCGCCAAACGAATTTCCATCTGCGATTCATTGCTGAAACGTAACGTTACCGATCCATTTTTAAAGCGAATCATAACGGGCGATGAAAAATGGGTTGTTTACGATAACGTCATGCGAAAAAGATCATGGAGCAAGCGAGATGAGCCTGCGCAATCGACATCAAAAGCCGATATTCATCGAAAGAAGGTTTTGCTGAGTGTTTGGTGGGATTTCAAAGGTATTTTTTATTTTAATCTGCTACCAAGGAACCAAACCATCAATTCGGATGTCTACTGTTGCCAGCTAATGGAATTGGACAAAGAAATTAGGGAAAAGCGGCCAGAACTGGCAAATCGTAAAGACGTCATCTTTCATCACGACAACGCCAGACCACACACATCTTTGGTCACTCGCCAAAAATTATTGGCGTTAGGCTGGGAAGTGATGCCTCATCCACTGTATAGCCCTGACCTTGCACCATCGGATTATCATTTATTCCGTTCACTTCAAAACCATTTGAATGGAAAAACATTCGATTCCAATGAGGCTGTCAAAAATGAGTTGGTTCAGTTTTTGTTCTCTAAAAAACAAACTTTCTACGAAAGCGGAATTATGAAGTTGACTGAAAGATGGCAATAGGTCATCGAACAAAACGGACAATCTATAATTGATTAATGTTTGCTATTTATATTAATAAAATTGCTTTGAAAATCATAATAAAAAACGGATTGACTTTTGTGGCAACCCAATATTATACACACACACACACACACATATATATATATATATATATAATATGTATCATATATACTAAAAATAATTTTGGTATTTAATATTTAAATGACCTCATATTATTATTACTTTTAATAGTTAAATACGTACATAAACATTTTTTAGAATAGTACCTAACTATTAAAATTGAGTTTTGGAGATAGAATTATACCTAAATATATATAGCATTTTGTTTTTTTTTTTTTATAAATTTAAACATACCTTAAAAAGTATTCAGGTTTTGTATTATAACAGTGATTATTTGAAAAATTCAATAACAATGTTAATAGTTTCATACTGCATACTAAAACCGAATATGAAATTTTATAAACGTTGTCTAACACAAAAATATTTATTCACTATACTTCAAATAACAAATATTTCAATTATATATATATATATATACTAAGCAAATCTAAATAAACGATATCCAATACTAAAAAGATAATATAATTAAATTACTTTTTCCTCTTATCTGAATATTAAATAAAGATGTATGTTATATAAAACTTCTTCTAATATAGACATATAGTGTTCCTTGTTTTTTTTAAAAAAAAACAAATATTCAAAAAATAAAATAGTAGAGGTTATTAGTTTTCTCAGTTTATTTGTCATCACACCAGTCAACTCGTACAAACATCAGTAATATTTATGCCGTAGTGAGTGAAAGAAGTGTTATTTTAAAGTGCGATTCGAATGTCTTGCTGCTAAGCTGTCATTAAGGAAATGAATCTGTTTTTATTTGATTATTTATGTTTTTTTATTATTACATATTTATTTTTTTCATTTCAAACAGGTAATATAAAATAAATATTTTAAATAAACTGCTTTTTTTACTTATTACGTCATATGTATATATGTAAACTTGTATTTTAGTTACAAATTGAAACATATAAAATAATAATAGATATTTTAAAATTGTTGTTCTCGTTTTCTACTAGAAAAATTATATTAAATGGTATGTTAATTGAAATATCATTATCACTGTATATTTTTTATTTCTCTATGTACAATATATATTCAATGATTTAATAAAATGTTTTTCATTTCATAAAATACAATATAATTAATATTCATTTCTTTGTAAACAATATTATTGGTATTAAATTTCCAAACTAAACTTCATTGCTTTTATTTGGGATACAATTGAAATAAAAAAAAATGAAATATAGTTATGACAATTCAATAAAATATCATGTGGATAAAAGAAATATTATACAATAGTGTCTAATCCTAATTTATTTTTCAAATAAGTAAAAAGCAATGAATTTCGATTATAAAATATAACAATAAACTTTCATGAAATATGTTAAAAACATGGTTTCTTGTTTTTAAAAATTTTATGCATTTGAACTATTAAACAATAAATTAATATGTGTATATAATTTAAAAATGTACTAATAACTACATTGCAGGAAAATTCATGTAATAACATTTAACCTATTAAGTGTTATAACACGAATTTCTCTTTATTGCAGTTATTAGTGAGTTTTAGAATTTTAAACATATTTTAATTTATTGTTTGATACTCAATTAAAATAGTTCCATTACATAAAATATTCAAAAACTAAAAACTTTGTTTTTACATATTTCTCGAAATGTTATTATTACATTAATTTCTGTATTATTAAAATTCAGGTTTGTAATTCTAGTGATTGTTCTAAAATTTACATTTATTTACATATATATATATATATATATATATATATATATATATATATATATATATATATACATATACATATACACATGTTTACGTGCAGTGAATCGTAGTAAAATATGAACATTTCAAACAAAAATATCGAATGCCAAAATATTTGACATAATAAAACTGAAATAAAAAAGGCAATTTTATTTAGCGTATTTTATTTATTTTATGTTTACAACAAATAAAAATATAATTAGTTTAAAACAGCAGAATGAATAATTTTAAGGTAAATTAAACTTTACAATCAAGGTCACAATGACACTGATACATATTTATAAATTTTAGTACTTTACTATTAACTATACTGTACTACTGAATAAAAATCTATGACATTACCATATTTTCATTCTTTACTTATATTTTCTATTGTGCGAATATTGAAGTAAATCTAAATATTTGGAAACAAGGAAATAAACATTTGTCAAACGTAGATTGATTTGCGAAAATTTATAAATAATCATTTTCAGAATAGTAAATTTCTTTTAGATATTTTTGAAAATAGTAGTGAAAAGACATTCAACTGTACACGACAGTATAAAAAATTATAAATCTATAAATGAATCTAAAATATGACAGAAATTAAAGAAAAATTTAATGTTGAGTGAATAAAACTAGCGCTACATACATAATATGTATAAGAAGATAGGAAAAATCATTTCTAAGTGTGCAAAATAAATGATCAAAACATTAATAAATACAGCATATACTAAAATCATTTGAATAATTATGAAAACATTAGTTGTATGGTAGAGTTGTATAAAAAAATCCTATTAATAAAAAAATATAATTAAACGACGGTATTTTACGCATTTGTAATAAAATAAGAATTTTGACTTTTTTTAAACTTGGACATTTATTGAAAAGAGCATTTAAAAATTTTCATTTGACGATAAGCTTTACATTTTAAGAAAGTGTAATGAACAACTCTAGAAAATTCTATCATTCAAGACCGTTTATATATATATATATATATATATATATATATATATATATATATATATATATATATATTGAATCTTCGGAAAAATCATGTCGGATTTTTGCAGTCGATGTTACTAATTTATTTTTTATCGTAAAAGTATCTTTTGCATCCATATAATTATTATTTCATTAGACAGCTGACACTTTTGCCTTCATTTAGATAAAAAGCAGTTTAGATGGAACAGTTTGGTTGAGTTTTATAGATTTTATAACAAGTTGAAGATGAAAGATCAAACCGAGCTTTTTCTTATTTTAAAACTATTGGAGCTTGGATGGAATGTGTTACCGCACCCAGCGTTCTCGCCCGACCTTGCACCATCAGACTTCCAAATATTTCGGTCTTTACAAAACTCCTTGCGTGATAAATCGTTTAATTCCAATGATTGAATAGTTTAATTGAATAGTTTTAGCTTTAATTTCACCTCTCTTTTATACGTTTTCAATCGATACACTGCTTTTTTCGAATTGAAACACATTAATAATTGTTAATAATGTACGTTGTTGATGATAGTATCAATAGATATCTTAGCTTTTAAACAATTTGAGTAAGAGTATTATCTAGTTTTTTTGTATGTATACATTAAGAATGGAAACTAACGGAACTTTCTTATTTTAACTTTGCGCGCTTATGAAATGTCATGTTGTAATTTTTTCAAATTGGTACATCTGTTAATGACATCTATGCCAAATTTTATGACGCTACACTCGTTAGTAAATAATTTACACTAGTTTTTTTAGACGTCGATTGTTGTTCACAGTAATTTTTACGATGTCGAAATCAATTAATCAAAGAATTTGCATTAAATTTTGTATTGCGAACCAAGTAAACTTCACACAAACATTGGAAATGTTGAGAAAAGCATACCCTAAGGATTGTCTATCGCGAAAAAGAGTTTTAAATACCACAAGGCGTTCAAAGAGGACCGTGAAGCCTTCGATAATGAACCACGATTTGGACGCCCATCGACATCAACTGACAACGAACACATTGCCCAAGTCAAGGTATTGGTGTTCAAAAATCATGGTTTGTTCTTCATAGTTAGCAGCTGAGGTGTGAATCTCAAAAATACAATTCCATGTCATTTTGGCTGAAATGTTAGGCATGAAACGCGTCGCTTCTCGCATCGTCAAGAACACTGAAGTTTTTGCAAAAGGACCTCCGAAAGTAACACCAATATCATTCCGAAAGCTTCGTATTCGCCTGATATGGTTCCATGTGACTTTTTTCTATTCCCAAAACTTAAGTTGTCGTTCCAAGAGCGACATTTTGAATCGATTAAAGCCATAAAAAAATTCGTTGCGTGAACTGAAGACTACCACAAAGCGCGTTCGTGGGGGCGTTCGAAATCTGGAAGAAATATATATGCATTGCTTTCAATGGGAAGTACTTTGAGGCGACAAAATAAATATTGATAAATAAATAACTTCTTATGTGTTTTATTTCAACAGTTCCGTTAGTTTCCGTACTTAATATATATATATATATATATATATATATATATATATATATATATTATATAAAATATATAAAATATATAAAATATAAAATATATAAAGTATATAAAATATGTCAAACTTAATTACACGTAAATAATTTAAGTTTAATTATCATAATAGTATAACTTATATGAATAGTGTTTATAAACTTATTTTTATATTACAGTTTTATGATTATACATTTTGATAATTTTTCCTTCCTGTATGTGGTTTTTAACAAATTTAAATACAATAGTTAAATATAAGATCATAAACACGAGATAATGCATCGTAGTAATGCATATAATTATTGTATATGGTTTTTTTAATTCGTTATTATCATTATATCGTATGTTTTAAACCTACGTTTAACTTTTTATATAATTTTTTTGCATCATATTTTAAATACATAATCATACGTTGATATACTCGAGTAATTATAACAAAAAAAATAAAGAAAAAAAATGTTAACATTTATTTTGATGCAATCTCTCTCTCTCTCTCTCTCTCTCTCTCTCTCTATATATATATATATAAAAATATATATATATATATATATATATCTATGTATATATATATATATATATATATAAATTATATATAGGATTTTTCAATAACAATATCAGAACTTTGACTGCTAATGGCAGCCATGTTTAAATTTTTAAAGATTATGTTGTTATTTCAACTCACTATAATTTGTCAAATTATCATGGAACGTTTAATACTTCAACATCGTTTAGAAATTGTAAAAACCTATTATAAAACTCAATGTTTAGTTCAAAAAACTTGTGCATTTTGTAAAACTTAGCACAATTGTCCAAGTGAATGTGCCATTTATCGAATTGAAAAATTTGTAAACAATTTTATTCTACATGATACGGCAGTGCCTGTAAAACTAAAAACTGCAAGAGTTGGGGCCAATATTACTTCTGTTAATGAAAATTTCAAAATGAAACTGAAGATTACGTTACAGTAAATTCATTGCGTTACCGAACATGATTAATAATATTTTTCTAAAAATTATTGAAAGCTGTAACATAACTTTCTAATGTTAATAAGTTCCGTACGCTTTTTTCAAGTTAATTGTAAATTTATCCAATTGTTTGCAATATTTTTTGTCTTCAGAAATTCATAATAAATTGATCCTTTCATATCTCATCATAGAGACGATATTCTCTTTTCTACATTTAAACTCGATATAGATGTTATAAGAGCGAGTTATACAACTTTTGCAATATACAAATTTTAATTCTATATTTTTATATATAAGCCACTTTTTATCTTCAGTTACGAAACTTTCCAAAAATGATTCATTTTTTACTTGAAAATAGAGACAAGTAAACTGTTACACGATCTTGTCTATTCCCAACAGTCAATTCATTTAGTACCCATTTGGCATACTTGTATACGAATGCAAGTTGTCGGATGTGATACGTTTATTGTACTATATTGAGCTGTTTTATTATCTCTGATGTCGATAAAAATGGATTTTTTTTCTAAAATATTGCAAAAAATATCAATATCGATTACAGATCGATATTATTATCTACCAAAGCGTGGTTAGACTTCAAGGTTAAAGTCTTCATTCTTAAATTTATCGAACAAAGTTTTTTTCCATAAATTCAACAAATTTTCATGTTTCTTCAGCATTCTTTCTTTGTTGATATTTGTAAAATGTACAGTACCATAAGTAAACTTCGTCAACATACATTTTTTCTTCGCTATTTCTTAGTAAATATTGATGATAAAACATTTATCTCAATGTATGTGGAAAGGCACTAATGATAAAATATAACGATAAAAAAAATAAGTCATGTACCTTTTTTTAAAACCATTTTCTATTTACTTAAATTAATTGTACGGTAAACAGACAGACTTTTTCAATAGACCTAATATATATATATATATATATATATATATATATATATATATATATATATATATATATATATATATATATATGTACAAGGGTCGTTTGATAAGTATGGTAAAAAAGTAAGAAAAACTAAATTGAAAAATGTAATTTAATTAATTAGTTAATTATTTTTTTTTTAATTTAGCTTTTCTTACTTTTTTACCATACCTATCAAACGACCCTCGTATATATATACATATATCACAGTAGTCATCTTCTAATGTCCATTGCTAAGTAAATTTCTCTTTCAAAACTTTCCATCTCAAGTAATTCATTGTTTTTTTCTTCTATCCCCTGATGAAAAATTTTCTTACATCTCTATCGCATTTATTCATGTACCTCTTCCTAGACATTTTTATAGTTTGACACCTAATTAATTGTTTATGCTATTCATCAATTAATTCATATCTTTAGTATATGACTAAACCATTCCATTTTTTAATTTTCACTTTTGGTATAATATCTGTAATTTTATTTAAATTTCTTTCTTTCTCTTCTTCTCTTCACGTTTAATTATATTTATTTTCTCTGTTTCTCCGCATTGTCCACAGTTGCTGAGTTTATATTTAAGACCCATATATATATATATATATATATATATATATATATATAAAACAATTAAACCTTTATATTAGAAAGTGTACTAACTCCATTTATTCATACATTGATATATTTAAAAGTTTGCATTTGAATGAATTAAAAAATATTGGCAAACGTAACACATTCAGGGTACGTTTTTAAAACTATAAATTTTATTGTGTAATAATTATTATTAAAATTGTTAGGTAAAATAACCAATTTTTTAGATACAAATATAATTATTCCACTTTCATTAATAACAAATTGAGCAGTTTTTTTTAGCGGAATAATTCCATGTATTCATACATTGAGATAAAGGTTTGCGTTTGAATTAAACGAAAAATCGACTGAAATATTTTTAGTTACATTATATAAAAAATTATAATTAAACAGTTATTGTTTATTTACAAATTTTCTAAGAAATTTTCAAAAAAAAATCTCAAAAAATGTTCAAAAACCTTTTTAAAGAAATTTTCAAAACAATTTTCAAAACAATTTTCCAAACAATTTTTCAAAACAATTTTACAACTTTTTATATTATTAATTTTTAAATATAATTTAATATATTAATAATCATTATAATTTAATAATTATTTTTTATATTTATAATTTTCAAATATATTTAATGAGTAAATGGACTAATACCACTTTCTAATATAATATTCTTGCGATGGAACTATGCATACAAAAAATTTCTTTTGATTAATTTATAGGTAAATTGTACACCCTTGACTGTGTTATTATAAATATAAAAAGAGGACATTTATGTCTACCTAAAACTGTCATTAACACATTTTTTCAAAAATTGAGTCATTCCACTTTCTAAAATAACGTCTCATATATAAAGTTTTCCATTAAGCACTTTAGAAGTTTATATGGATATAAAATAAATATTATTTATTTATTTTTACTTTTAGGAATATTCTATGGCATTTTTGATGAAACACAATTTTACTCATAAAACCACCACGAATACATTTGACATAATGCATTCGTTTAGCCCAATTTTTAGTCATCCTTTCACATAATTATGGTCCAATTTCATGAATTACACGTTCAACGTTTATTTTTTATACTTTTGTTGTTTGTGGTTTATCAGCATAAACCAAAGATTTCACATAAATACACAGAAAATAATCCAATGAATTTTGATGACAAATTTATAGTTCCATTTCGTAAAATAATGGACTCATTAAACTTTCGTTTCAATAAGTTTATTAAAGTTTTTACAATTTCTAAGCGTTTTTGAAATCTTAAACGTTCTATAATAATTTGCTAAGCTATACTGAGTTGAAATGACAAAATAAGCTTGGCTGTTTCCAAAAATCAAACAAATATATATATATGGCTGTTTCCATATATGTCAAAAGTTTTGACATTTTTAAATGAAATATATATATATATATATGTATATATATATATATATATATATATATATATATATATATATATATATATATATATGATCTTTTTCAGCTTCAAATGCAGAGAAACAAGTTATTCAAAAAAATTCTAATGGAAGTAATCGTAAGTTGTAATATAATTACTTATTTATGAAATTAATTTGTTCATTTGAACATTCTAATTTAGCTAATTAATTATGAGATATTTGTCACAATAAATTATATCTGATAGATTGATTTTTTTGATGTATCAGTTTTTTTATTCCTCAGTTTTATGCCGAGAACTTTTTTCCGCATCTCTAAGCATTGAATGCTTTTATGGAGGAAATATAACATCGTGCGATGATCCCATGTTGAATGGAACGATTGCTACATTAAAATGCAAACATTCATATTACATCGATAACTTACCATTTAACGAAATGCATTGTTTGAATGGACAATGGAACCGACCTCTCTTCAATTGCGAACCAGGTAAATATAAAATTGAAATTAGTAAATATTGGTGACGATAATTAATTTTCAGGAATTATTTTTTTTTACTAAATTTAGTAATAAATTTGCAATTGGCAATTATATTATGAATTAAATTGATTTATTTTGTTCAGTGTGCGGTACAAAAACATCTAAATCGACAACATACGTCGTTCATGGACAAGATGCAGATACTGGTGATTTTCCATGGCACACGGGTCTGTATTATAAAATTGATAATGACTTTACATACTTATGTGGAGGTTCGATTCTCAGTCCTAAACTCGTCATAACAGGTCTGTATTTAAAAAATATAAACATGATCAATTGCAATTTATATGTCTTTATCTTTTTTATTAATTGTATATATTATTGTTTTTAATCTTAGCTGCACATTGTTTCTATGATCTAAATCCGAGACTCTATCGAGTTGCTGCCGGTAAGGTTTACAGAAAATGGAATGACAAAACTGATAAAAACGCACAATTTAGAGAAGCAAGTATTTTGTTTAATAACTTTGCAATGTCGCGTAAAAATATTTTTTATAAAAAAAATAATACTAATTTTCAATGAAATTTCATAATTTAACTCTTTCTAATTCAACAGTACATTCATCAGTTAAATCGATCTCACAACAAAAATTCCAATTAAAAAAATAATTCATATAATTTGTACTGCTGTTTTCAAAATTCTAATTAGTTTTTTTAAAAAAAAATCTCTGATAAAAGGACACAGATCAACAGACAATTCTATTTTATAAATTTTTGTTTTGTGAGAAATTTTATTAAGTTTCTAAAATTTTCATTTTTTTATGTTTCAAAAATATATCTTATTAAGTATAGTCATTTCAAATTATATTTTCATAATAGAAACATAATCAGTATTTTAACTCAAATTGTTTTACAGGTTGTCAATATAATAATTGAAAAAAATTATAAAGGCGAATCAACGAAATTTACTGCAGATATAGCAATTCTAGTGCTAAATCAAGTATTTATATTATCAGATTTGATTCGACCAGTATGTTTGGATTACGATATGATGTTCAAAAATTCCAACGAAAATAAATTTGCTGACGTATGTATAATTAAATATAAATATTTTAACATTTTCACTCGCTATACGGAAATACAATTCAAAATATTTTGCTAAAAGTTGATGAATTCTTTTAAAACTAACATAAAAATTAATAATACATAAATTAAGGAATAGAACTAATTCAAAATTTTATTTATTTTTCTATTATACAAGACCTAGCATTAAATACCAAGCTTTGTAGCTTTGTAATTTATAAATCAGTTGTTATCACCTTTTAAATTGCTACACCAAACCAAGTAGCGACTGAGAGTCGTCTCTCAGCTGCAAATAATTAAAATTAAGTTATATTCTTTTGATTAATTCAATGTATATTAATATATATACACACACACATACACACATATATATATATATATATATATATATATATATATATATATATATATATATGTCTTTAATGACAAACCTTCACTACTGTTGAAATATAAAATATAATATATTTGCTTGGTTATTTTTATTTGTTAATATCAAAACTGTAAATGAAATAAATAATAAACAAGTATTTTATCAAACTGTGATAATAGTTGTTCTAAATATAAATAACGACAGAGGAAAGTTAAACGCCTATCTTGAGATGAATTCAGAAAAAGAGAAAATATTTATGTATTGGTGCAGGTAGCTGGATGGGGACTCACATCGGAAAATGGAAATTTAAGTGCTATTTTACAATACGCTTCGTTATCATTGATTGATTATGACACTTGTTTGATAACTGTTCCTCATGAATTTACTTCATATGTTACTCTAGATAAAATATGTGCTGGTTATACAAACGGTAAATATAATTGATAGATTTGAAATAGCTGAAATGATATTTAAACATTTTAATCTTTCAATAACATATTCTGTTTTCAGGGACTAGTATATGCTCAGGAGATAGTGGTGGTGGTTTAGTAATGCCCCGAAAATTTAACAATTCCGTTACACGATATTATTTAATTGGAATTGTCAGTGCAGGACCTTTAAAAGAAGATACTTGCGATTCATTTCAATATTCAACATTCACAACTGTTTCAAACTACATTAAATGGATTAACGAAACAAAATTTAAATATGAAAGTTGGTGAGTATTATCACAACACAATTTTATACATATATATATATATATATATATATATATATATATATATATATCATCACATCATTAAGTCCATATCAATCCACTGACGAAAGCCCAATGAATGCTACCATTCACTGGTATTTGGTCATATTTACCACGCTGACCAGGCGGATTTGTGAAGATTATTTATTCAGGGCTATTCCCTTAACTTCTCGACAGTTATTTTTTTTACAAGATGAGGTTGTCAACCTTCATGCTCAACCCTCTAAAATGAGGGACTCTCCAACTGGGAATCGAACGCAATCTCCCGCATGACACGCGGTTATGTAAACAACTGTTCTACCAGTCTCTCTCTCTCTCTCTCTCTCTCTCTATATATATATATATATATATATATATATATATATATACACACACACATGTATGTACGAGGGTTGGTTGAATATGAACTCAGCTTTTCTTCCAACTGCTGAATTAGTGAATGTTCATAACTAAAATTTAATAAGGATATTTTTGAATAAAGACAACTTTCTTGATGTGTTAATGACCTTGTATTTGTATCTTTAATAATTATGATAAGCAATTAAACAATACCTAGTTCTGTTACACAACGCATTATAATCAAGTTTTTAACAAACAAAAACGTGAAACCAACTGAAATTTTACGAACATCACTTGAAGAGTTCGGAAATAAAACGTTATCGAAAACTCGAATATTTACATGGCGTAATAAGTTCGCTGGTGAACTTTATTAAGTGCAAAACTTAAGGTACCAACGTCGCTTTAAGACCAGATTACACCAGACAACATTTGAATAGTTAAATACTTCATTGAAGATGGCCAAACATTATTAGTGGACGAAATTTATAAAGAAATTGAGATAAGCCATGCCAGTGTACAATCCACTATTTAGAATGAGTTTAAGGTTCGAAAATTTTCAATACAATAAATTCCACGTCTATTGAATGCAAATCAGAAAGCTGCTCGAAATGAAATTGTCCAAAGATTGTTCAACTGATACAAAACAAAAGAGGTGCAAAATTAATGCACATATTTAATTATTGTTTAGAAAGTAACTTTTTATTTAGAAGTTTTAATAGAAGTATTTAATTATACTATTAAATATGAGTGCCAGAAATAAAAACGTGAGAAAATTGTGATTTTAAACACTGAAGGATGAAGCTAAGTCAAAATAGTAAAACATGTAAAATGTTCTAGAAAATCAGTTCAAACTGCACTCAAACGATTTACTGAAACTGGTTTTCATCGAGACAAACTAAAATCGGAACGAAAAGGCAAAGTACTGACGTGATGACAGAAAATTGGTTCGAATTTCCATTGCAAACAGGAGAAAAACTACTTCTGAATTGCCTTCTGAAATCAATTCCACAATTGGCCTAGAAATTTCACCCCTATTGGTTATACTCGTAAGAAGGCTATTGGTAAGCAGATTGAAGGAACGTAAAAAGCCATGGCTAAGAAAATATCTTGAATGGGCCAAAAATCACCAAAATTGGATGACTAATGATTGGGCCAAAGTACTTTAGTGCGATGTAACCAATATAGAAGTAAGACTTTATTCTGTTAATTA
>CP092094.1:27557500-27600000 GCA_029203775.1 Neoneuromus ignobilis | reverse complement strand
TATACTCATATACACATGCACAAATATATTGGGTTGGCAAATAAGCAAACGAGTTTTCACTGATAATGTCTTTAGGTGTCATGAAATGTATCTAACTTTATTCTAAAGTACGAATTTGTTATAAGATTTGTCTGGTGACAGTTTAAGCTTGATTTAGAAAGAAATTTTACGTGATTTGGTTAAAAATTGTTTTTTTTTTTTGACATCGAGTTGAAGATTAAAAATCAAAACGAACATTTTTGTCATATTTTACTTTATTGTTTCCATAAAGGAAAAAATGCAATGCAAGGTAATAAAAAGTTATGTGCTATGTATAAATGGTGATGTTTTCAAAGAATGGTAGTGTCAAAATTTGTTTAGTAAATTTTGTTCTTGTGATTTTTAACTTAAAGATAAACACCGCTCTGGTCATACAGTTGAAGTTGATAACAACAAAATCAAATCAATAATTGAAGTAAAATGTTGTAACACAATTCAGAAAATTGCAGATAAGTTAAACATATCACATACTAATGTTAAAAATAATTTGAAACAACTCGGGTACGGTTATAAATTTGATATTTGGGTATCTTATGAACTAAAAGAAATACATCTTATCAAGCGCATAAATGTCCGATTGACTTACGAAACGTAACGAAAATGATATATTTTCGAAACGACTATTAATAGATGATAAAAATGGAATACTACTAGCAATATTTAATGCGAAAAGATTATGGTTTCATCCTGGTGAACCAGCTTAAAATACTTCAAAAGAAAAAATTTAACAAAATAAGAATTTGTTATAATTTGGTGGAATTATAAAGGAATTATGTTCTCTAAACTACTTTTGAGGAACCAAACGATCAATCTGGATGTGTACTGTCGACACTTGACCAAATTTAGAGAAGTATTGCAACTGAAACGACTAGAATTTGTGAATCATAGTGGTGTTGTGTTCCACCATGATATTGCGAGACCACATACATGTTTGATCATTCACCAAAAATTATTAGAACTTGATTACGATGTGATATCACATCAACCATAAACTCAGCTAACCTTGCGCCATCAGATTACTATTTATTCCGTTCCTTGTATAACTTTTTAAATGGTAAAAGTTTCACTTCAAATCAGGCTATCAAATCATACTTAGATCAGTCTTTCGTTTAGAAAGATCAAAAATATTTTGTGCACAGAGTTATGAAAATACCTGAAAATTGGCAAAAGGTAATGGAACAAAATAGCCAATACATTATAAATTAAATTATTTCATTCCATAAAAAAAATATTTTTAATTCACTTAAAAAACTGCAATTATTTATTTGCGAAACCAATATCTATACTATCATGTATGTGTGTGTTCTATAAATGAATGTTTATTATTATTTTCGAAAATACAAAAGGTTGACTAAAGTCTTGTTTATTGGGCCGTTGTAGGAGTTTGTTGTATATAATTTATTTTAGATAATTTCCATGTTCTTATAACAGTTTAAATATTTTTATTCGTTGTTTGTTTAATTATTTCTAATTTTCCTATACTAGTCACAATTTCGGGTTGTGTAGTTATGGTATATAAATCTTACAATATATAGTATAAATCTAGTATAGTAAACCTAGTTTATAATAATAATTAATAGCTTACAAAAATATTTAATCGTATCACTAGATTGAAGAAACCCATCTCTTGAATTATCTATACTGACGTGAACATGCATTTTATATAAAAATTCAAATAAGAATTACTTAAATACCCTAAATATATAACTTTATGTTTAGCATAAATACGAAAGTGTGAATCTCAATGGTCCTTTCCGATCGTATTGCAATTTTTTTAGTCTCATGAATTAAATTTTGAAATTATTAAAATGCCTAATTTCAATTGTTGTTACAAGGAATATATTTGTGAAGAAAACGAATAAAAATATTTGTATTTAATGAAATATATTTGCTTTTTAATTCGTAACTTAGTAGTGTACGAATTGACTGGGAGTAATTATATATATATATATATATATATATATATATATATATATATATATATATATATATATATATATATATGTAAGTAATATGTGTCCTCTTTCAGTTTGTGGCGTGAGTATAAATAAAAGGGAACTTGAACTAAATAATACAGTTGACGCTTATATCGGTGAACACCCATGGAATGTTGGCGTTTATAGGTTACGAAATAATACTTATAATCTCGAATGTTCTGGAACAATCATCACTCCGTTCTTCGTTGTCGTACGTAAGTAAAGAATAATTTGTTTCATGCAGAAATTTAGATACGTGCACATACAGTGACTAAGTCAAGTGATTCACTATGTAAAAAAAGGTAAATTACCTTAACTGTTTATTAACATAAGCAAATCCAAGAAAATATAAAAAGTAGTCAATCAATTGTTAAATTTCCTTTAATATGTATTACATTCTGCAAAATTATTCAAACAATAATGTATAGCGTTTAAAAATAAAATAATAAAAATATATTCTAAAAAAATAATTACAATGAAAGTGATCCACATACAGTTTTTCTTAATATATATTTATCTAATATAACAAAATTAAAACTTAATACTTTGTTGGGTATCCTTTATTATCAGTTACGAATCCAAGTCTATTAGGCATTGATCTGACTAGTTTTTCACTGTAATCATTATATATTTTACGCCATTCCCCTTTACAGCTTTTTCAAATCTTCTTTTGATGATATATGTCAGTTACAAACACGCTTATCTAGTTCATTCCACAGATTTCTAATTACATTATTATCAGGAAATTGTAGTGATGTTTTGATTACTTCGAGACAATTATATAGTTAAAAATTATTTCACATCGGTAGAGGAATATTTTGAGACGTTGTTTTGATAAAAGTAAAACAAACCTTTTATGTCCAATTTTTCTAGACTAGGTTAAAAGTGTTGTTTTAAAATATTTAAGTAGACTCACTTATCCATGATACTATCTATAAAATGCAAGTTACCGACACCTAAAGTACTTATACACACCCACAATTGAATAGAAAACTTCTTTCATGTTTTACTAACGAACGCAAATTTTCTTTTTCAAGTTCTGTATTTGGTTTTCTCCAGATTGTCGGTTTACCATCAGAACTAAATATATTAAATTTCTTTTATCCGTGAAAAAAATATTTTTCCAGAACTCAAAGTGTTTACCAATATATTCTCTGACCAAAATGATTCTAAGTTGTCTATTTTTTTCATCAGCGTATATTTTTTCCAGAAGTGAAACTTCTTTAGCGGCGTTGGGGTAAAATTTTTACATGCGACGAAAGTGACGTACGCACAGCCACGAAATTTATTAGAAAAAAATGGGGAGAAATAGAGAAGTAGCTCTAGTATACATACAGCATAAGCTGGAGAGGTAGTGAGGCCTATGACGTATGCTCGCCGTGTAAACAATTAAACATTATTATTATTGCAATGCAATAGGCGCAGCACGTTGTATTTACTATTTGAATAATTGCACTCTTAAATTCCAAATGAAAATTCCAAATTTTCATAATTCATAATTTTATGAAAGTTTTAATTTGAAAATAAATATTAATCTTACTTAATATGACATAGCTGTAAAATTGTAATTTATTTAAAAAAAATATAATTTTCTACTTAAATTTTTATCCCGTGTATTTACCACCTCTCCCTACTACATTTCTCCATTTTGTTACTTGCTTTATTCTGACAAATTTTTATATTTACTTTACGGTTAAGAAGTTTCACTTCTGGCGTGCGTACATAATTTAAGAATTTTTTAACCCCAACAGCTAATTTAGACGCACTTAGCTTTGGATTTTCTGTGGTTTTTCTTATTATTCAATGTTCATCGCATACAGCAAACATTTTTTATTTGTTTGTCTTACATTTATTAGTAAATCTGTTTTTATTTGTAATGATATATAATGTGTTGAAGCGTACTTAGATCTCAATTAACCGCTTTAGACATTTCTCTTCGACTATTTTTAAATTCATATGATGTATTACAAGATTTCACTCTGTTAAAGTAGTGTGTTTTTTCAATAGATAGAACCATTCTATATATTTTATGATAATTGTCTAATGCGATGTTAATATAAATGTCCTGAGACACTGTATTACGTGTTTTATGACTGGTATTCCTCTACACATCGTAAAATTTAAAATAGAATTTATATACTTCCCAGTGGATAATTTTGATTGTGTTATGATATACAAGTGTTTATTTCAAAAATTACTTTAATATATATATATATATATATATATATATATATATATATATATTCATATTTATACACTCTCATATTCTTTTATAAAACAACTGAAAATTAAATACTCACATGCCTGTTACTTTACATTGAATACAAAGTATTGTATTATCTATATTTTTTTATTAAGATAGGTAATTAATAATGATTACTCACTTTGAGTCATTGTATATTTTTATATATAAAGGTTCATATAAATGTGACGTCTAGATTTGTGTTTTATTAAAGAAAAACAAAAAAAAACATACACATGTTTCCCTATTTTCTACACATGTTCCCCACCCTATATACATGTATCTTTTTAATAAAACACAAATCTAGGCGTCACATTTGGATGACCCTATATATACGTTTATATATATATATATATATATACACACGTGTATGTATGTATGCATGTGTGCATGTGTGTATGCGTGCATGCATGCATCTATGTATGTATGTATGTGTACTTTAGGCGAAATTCACAAGGAACCTTACCATTCATTGTTACACTCTCTACACTGACAAGTAGATTAATAAAGATTTTTATTCAGAAACCTAGTAAAGGCTGAAAAACCCATCTATCCTATATCTACAACTAGGGATCGAATACACTTTTTTAGAATTACAGGCGATAATGCTAGTCACCACTATACCATCTATAGGTTAACATATAAATAAATATTTTTCTTTAAATATTTACTTTACTACATGAAAGTGGCAAGAAAGTGTCAAGTAGATTGTAAGAAGAGGTACTGTGATGTCTTTTGAATAATAGCAGATATATATATATACGAGGTCAGACAATTAAGTAATGCGACAAAGTTCAAAAATCGAGTATATTTAAAAATTAAGGTACATCGCTGCGATCCCCTTCAAAGTAGTCCCCTCCCGCATCTATACACTTATTCCAGCGAGTTTTCTAGTTTTCGTAACAATTCTGGAACACTTCTTGTGGGACCTCTCCGAGTACCTTCGTCACAGATTTTTGGATATCTTCAACGGAGTCAAAATGTCGACCTTTGACGAATTTTTTCATATAGGGGAATAGGAAAAAGTCGCAGGGTGACATGTCCGGTGAATAGGGCGGTTGTGGTAACGTTGCGATGCCTTTAGACGCCAAAAACTGAGAGACACTGAACGCACTGTGACAGGGAGCATTGTCGTGATGCAGAACCCAAGTCTTCGCGATCTCTGGACGCACTCTGAGCACCCTTTTTCGTAATTTTTCGAGCACATTGCGGTAGAATACTTGATTTACGGTTTGTCCAGGTGGTACAAACTCTTTGTGAACCACCCCTTTGCTGTCGAAGAAGCAAATCAACATGGTTTTCACTTTGGACTTGCTCATTCTCGCCTTCTTTGGCCTTGGTGCTCCAGGGGACAGCCACTGTTGGCTTTTTCGTTTAGTTTCGGGGTCATATTGAAAGAACCAACTTTCATCACCAGTAATAACTCGATCGAGTAGAGTAGGATCACTTTCAACCTGCTCGAGACAATCTTGAGCGATGTTCATTCGGTGGGCTTTTTGCTCATCTGAAAGGTTCTTCGGTACCATCTTCGCGCACAGCTTTTTCATGGCGAAATTTTCGGTTAAAATCTTTCTAACTGTTTCCCGGTTAATATTCAACTCGTCAGCCAACATTCGAATGGTTAGCCGCCGGTCTTGACGAACAAGGGCGCGCACGCGCTGCGCATTCGCGTCGGTTCGCACTCGAATTGGCCTTCCGCTCCGCGCCTCGTCTTTGACGCTCTCACGGCCTTTTTTAAAATCGGCATGCCACCGAAGCACCTGACTACGACTCAGGGCATCACTACCATACACTTTAAGCACTTTTTCATAAGTTTCTGTCGCGGTTTCGCCGAGTTTTGCACAAAATTTTATCGCGCACCGTTGCTCTAAATTTCTCTGTTCCATTTTCGTGACATGCACTACTCGCGCGTTGTTACAAAACACTAAACAGCTAGCGAAGAAATGATCGTACGAGGGTGGTCAAGGTCTCAATCGAGAGAGTAGGGATCTGCTATTACGGTGGCGGAGTTACAGGTTCGCAGTGTTACCACAGGCCGAGAAAAAAAATCGGTTGCATTACTTAATTGTCTGACCTCGTATATATACTAGATTTCCGTTGTTGTAGATTCGGTATGTACGTAACTTTCGTTGTATGTAACAATTTTATCTCAACGCCGCTAAAGAAGTTTCACTTCAATAATAATGATTTTATTAGACTTGCATTGAAAAATAAACCAATAAATCATTTGAACTGAAAGTATTCGAAAGATACATTAATCTAATACTGGTTTAAAAAATACTGATATACATATATGTAGATAGATATTTACATAATTATTTATAAAACATAGATAACTTTTCCATTATAGCGACAACATGTGTGAGTGGAAGTGTCTTAGATGATTATATTGTAGTAGCGGGAACTGTGAAAAAGTTTTCAAATATTTCTACTGAAAAACATATACAAATAGCATCGGTAATTTTTCAATTAAAGTTTTTTCAATTAAAAAAAACTAATTTAATTTTGTTCTTTGTAGATTTATAAAAACCCATTTTATTATTTTACCGTGATAATTATTTTGAAGAAACGATTCAATATAACTTCATTTGTACGTCCTGCATGTTTTTCGCAAGAAAAAATATTTCCAGAAATTAAACCTATAACATATGAGGTATGTATGTATGTGCAACGTGTATTTCTATTTAATTTTATCATCATATGTAAATATGTATATATTTATATGTATTATATAGTTAAAATGTTATTCGCGTTTCTTTTCTTACTAATATTAACACTTAGACAATGTTCTACTTTTGTAGATAAAATAAACAAAGTACTCTTTTGTTACGAAATATTCTCTCTCTCTCTCTCTCTCTCTCTCTCTCTATATATATATATATATATATATATTTATATGTATATATAATTATATCATATCAGCTTAATCATCTCATTGATGGATAAAAGTCTTAATGAATGTTTTCATTCATTGGTACTTAGTCATATTCACCACGCTGACCAGGCAAGTTGGTATCAATTTTTTATTCAGGTTTTTCTCATTAGGCAGGTTGCTTTCATAAGACTAAAGAAATCTGCATTCTCTATATCAGGGATCGGCAACTTTTTTTACTAGGAGGGAATATTTCAGAAATGGGGGAGTTTGGTGGACACCGTGGGATGAAGAGAAGGGAGGGATAATATTTAAACATGAAAATATCGATGCAACATAAATTTATTACATACATTTTTAATACATAAATTCAAATTTTAATTGCGAAAACAATCTTAAAATTGATAATTAATGCGATATTTGACATTACAAATCTGCGACCAACTCGTTGTTGCGGTATATAAGTTCAATTCCTAGTTCTCAGGCATTGGTCCAAATAAGGGTCAATGAGGTTTGATCGGTACTTTGATTGTAAGTATTTCATATTAGAAAACAAAAATTCACAAGCATATGTCGACGCGCAAAAAGAGTTAAATTTTAAAGCATATTTGCTCAACAATAGTAAGCTATTTCCATTCACCTAATTCCAGAATTGTTCTTCGTGATGATACGATTTTAATTCAATGTCATTTGTTATATTTATAATTTCCAATTCTAAGTCCTCCTTAATGGAAATATCGAAATATGTTGCAATTTTATTTGTTGTATCGTACTCTGTATGAAGGAAAGTATTAATAAAAAACGTTAAGAATGCCTCCAATTAGTAGTATTCTTTACAACTACAAGTGTTTGTTATTAGAATTTAGATATTTGAACGGCGGGCACTTTAAAATAGCTTCGCGGGCACTCTGGAGCCCGCGGATTCCGCGTTGCCGACCTCTGCTCTACGAGGGTTTAAACACACTTCTTTTACATGATTGACATAGATGTTTATCATTACATTACTGGTCGGTTATATTATATATATTTATGTATATATACGAGGGTCGTTTGATAAGTATGGTAAATTAGTTTATTTTTTTATTTAATTAATAAATGAAATTATTTTTTTTAATTTAGCTTTTCTTACTTTTTTACCATACTTATCAAACGATCCTCATATATATATACATATATATATATATATATATATATATATATATATATATATATATATATACACAAGTGAAAAAAATATCAATTTATATATTAAAACATTTTTCCTTTCTAGTCAATTTTAATTTTTTCAAGCATCTTCTCAATAAATAATTAATATGATTGAAGATGGTTCAAATATAAAAGAAAATTTAAATTTTCTTATTTTAATAGATTCATCAGCAACATAAATAGTGTCTTCTTTGTCAGCTGTATTTGAGGTCCCGCCATGTCGATTTGTCCTTAAGGTTTTATAATAATAGTGTTTAATGGAAGGAATGAATTTTAACATGTCCATCATATCTTTCTTCTTTTCTCTTGTTACAGTCATACCTGATGGATATATTAAAGGCTGGTCTACATTTTTCAAACATGATCTACCTGCTACACATTTTCTTATATTAATGATATTAAATTCTTAATCTTCGTTAGTCACACTTGAATTGTATGAGGTGTGGTTTCGACCTTTCTAATTTTATCCAGTGCATTTTAAACCAATTTACTAGTAGCCCTGTAACTGTTTCCTTTATGTTAATAACAGAATTTTTTAAAGGATTTGTGGAGAAAAAGTCCTGTTATGTCATTTGAACCATTTGCAATGGTGCTTTCTTTTTACTGATTTTTATTATATTATACCAATCATTTGACGAAAAAATATTCTCAATTTTTTTGCTTGTGATTCGATAATGGCGAAATTTGAATTATTAGGCAAATAGCAGCTATGTCCACTTATAAAAATTTCATTTCAATTTATTCAGCTCTTATTTCTGCACTTTGAACCAATTTTAATAAACTTAAGACAGTTTTGATGTTTCTATTTTGTCCGGTACATGAATCTGAGTAGGTTATTATTTTTTCACAATTTTTAGCACAAGTCTTTATGTACTTTGTTATGTATGATTAAATTTCCTAAGACCCGCGAGAGCCTTCAGTTTCTGGCCAAACGAACATGTGGCTTATATTTTTATTAAAATCGTATATATAATCGTATGTAAACTAATTTTTATTACATAGTAATAAAATTAGCAAAGATTTAAATTAAAGTATAGAGTTAATAAGATTGGCTTCTGAAATAAATAATTGAATTTTCAATGGCCAAAAAAATTTTATCATTTATTGGTGTTAATCCTTGTTAAAGAGAAATTTGTTTAAAATATAAATAATTGGGAGTCAATCAAATGCTTTCACACTAATATTTAAAAAAAAATCAAAATGTGGAGTTAATTGATACGGCAAGTGAGCCATTCGTGTATATATATATATATATATATATATATATATATATATACAGTTTTTTTGAATGTTATTATTTCATACAAATGTCATTTTTAAAATTCAATTCATTATTCGTTTAAAAAATAATATTTTTTAAATTATTGCCTCATCCAAATTTATATTTATAATCCAAGAAACTCAAAAAAATAAGGTTAGAAGACTTATATTACATAATAATAAAAATAATATACATATAACAAAGTACTTCTAATTATATGAGTCATCTGTAGGTGGATATTAGAAATGTAATAATGATTGTAAAATCTGTTACAAGAATATATTTTTTGAAAAGTTTATTTGTTTGCTAATTATGAGTTTTGAAGTAAATACATTGATTAAAAAACGTATTGTTAAGTGTGTTACTTTTCACTCTGTGTTTTATTTTTTAAACTTTCAACAAGAATTTCTACTTACAGTAGTATCACTAATTGTTTAATAGTACTGTCTTCTCAATGATAATCAAAAATCTTACATAACTAATCATTTTACACAAATGAATTTTAACCCCAACACCACAATAATTTAATAAATCGTCGGAGCCTTTCTTCGTAAGAAAGGCTCTGACGATGATCGTCACCATCGAAATGCATTAGCCGATATAATTATAGATTATATAATTATGAATAACAAGTGAACAATAAATGATTATTGAACACTTTAAATTATTGTGGTGTTGGGGTTAAAATTCATTTGTGTAAAGTGAATCAGCCACAGTTCCAAAACAACCAATAACTAATCATTTTTAAAGTCATTCTTATATTATCGATCATTTGAAATTCAATTATTTAATGTATATAATCGGATATAATATAGTTTTAATTATAATTTTAGATATCATACTGGACTATGGAGGAAGATAATTTAAAAATTGTCAAATACGCTTCAGATCCAGAGCTATTCAACACAAGTGACAATGTCGTTAATATCACAGTTAACGGAACAAGTAAATATTTATTATAATTATTTATACTACACTATGCTATTAAAAATATAATAACAGTTTTATTTTATTATTATTCAATGAAAATTCTGTCAGAGACAAATTTCAAACGTTGTAAACCGAACATAAAATGTGATTGAAATTTCGTTAAAAACTATTTTAATTGTCGATACACATGAACCATCACATCAACGCTACAAAATTTAATGTGTCCAATAATCAGTTATTGTTAATGTTATTCCCTTAGAAAAGAATAAAATGAATATTATGTAACTTTATTGGATAATTTTATAAAATCTTGTGGCGTTGGCTTGTATTGAAGTGAATTTGCTACTATATCAAAACAACACTAACAAATTATTTTAATGTATTTATTCGCTATATTATTTCAAATGAAATATAATTACATAATATTTTAATATCTATAAAAAAGTGAGTTTGTTCAGAAAAACCAAAATCGTTAAATTTTTTTAATTGGAAACTAATTAAACGTGAAATTATCTTAACACTAAACCTACTGATATTTGTTGTATACCTATTTCTACCACAGCGGGTCAAATAATCCGTCTTCAAAAATTTTTATATTTTACGATGTATGTGTAGCAAAAATACACCATTTAGTATAATTTTGCGGGGAATAAAACAATTTTGATTAAATAACGGTTCTAATTTGTTTATTTATTGGATTAAAAATGAATAGAAATAAAAGAACAAAATTCCAGTTTATTCTTGAATTTAGAAATAAACAATATGCAAACCTTATTCATGTTCAGCGCATATTTTGCAAATGATTAAGTCCTGGAAGGCACATTTGCCACACATTTTTTGCATCTGATACAGAGTTTTGTAGTTTTGTTTTCTTTGCAATATCTTATTTGGAACATTTTCCTCACACATGAAACAACTTAAATTTGTTGACATTTCATGTACATCTTCTCGGTTTTTCTTTTGCGCATCTTGAAAATCTTTAGCAATTTGTTCAGCTAATTTGAATAAAAATTGCTGCCTAGAATTTTTTCCCTGGTTGCTCCTTTATATAACAAGCAAGTGTTTATTCCAGCTAGATCAAGAATATTGAAGAAAACCTGCAAAGATCATCTTTGCATTTTGATTTCACTGAGTATTTTCTTGCCATCTGATCCGAAATGTCTACACCAAATTTGGTGCTATTATCGAATCTGATCGTTTCATATATACGTTTATAATTTTTTTCAATTTTTATAGATTTATTGAGCTTAGTAAAAGCATTTTTTATTTGGCTTACTTTAATAAACTGTAAGTGTACAATGATTCGATTTATACAGTTTTGTGGAGAAGCGTGGCATACCATCTTCCTCCTGCGTTGCGAATTTTGGCAATTCTCTTATTTCCACGGATGGTTCCAACGATAGTGGTTTTTTTCTCTAGTAATTTTGCAGCTTGTGATGTTTTCGTAAAAAAATATCAGTGGTGACAGACTTTTCACATCCTGTAAACGGTTCCATTAGTTTTAGAACAACGAACTCTCCAAGCAGAATTGAAGATTCTCTGTTTTCATCCTTTTCTAAATATGGAAAACCATTTACAATGTATTTGGTACGACGGGTCAAATGACCCGTCGCGGTACGTAGGTCCAGTTGCATATATTTCTCGATAAAAAAATAAACAAGAGAGAAATAAATATTGAAAAATAGATTATATGTAAATTATACTAAAAGTCGTAAAGTCAACTGGCGATGTGATAACGCTTAATGTAAGAAATTTTGAAAAAAATAATTAAAAAGGGTTATATGACCCGTGGTGGTAGGTTTAGTGTTAAACATACATTTATAGTGATATTAATATAGGGATTCATGTAAAAAAATAATATAATAGAATTTTAAACACATTTATTTAAATAAACAAAGTCTACTAAATGAATATATATTCTATCGCAAAACGAATGTTTTAAATCTTCTCCGATTGTAACGTCATCTCCGAAAGTTAACGAGTATAATTGCAGGGTGATGTGTGTTGAAATTTTCACATCATTTCTCAATTGCAATCGTTAATCTTCGGAAGTAATCGTTCACGTTTGGAATAGTGTGAACATTAATGGCATTAATTTTACAATTGAACTATTTTATATAAAGATAAAGAAATTTCGTTACCAAATGTTCCTGGAGTTTTTCTAGAATTACCGAAATACAAAATTTATGACATATTAAAATTAACAAAAAATGGAAAAAATATCTTCAGGTAGACTTTTTGGACATTTTTTCAGACAAAATAAATTTTAATTGTATTACCATCAGATTTGAATGTACATCAATCTATGAATCTTTAATAAATATCCTTTACACTGAAGCAATTAGCACAGCTTTCTAAACGTTTTATTTTTTATAATTTATTTAGATTATTAAACAGAAACAAATTCTGGGGTCCATAAACAAAATGACAAGGGAGTGAAGTTCCTTGGTATATAATATAAAATAATCTGCAAACACATACATTCATATTTTGAGATCATAACAATTTTAATCAATTTTAAACTTTGATTATATTTAATGTTTTAAATATTTTAATAGTGATTATATTTGAGATGTTAAATGATTAATCATTTCTGAACTCTAATTATATTTGATATTTCAAATAATTGAATAGTAATTATATTTGAGATCTTAATTATTTTATCCATTTTTGAACTTCAATTAAATTTAATATTTTAAATATTTGAATAATGATTATATTTGATAAATTAATTATTTTAATTAATTTTAGAATTGAATTGTATTTAATATTTTAATTATTTGAATAATGACAATATTTGATATCCTATTTAATGCAGCCATTTTTAGGCTACAGTTATATTTACTATTTTAACTGCTTAACTAATGATTATATTTAAGAATTTTTTAACTATCGCTGGACATTAATTATTCGATTAATGAATTTATTCGAGAGTGTAATTATTTTAGTCGATGTTAGATTTAAATTATGTTTAATAGCTTTGATAAGTTCAAATGTTGTTGAATAATTATTGTAATTAATAGCATATTGAATAATTTTTGTATCTTGTTTCATTTAGGAACTTTTAAATCATTTTAAAAATTTAACGCATTGTTAGAATTTTATTATATTTGAAACTTTATTTTAATTATTTCTAAATATGAATCATATTTTA
Organism: Neoneuromus ignobilis; assembly: GCA_029203775.1. Lineage (NCBI taxonomy): Eukaryota > Metazoa > Arthropoda > Insecta > Megaloptera > Corydalidae > Neoneuromus > Neoneuromus ignobilis. Next base: position 27,586,320 of record CP092094.1, on the reverse strand, counting down.
AAAAAATATTATTTTAACCATTTATTAATTTTGCTATATTTAAGATTTAATTATGTTGATCATAGTTTGACTTTAAGTACATGAAAATCTTTGTTATAATAAGGATCTCAGCTAATTCAATCATTTTTTACTTTAATTAAGTTTAATAACTAATTATTTCAATTATTTTTGAAAATTAATGATATTCTGGATCTTAATGTATTATTTTTGAACTTTTTTGTATTTGAGAACTTAATTATTCAAATAATTGTAAATATTAATTCATTGTTTGCATTTGATTATATTTGAAATTTTAATTACATTATTGGTTATTAAATCTAAATCATAGCTAACATATTAATTGTTTTAATTATTTTTGGACTTTGCTATGTTTGTAACTTTACTTAATATGAGATCATATTAATTGAATTTTCGCTAGACTTTTATTATATTTAATGTTTTAAATTCTTAAAAAATTATTATACTTAATATCTGAATTATTGTTAGACTTTTATTATATTTAATATTTTATATACTTCAAAAATGATTATATTTATATAGGGTCATCAAAAATGACACTTAAATTTGTGTTTTATTAAAAAGAAGCAAAAGAAATTATACACATATTTTTCCCATACACCACCCTATACACATGTTTGTTTTTAATAAAACACAAATCTAGGCGTCACATTTGGATAACTTTATCTGTCTCTCTCTCTCTCTCTCTCTCTCTATATATATATATATATATATATATATATATATATATATTTCCACTTTTTTCCAAATTCAAATCTTATTATGTTATTTTATTTCATTTTATAAAATTATATTTTATTTATTTCCTAATGAATAACTACAAATTTTATTCTGTTTTTTATGTTTCGCTACTTTCAACACAATTTATATTATTTTAATAACATGTTTATTTATTAGTGGATATCTTATGAACATTATTCACTGTTTCCGTTATTGTTGTGTACAATAGTACTTCTTTTACTTTATTTAAATATTAAGCTATAGTATTGAATAGATTGTTTTATTACAAATTTATTTTCATATCGCAATAATCACATTTAATTTTTTTCTAAGTGTAGTATTTATATACTTCTTTATGCATAATACAATCTAGATTATTCTTTTTTCATTACTAAAACTTTTTTATTTTTAACTTTTTCAATTACTAAACAATTGTTCAGTTTTGAAATCGCATAACTATTAGTTTTTTGTAATTATATGTATAAATTCTCTAATTTTATTAAAACAGAAATATACGAAATGATACGAACAAACATTTAATTCTCTCTTTTCTCTTTTTTTTAAAAAAAACAGTTATAGCGCTCGGAGGCTTGTTTCTTCCATTGAAAAAGAAATCAGATACTCGTTTTTTCTTTCTTGGATTAGGCTCAGTAATAGAAGAAAGTTCTCCATTTCAATACGTTCTTTTAAAATCGGATATTAAATTTATCATTGAGACAATGAATGAAAAAAATGAAGAGTAAGTAAATATTTTTATTTTTTCTAACTAAACAGTTTACGTTTTATATTTTACAATTAACTTATTTATTTACTCAAAATAAAAAATGTAATAATTAAGTACTATTTATCGAATAATAAAAAAAATGATTAATTTATGGAAAGTGTATTGATACAGAGTTCTGGAAATATTATAACTAAAAGCTAACTTACTTATTCAATTCGAATAGCTAACTTACTTATTCAATTCGAATTTAATCAAAAATGTCTATTAGTCCAGTAAATAAGGTTGTTTTATATTAATGATTTATATTTTCTATTATATTTTCATTAAATATATATTTCATTGTTTTTCTTTGTATCTTAAATAAAAAATTTAGTATATAGACTTGCATCAAGGACACAAAATATTTTTAAATGAAAAGATAAAATAAATGAACAGAATTATAATAAGGTCTAATTTAGAAATCATTCTATCCTGAATATATAAATTAAATTTCTAGGAGTATGATTTTTATTGTATATTGATTTAGTGGTCTAAAAATTTAATATTGACTACTAATGGGTTAATGTTATGAGTAATATATAAATTTAAATAAACAGAATAGTTCATATTGTTTTTCTCGTGAATTTCAAAATGGAAACGTAAATATTTTTTAAATTGCATCTCTCATTTAGGTAATTTAATAATTTCTTTTAAATAATTTAACGTCTTTTTAAAAAAATTCGTGTACTAATGTTTAGTTAGTCTTCCTTTTGATTTAAAAACGGATTATAAACGTTCTTTCATGCTCCTAACTAAATTTGATGTCATATCGGCGTTCAGTTCTTTCCAAACTTTAAAAATTTTTATTTTTCATATTTCTTTATTAGTTATTTCCACTTGTCACTATCTTTCATCAATTTCAGCCCAAAATTCTCAATGAAGTTTATATCTGGGCTTTGCGGTAGCTTTATCAATAAATGTGGGGTGTTATACAACAGCCAAGTTTTAACAATATAAGCTGTGTGTTTAGGGTCGTTATCCTGCTGTAAATAGTATTTTTACTTTACCCCAAACTTACTCGCACTTTTTCTAAGTTTTGGCGTAAAATATCGAGATATTTAAATTAATCTATTATTCTATTTATTAATATAAGATTTCCTACCACGCTATACATCATGTAACCCCACACCATTACACTACCACCCCCATGTTTAACAGAAGGTTTTTAATTTTTGATATCAAGCTTCGTATTCTTTTTTCTCCTAACAAGAGAGCTACCATCCCAACCAAACACATTAAATTTGCTCTCATCTGAGAAAATAACTTTTTCCAAACCGAAATATTCTTGTTTACGTATTCTTTGGCAAAGTTTAAATTTTTACGCGATTTGTCTTATTTATGTACGGATTTCTACTTGCTACACGTGCATTATACCAATACGTTCTTTAGATTTGACTGCAAGTTTCAGTACAAATATTTTTGTTAAAATATTTATTGAACAGTGTTATAATATTTTAGACACTATTATGTGGACTTTTATTAATTTCGTGATCTAGAAAATGTTCTTGTCGTTCCGATATTACTCTTGGGCGTCCCGTATATTACCTGTTGCTATTAAGGAAGCAATCTCTTATCTTTTTTTATAATATATTGAAGAGTAGACTTGCTTCTTCCTATTAATTTTCCAATTTAAAAATAAGATTTGCCTTCATTATGAAATTTCAACACAGTTTTACGTCCTTTAACGCTTATTTCACAACTTTTGAATTTAATTTTGAAAAAACGCGTTTTCTGTACCGATTCATTACATTAACACTATTAGATTTATGTTAGAATTTATGTATGGTACATTCTACAATATTGTAAAAGTAGAGAAATCCTCGATATAAGCTAAATAAATTTCTGAAAATATCTGATTTCTTACGAATACAAATAGTTTGTTTGACTCTAATTTATGTGTCTTCGAAGTAAAAAATATATATTTTAAATGAAAATTACTCGATTTAATAAATATTTTGTAGTATTTAAATATATATATTTTTATAGAGAAAAAAAAATTCATTAGCAATATTTCCAATATATTTATTTCAAAGAGAAACGTTTTTTTGTATAGGATACGAATAGTATATTTTATCACTATATATATATATATATATATATATATATATATATATATATATATTTATAAATTAAATATTATGTACGGAAAAAATCGTTCCAAATTCATTTGTTATTAAACATTAGTGTTACATAGAAATTTAGTTATACATTCTCTGTACAATATAAATATTTTCTCTTATAACTGTGGGTTATATTTTTGTATCAATAAATACACAAATTTATCATAAGTACTGATGTTTTTTTCTTACAGATCAGTAGAAAGTGATGAATGTGCGGTTCCATTTGTTCCAAAATATGTAAAACCTACAAAATTCGAATATCGTCCTGGAGAATTTGTTCCCAGCGGTACTGAAATCAAATACACTTGCACGAATTTCTCAGAGCTCTATACTTCTAATGAAATAGTTTGTTACAACAATAAGTGGAAAGCACCTTCTGGTTTGAAGCAATGTATAGGTAAAATTCGATATAAAAAATTATAAAAAAATTTGAATTGACCAAGTTTTAACAATATAAGCTGTGTGTTTAGGGTCGTTATCCTGCTGTAAATAGTATTTTTACTTTACCCCAAATTTACTTGCACTTTTTCTAAGTTTTGGCGTAGAATATCGAGATATTTAAATTAATCTATTATTCTATTTATTAATATAAGATTTCCTACCACGATATACAACATGTAACCCCACACCATTACACTACCACCCCCATGTTTAACAGAAGGTTTATAATTTTTGATATCAAGCTTCGTATTCTTTTTTCTCCTAACAAGAGAGCTACCATCCCAACCAAACACATAATATTAGGTCATTGTAATAAAATAGCCGTTTTCCACATTTAAACTTCCCGCCCTTGTAGTTTAACATTTTTCCGTGTGAATAACGCTGATGTATGCAATTTGAAAAATACACATTTTACAAGTGAACATAAAAACATAATCTCATTCGCGTCATAAGTTCCACGTGATTGAAAATCGTTTTTTTTTTTTGGCGACATGGAAATAAGAAAAAAAGGATATTTTTTTTGTACGAGTTGAAATTCGAGCATAGTGCAACCAAAGCAACGCGGAACATTAATATGGTATTTATTGAAAACTCTATGGTTAAGCTAACCACAAGGCATCAGTTTGAAAAGTTTCGTTATGGTGATATAAATCTTGAAAACGTGCCTCGCGGACATGCGCCATCCGTCATCGACGACGCTATTTTCAAAAATATGGTCAAAGCAGAACCGCGTCTGACTATCTAGGAAATCATGAAAAGGTTAAATATTTATTGTTCAATCGTTTCCATACATCTGGATGCTTTGGAAAAATCAAGAAGCTCGACAAATAGGTACCACACTAACTCTGAGAGAAAAACAAGGTACGTTTTTGGAGGTCTACTATTCTTTGATTTCTCGGAACAAAAACAAATTTATATTGCCTCGTGCTGTAAATTGCCACAAAAAATAAATTTTCTACCATAATCGTTAACATTTTGCACAGCAGCTAAATACGAAAGACGTACTGAAACACATACCAAAACTGAGCCTTAATCCGAACAAGATTATGGTATTTGTATGATTGAAAACTGAGCCTTTATCCGAACAAGGTTATGCTATTTGTATGATGGTTTGCAAGGAGTATGATCAATCTTTCATTTCTACTACAGATGGAACGATAACTTCTGAGTAATATTGCTAAAAATATATAAAACAATGTATTGTATAACAAACTGCACATTCAGGAGCTGGTATTTATGAATAGACGCGGTGTGTTATTTCCCCTCTGCAATGTCAGACCTCATATTACAAATCTGACCATAAAAAATTAATACAGTTGAACTGCAAAACTATCCTCACTCACTTTATTCTTTAGATCTTTCTCTGACGGACTGCCATTTTTTTAACATTTCGATAGTTTTTTGATAGCGAAAATCGTTAACAAATAACACGCTCTAAAAAGTGCATTTCATGACTTTTTAGCCTCTCATTCTCCTAATTTTTATCAAATTGATATGAATTCGTTTATATCGCGTTGAGATAAATATACTCTTGTAGGTGAAGATTATTTTGAAATAAAAACGCCCATTTTATTTGCAACTATCTAATACTTTTAATTATATATATATATATATATATATATATATATATATATATATATATACATATATACACACAGTGGCTAGCAAAAGTATTCAAACAGTAGACAATTTCAAATAAAATGCTAATTTTCTCTTTAAATCAAAGACATTGTTTTACAACTTTCACTAATTTATTTTGCTTAAACATATTAATTTTAATTTATAGTTACAAATTTAATTTTCATTAATTCGCTTTTAAATAAAACCAAAGAATAAGCATCACAAAAGTATTCAAACATTGACATAATTTTTCCTAAAAATAGGAGATTTCCCGAATTTCTAATTTGCCACTTATTAAACAGTACTGGTTAAATGCATTACTATTTATTCATATGTTAAAGTTACTAAAAGAAACCGTAAATACGAAATTAATCTATATAATACAGTATAGCTGGACAAAAGAATTTGGATACTAGTATTGAGTACGAAAATTAATTACAAAACTTCACGAAGAAAATAAAACACTAAGTGAATTTGTAAAAACTGTAGAAAGAAGTCGTGATACTATTTATAGCATAATTAGGGGTTATAAGATAGAGAAAAAACGTTAAATAAAGTTCATAATGATCGACCAAGGAAAATAGGACTCAGAGAAAAAAGAAAAATTCTGCATGAAGTGAAACAAAATCCTAAAATTAGTGCTCCACAACTATCTTCAGTTATTAATAGCACTAGTATCAATTGTGTAAGTACTGATACAATAAGAAGAACCATTCACCGAGCTGAAAATCGAGCTCGAGTTGCTAAAAGAAAACTTGCATTAAGTGAAACTAACAGAAAAAAAACGTATTGAAATTGAAAAAAGTACTTAGATATGGCTCTAAATTTTTGGGATAACGTCATTTTCTCCAACAAGAGTATTTTTCCATTTTTGAGTCGGATGGCCATATTTTAGTAGAGAGAGAACCTGAAAAAGAAGCCGATACTAAAAATCTTCAAATAACTGTTAAATTTGGTGGCGAAGGAGTAATGGTGTGGAGGTGCATATCAGTCAAAGGTCCAGGTAATTTAGTAATAATTGATGGGATAATGGACTCTATGATTTATATAAACATACTAGAAAATAATTTGAAAAAAGTGCATTAAATATGGAAATAGAGCAGGGCTGTTATTTGTAACAAGACAACGATCCGAAGTACACCACTTACAATGTACGCCAATGTTTCATTTATAATTACCTACATGTACTGAAAACTCCTCTTTAATTGCCAGACATGAACCCAATAGAAAATCTTTAGGACTTCCTGGAAGTCCGTATTAGAAAATATAACATTTCTAATAAATAACAACTAAAAAGATACTACTGGAAGAATGCGGGAAAATAACAGAAGAACAAACAAAAAATATAGTTAAATCTATGCCAAAGCGGCTTTTAACTATTAATTATGCTAATAAAACCACAAAAAATATTAATTTTATAATTAAATTGTATTTTTATGATTAATTTGCTTTGTTTGAGTACTTTTCCTATGTAATTGTTAATTTAATTTTAAAGTGAATTAATGAAAATTAAATTCGCAATTATAAATTGAAAGTAATATGTTTAAGAAAAATAAATTAGTGAAAATTGTAAAACAACATTTATAATTTAAAAAGAAAATTAGCATTATATTTCAAATTGTCAACTGTTTGAATATTTTTCTGGCTACTCTTTCCCTCTCTTTCTCTCTCTCTCTCTCTCTCTCTCTCTCTATATATATATATATATATATATATATATATATATATATATATATATATATTGTTGCTAGTGTATGTTTTCAATTTTATTCTTTTATCTTCTTATTTAATCTTTTTATTCCTAACATGCATCCTTACATACTGCTTTAACTTGTCCTCAGTTTTAAATTTTATGGATATATATATATATATATATATATATATATATATATATATATAAAACAAATATTTTTTTCGATTTATCGACTATAAACATTCGTAATAAAAGTTTGATTACTTTACATTATAAATGACATTATGAAAAGGTACAAAAAATTAAAAAATATGGTTTTTATATACGAGTATCAAATTTACCTCACGAAAAGTAAAAAAGGCAAGAAGGTACTAATGAAATTTATTATGAACAAGAAGATAATAAACCGTTTTAAACTATTTTGATAGATATAAGTATTGCATGGAATAAATTAAAAAAAAAATATCTTCATCATGATCTGGACACTAAAACAATAAAATATAGTTTATTTGCAAATAATTCAAGAATTCATAACAGTTAACAATTTGTATAAGTAACACTATTAAAATTAAAATAAAATGCTAAATTGAAATTTATAATAATAATTAAATAAAACTCTCTCTCTCTCTCTCTCTCTCTCTCTCTATATATATATATATATATATATATATATATATATATATATATATATATATATATATATAGTGCTAAAAATGCTTTTGAAAATATTCTATAAATATATTTATATTTGACTATGATCAATAAACTTAACATTTTTTTTTAGCATGCGGTATGAGTCAACTAACATTACCTATAAATTCTACTAATGAATACCATTACAGGACAGAACCAGAATACTTTCCGTGGTATGCTCAAATCTACAAAAAAACAGGCAAACTTCGACAAATATGTTCAGGAACGATTCTCTCTTCGAAACTTATCCTCACTGGTAAGGCACTGTTTTTAAAAATGTTTACGGACATAGTTAAATATTATATAAAATTCATATTAATTAATGATTATTATAAATAACTATATTAATTTAAGGGGTTATACGCAGTTGCGAGGCGCAAAAACGACGTTTTTTTAGGATTTTTTTTTAGAAACAGTATTTATTTTGCAATTACAAATTATGGTTATTTGAATAGATCCTACTTTCAAGAATAAAATAACATGTCGATCATAAAAAAATATTGAAGTGCACCGCTCCTGCAGACGATGTCCTGAACGACCTCCAAAAAAAGGCGCTTGGCGGTGATCTCCATATCGGCGGTTTGGATTATTTTAAATCAAAAAATATGGTCAATTCTTTTAAAGGATAGATTAATGCAGGTATTGAACGAAGGAATAATAAAAATTTTCATTTTTGACAAAATGGCGTCGACTTGAAAAAATTTTTCGTTTTTTACTAAAATTTTCGCTCCAAATTGTTTTAAAAAAATAGTAATAATTTTTGTAAACCTTATTCCTTCGTTCAATACCTGAGGAATATATTTGAGAAGATTATGTGAAAATTTGAGACCGATCGGTTCAGCCATTTCTGAAATATCGAGATCACCGACTATGAAAACACCGTTTTGAGATAAACGCGTTTGAAGTTTCGGAAGTAGTTTACACATAGTTAAAAATTACTTACAAATTCAGGTGTATGTCCGAAAATATTTCTCGGATTTACTTCAAATTTTCAGAGAATATACTCAAATATATGTGCATTCCGAAAATGCAAAAAGAAAAAAATCGATTTTTTGAAATTTCTAACTGCGTATAACCCCTTAAAATCAACTTCTTTGAAATAAACTATCAAACTATGTTTAGTAATATAGGCATTTTTATTTCGTAGATACAATATGTGTGAAACAAACATTCAATACTAGTTTCAATGGAAATCCAATATATTCTGTAATTGTTGGAAACTACCATTGGAATTCAAGTTTAAATAAATATTTGCAGAATATTGACGTAAATAATAGTATATATTTTTTTTAAGAAAACGTAAATACAGTGTATATAAGTATATGAGCATACATTGAGTATTTAAAGGTTTGCGTTAAAATTAAACAAACAATCGACTTCAAAATATTTTTAGTTATATTATATAAAAATGTATAAAAAATAATTATTGTTTATTTATAAATTTTCCAAAAAAATCCAAAAACTTTTTCCAAAGAACTAATATCTGTCGACAAGGAAATGGACATTTAAGAAATATGATATTTCATACATATCTCTAAAATATGTCCATGAAATATATTTTCTAATAAAGTTAAAAAAATAAAAATGAATATATAAATTTATATTTTATATCCTTCAGTTTTATATGGGTCACTCTGTGTGTATGAATATATATATATATATATATATATATATATATTTATGCCTATGTGTACCAGTACCTATACAATTTTTGATCAATTTCCTTTCAGGTCCAAAAAGTCATATTTTTAGGATCTTACATAAAAATTGCAGTTTTTGTTTTGGCAACAGATATATCAATGAGCGATAAAATTTTACCAGCATGTGTTGATTTTTACAAGATTACTAACAATTTGAATCCAGATATAAATTCAATTGTAAGTATTAAACTACTATGTTGTATTTTTTTCATTTTTATTTTTTAAAAAAATCAGTATTCTGTATAATTGATATTATTTATGAGAACTAAAACTATATATAGTTATTGTCTATTGAAAATACTTATTGATTGCGAATAAGTAAAAGTAAAAATATTTATATTTTTCTGAAACATTAACTTTTATATAACTCTAATATCAACTTTATTGTTAATTTTATTAGTTTCATTGTTATTTCTTATACTTTTTCAATTTTTCTTTTGTGATATAAAAATAAATGAAATAAGTTTACATTTGCGTTTATTTTATGTGAAAAGAGAATGTATTTTTTCCCACACAATGTTTATTTTGTTTTTTAGTTAGTGAGTAAAACTAAGAAGAACATTGAAATAAATAATCTCTTATTGTTTTAACTAAACCCTAAAACATTTTTTTTCTAAATAGTTTTCAAGAAAGATTAGACATATGTTAAAATTTTGCTATAAATATATATATATATATATATATATATATATATATATATATATATATATATATATACGAGGATCGTTTGATAACTATGGTAAAAGTAAGAAAAACTAAATTAAAAAATTAATACAATTAATTAATTAAATTAAAAAAATAATTTAATTAACTAAATTAAACAATAAATAAATGTACCATACTTATCAAATAACCTCGTATATATATATATATATATATATATATATATATATATATATATATATATATATGGTTTTTCAATAAGAACTTTAAAAATTTTAATGAAAATAAAACAAAAATTATTTAATTCATTAATTAGTTTTTTTTTATTTTTAAGCACATTATGGCATTAATAATGAAATACAAATTCACTTATTTATTTACCACCAGTTTTCTTAACACAGTACATTTGTTTAGTACACTTTTTAACCACTCTTTTACATAGTTGTGGTCTAATTTCATGAATTACACGTTCAATGTTTATTTTTAATACTTCTGTTGTTTGTGGATTATCAGCATAAACCAATAATTTCACATAACCACACAGATAATAATCCAATGTAGTTAGATTGCATGGTGTTGGTGGCCAATTGATGGGTCCATTTTGTGAAATAATGGATTCATTAAACTTTTGTTTCAATAAGTCTATTGAAGTTTTTAGAATATCTAACCGTTGTTGAAGTGTTAAACGTTCCATGATGATTTGCTAAACTATACTAAGTTGAAATGTCAAAATAAACTTAGAAAAAAAATTCAAACATGGCTGCCACTAGCTGTCAAAGTTTTGAATTTTTTATTGAAAAACCTTATATATATAATAAAATTAAAAATTGAATGAAACAATAATGAAATTAATTTAATTATATTTTAATTTACTATAGAAAGTTCAAAATAAAATTTACTACGAGTTATTAACTCGCCTCAACATCATCAAATGTTCATCATCAAATATTTTCTTGTTATTCAAAACATGTATATTTCTATGCTTCTTTGTGTTATCTGAAATCACTGAATTATTCTGCCATTTAAAACCTATATTTAAATGCTGTAGGTGAGAACAGGTAGCATGCAATGATCCAAAACTTTTATTTTTTACTCCAACCATATAATTTTTACTTCCCTGTTTACTTCAACCATAAATGTTCCACTTGTGTAGTGAGTTATCCTAAATATACATAGTTTATAACTTTTTCCTTTTCTCGTCATTTTAGTTCGATTCCTTTTTGATCTAAAAATTCAATAAATATTATTTTTATCGAGGTTTGTAATAGAACTTATCTTTTGAATTTATTTATTCAGTTCTTCTCTTGTTTCTTGAAGTTCATCTAGATTTTTTTAAGAAAATAATAATGTTATCAGCAATTCTTAACTGACTGAGCATTTCTTCATTTATTTTTATTCCATCAGATTCTCAATTTATTCTCTTGAATACTTTTTCAAACCCGGATATAAATAATTTCGGTGATATCGCATATTCTGTCTCACACCGTTAATAATTTTAAATTTCCCTGTTTTCCATTTGTTTGTGGAGAATATGTAGCATTTCTATGAATTTTTCCTCAAGTCCGATTATATTCCTTATGAATTCTTTGATTCTTCAATCCATTTAATATCGCTGACTTATTAACCAAATTAAAGGTTTTTTTTATAATCTATAAATCCAAGACAGAATGATATTTAGTACTCGTTGCATCAACTAATAACTTCTATTTCCATTTAAATATTATCCATTATGCTAAATCCACTTTGAAATCCTGCTTGTTTTTGTGGTTTATTAAATTTCATATATATGAATGTGTTTTTTTGAGGATGATAGAACTTTAAATTGACATAAAATGCATACTTATTGACAAATGACCATTTATGCACTTCTTGAAATTGCTCTTTGATCAGTCATAAAACTATTCCATTTCTTCAATCATTTAAAATAAGTGTGTACACCTGGGTCTCTTTTTATGCTGTAGATATGTTCCACAGAAAACCGCATATAAAAAAATCGCACAAAAAAAACATAACTTACGTTAAAAAATTAGGCATACGTTCCATAATATTCTAAAACCGCATAAAACTGGAGTAATGAGTAAAAATTAACTTAAAATCACATAAAAAAACTTTATAGAAATTCAAAAAATAGGAATGCCTAACAAATTCCTTCGCAAATCTGAAAGAAATTGATATGAAACTTAAAATAAATTTGTTTTAAAATTTTATTCATTTGATTTTATTGAAAAGTAACAACTATTTTTACAAATTTTCATCAGAATTATTGTTTCTATTTGACAATGTTCGGCACCGTTTGAAAATTGGTGCCAAATCACTTTCATCACTAGAAGAATAACCTCTGCATCAGATCTGCACGGTAAAAGCAATGAATTTTCACAAAGAAAATTAGAATTAACTTTATTTCCAGCTTTTTTTTCCTCTGACAATGTAATCAGTAAATAATTTTGCGATGATGATTTTATTAATTTTTTATACAGTTCGCGATATCCATACATACAGTTCCTCAGCTCACATTGGAATTTGAAGGTTCATTCAGAATTTGTGTCATTAACAAGAAAATGATTTTCCAATTTATTGCAGACTTAAAGACCTTCTCGAATCATATTTGTTGTGAAAGGGACTGTTTTTTTCTTCCGCTGGAACTGGTTTTTCTTCCGTTCGACAATATCTAAAGTTATACCAATAATATTATTGTCACTTAAGATATTATTCACAGGCAATTTGTAGACATCAACCTGGCTAAAAGTATCAAAACCTTCTCCACAAATTTCATGTGCCAAAGTAATGATTTCATCTGATAATGTCGATATTTGAATGGTTGCACTGTTTGCAACACATCTGAATTTGCATGAAATACGGACCGTATAAAAAGAAACCTGACTGTATATAGAGGGCTAAAGAATCAGTTTCATTAAAAATAACAATATACTACATTATGCATGTCTAAAAAAAATTACCTGAACTGTTATAATGAGATTCATATAATATTCTTTCACATTCTAAAACCTCTTTAACAGTTTGTCGACAATTGATACATTACCTGGGTGACCTTCTCATTGGTTGTACAAGCTGAAACCATATACGGTATAACCTCTTTACTGAAGACCGTTTTCAACGAATAAAATGTTTTTATCAATTGATTATAAAAACTAATGAACATTATATTATATTTTATTATTAAAGTACCGATTAGAATTACAACATAAAATCATTATCACTATCTTAATAAATAAGCTTTGTCTAATCATTGCGGAATAGAAATCTACCTCAAAAGTTTTCACTTTGAATAATCTAACATGTTTCTTTTCGATTCCATTTCGACAAATGTTCTCGTTAATATATATATATATATATATATATATATTTGTGTGTGTACATGTGTTTGTATTTTATCAAGCCAAAACTGCTTTGAAATATCTCACTAAAGAAAATTTGTACTGTTTAGTATTTGCAGTAATTATCATTATATTGTAATTCCTAATGCATTTAAAATAAAAATAACACATTATATTAAAGTAAACATTAAATAATCATATTTATTACAGATGCCATACGGGTTCGTAAATGAGAAAAATTCGATGGAAGAAAATATTAATTTTTTATATTTTGATAATTCGTTAACAGTTTTTTGGGATAATTTATTTATTTACGGTATGTATGAAATTAATTAAAAACGAATCAGATTATTACGTTGTATAAAAAAGGGTGTGTTTACATATGTACACACGCTAGAAGTAAAACTTCTTTGCCGTAAAGTAAAAGGTAAATGATCAAAAGCATGCCTAAAACTCGTAAATATAAAAATTCGTCGGTGGTAAATAATAAAAATTTAAATAGAAGTGATCAGTTTTTTAAATAAATTACATTTTTACAATTATGCCATATTAAATAAGATTAATATTTATTTTCAAATTAAAACTTTCATAAAATTATGAATTATGAAAATTTATCGTTTTTGTTTGGAATTTAACAGTGAAATTATTTAAATAGTAAATAGAACGTGCTCTTTGCAATAATAATCATATGTTAGCACAGCGCGTAAGCGTGATGGGCCTCACTACCCCTATACCCAATGCTTTATGTATACTAGAGATACTTCTCTATTTTTAGTGTAAGATGTTTGTGACGCTGTGCTTGCGCAACTCTTTCGTTGCATGTAAAAATTTCACTCCAACGCCGCTGAAGAAGTTTCACTTCAAAAATATATTTTTTTAAAAAAATACGAAAAAAGCCATATTGCGAAATATGTTTTATCATTCATTTACATTTTTTTTTATGAATTACTACTTAAATGTCAGTTTTATATATTTATTTAAATCAATTTATAGATAGTATCAATATTTCAAAAATAATTTTGTATTTAACATGAAATATTTGCAAAAAAAATTCTAAAAACTTACTAAATAGCAATGATTGTTATTATTAATGACATTTTAAATTGATTTATGACCTATTTCGATATTCAATTTCCATTGATTCTTATCTTTCCATAAGTCGTCCTTTAAACTTATTTCTCCTATATCTTTGTTCATTTCTTGTATCCAATTTTTTCCGACTTTCTTCACTTTTTTGACCTTTGTTCCATTCATTTCAATAGTAATTTAGTTGATATTCCTCAATTATTAGTTACACATGACCGTATTATAATAGTTGTTTTATTTTAATGTCACTAACGATTGTATAGAGTTCTCGAATAAGCGCTTCAAAGATTTAAATGGAAATAAAACAAAAAGTATTTCATTAATTACTTTTTTTTTATTCTTATTTTCAAGGATATTCTATGGCATTAATGATGGAACACAATTTCACTTATATGACCATTGAGACTTCGCTTGATATAATGCATTCGTTTAGTTCAATTTTTAATCAGATATTTATCTGGATTTTTAAAATTTTTTTCTAGATCAAGAAATGATGCTTGAAATAACAGCTAAGAAGATCTACAAAACAACTATATAATGATGCATGATGATCATCGGAGTGTATTACACACTCCTACCTACGTCAGAAAATGATGCTCAAATTATTATAAGACGTACAATATCAAAATCTTAAAAAAAGCTCAATTATTATTCACTCTTTTGCGTAATTTGGTCCAATTTCATGATTTCAAAGTTCAATGTTTATTTTTAATGCTTCTGTTGTTTGTAGTTTATCAACATAAACCAATAATTTTACATAATCTTACAGAAAATAATCTAATATAGTTAGATAACATGACCTTGATGGCCAATTGATGGATCTATTTCGTGAAATAATAGACTCATTAAACTTTTGTTTCAATAAGTCTATTATTTCAGTAGATGTATGGCATTTAGCACAGTCCTAAACACAAAAACCACATATCGTGCAAACTATTTTCGAACATATTTGAAAAAAAAAATTCATTAATCATGATTCAGTATCGAACTTCATTTATTATAACGTGATCTCCAGCTTCATTTTGGAATTTTTACTAACACAAGCAATATTGGCCTCACTTTTTGCATTTCTTAGTTTTACATGCACTGTTGTATCATGTAGAGTAAATTTGTTTTCAAATTTTTAAACAATTCGATAAATATCATGTTCACCTGGACGATTGTGTTAAGTTTCACGAAGCGCATGATAAGTTTTACAAACTGAACATTGATTTTT
Source organism: Neoneuromus ignobilis (assembly GCA_029203775.1). Classification (NCBI taxonomy): domain Eukaryota; kingdom Metazoa; phylum Arthropoda; class Insecta; order Megaloptera; family Corydalidae; genus Neoneuromus; species Neoneuromus ignobilis. The sequence goes on along the minus strand of CP092094.1, from coordinate 27,570,252 downwards.
ATAATATTTTTTTAGAATTTCTAAGCGTTGTTACAAAATGAGCTTAAAAAAATCAGGCATAGCTCCCACCAGCTGTCAAAGTTCTGACATTCTTAATGTAAAACCCTTTATATGTAACTTCTATTGTTTCTCTGATCCTTTTTTTTCGGTTCAATATTTCATTCACCATACTTCTAAACCTAATGTGTCTATACTGTTAACAATTATGTTGTACACTTAATTTTGTGTGTGTGTGTAGGGGTGGGGGGAAATGTAGGGAATGTAATACATCATCTTTTTCGTATTAACGTTAATTCCCCATTTTCTACATTTTCTTGTGAGTTTGAATGTCATGTACTTTAAATTATCTCTATTTTAATTCAGAACTATTTGATTATTTGCAAAACACAGAATATTGTTTAAGAGATACTCACATTTCCATATTTCAAGTTGTATATTATATTTTTAAGGCCTGTTCCAATATATGTAATCTGAAAATATTAAATATCCTAAAGACAAGTGCAATTGCTTTATCAAAGAACATTAAATTTACGATTCTTGATCGGAAGAATCATTAAATGATGAAAGAACCTAATCCTACATATAAAATCCAGTAATATCATTACAATATTATAATACAAATTAAATGTGTATGTATATATAAACTGCTAGCCAAAATAATAAGTACATCATCAACTTATTACATTCTCTATTTTCTAATCGAAGTGAAGTGATATTAAAACACTATTTATTGCAATTGGTTTGCACCAATAAATGTTCCACTTTTATATAATTTAGTGTCATATTAAAATAACATTTTTAGGAGATTTCCCGTATAAATTAAATATCAAGTGGACATAAAAATAGACACAGTGCAAATAATTATTTATTTTCTCTTTATAAGTAATAATTTGTTTTTAATTTTTTTAAAAAAGATGTCATGTAAGTGTTTTAAATTTAAAAACAGAAGAGTTGGTGATTATTGGGATAATTTTAAGATTATTATGGGTCGAGCTAGCCATTGATCTTTTAAGGAAAGAAAAATTATACTAAACTTGAAATAACAAAGAAAGAGTTATAGAAATACTGTCAACATTATTAATAGATCTTTGAATTTTGTTTTAAATGTTAAAAAATATGTGAATTTAGGAGCAGAAAACTAAAAACAACTATTCAAACCTAAAAAAATCATTTTAGTAAATAAAAAAGATTCCTTTAAAACGGAAATGCACATTTTATAAGAAATTGAACTCAATGTGAATATTAGAACTATACGTAGATGATTGAACTAAGCTAATTTATTTCATCAGCATTCACGTAAAGTACTTTACGTCAGCAAAAAAATATTCAACAAAAAATGAAATTTGCTAAAGAACATGCAAATTAGAGATATTTGGAACGCAAAATGCTGGAGAATATGCTTAAAAATAAAAAAATAAATAACTAATTAATTATGTACTATTTGATTCATTTCCATTTAAACTTTCGAAGCGCTTATTGAAAAACCCTATATATATATATATATATATATATATATATATATATATATATATATATATATATATTATAATTTTATACAGAAGGAAGTAGAGAATTTAGAAAGATTAAATTTGAAAAGTAAAAATAGTAAATGTTAAACTGTCTATAAATATTAGGTTGGCAAGTATCTCCCTTCCGCTTTTTTTTTGTACATAGCCGCGAAATTCAAAAGACCAGAAGGCGGAAGGGAGATATTTGCCAACCTAATATTATAAAAAAATTGAGTTTTGAATATATTATAAAATTCGCGCACTATTGAACATTCAAAACTGAAATTTTCAATAAAACTTTAAAAAAACGATTCACTTTCCAATTTATGTTCAAATATATTGAATTTACATAATTTTAAATTTTATTATGTATAGATTCGTTAAAAAATTATGTAAAATTTATCGTTATTTGCAGAAGATGAAAAATTACCTTGCCATTCGAATAAATTTTGGAATTCAGCTCGAGGAACTGCAATTGTTTTTAAAAGTGAAACAGACTTTGGCAATCGCTATTTTGTTCGTGGAATATTTCAATATAGTGATTGTAGGTTAAAAAGGTTATATTTTTTAAATTTGCGTCCATTTGTAAATTGGCTGAATGTGATTATAGAAACCTATTTGTAGCACATTCATGAAAATTAGATATGTACAAATGTAATAATACAATATTCTTATCTTATGGTTCAAAAAGAATATTGAAAAAATAAATATTTAAAAACAAGAAATTACTTGTGTATAAACATCGAATAATTTGTAATGTACGTTTAAGCTAATATATTGTAATATATGCTAATATATTTAAGCTAATATATTTTAATATCAACGAAAATGTTTAGCTTAACATTTATTAATATGTTAATTCCAAATTTTTTTTCAATTATAAATAAAATATTAAATCACATTTATATTTATTTCAGTGTTTTATTTACATACACAGGTGAATATAAGATTACTTTAAAACCTCGTTTCTTTAATCTTCGTTTAATTATCTTTTCAAAAATGCCAAATTAATATTATATTTGTTTTCTAGAATGAGAAAGAAAGCAATTTTTTTAAGAAAGCGGCATATCTAGAATAAGAAAGAAAGCACAATATTTTTGGTTAAAATCATTTTTATTATTCTACGTAGTTTTTTTTTTAAGTTTGATACATTTAATTCGACTTAATTCCTTCAGTAAAAAAAGTTTTCTCCAAATCTTCAAAATATCTAGTGACAGTTATGTTGACCATTCCATAATTCAAATTATATTCTTATAAATCCATTCCTTCTTTACCTTGGACTTATGCTTAGGAACATTATCCTACTGAAACATCTGTAGCAGTGACAAATTATATTTCTTATAACACAGCATTACTCTAATAATAATTTTCACATAAATATCATGAGTTATTTTTTTCGGAATTAAGTGAATTTCACTTTAACTCTCTCTCTCTCTCTCTCTCTATATATATATATATATATATATATATATATATATATATATACATATTAGGCAAAAAAGTCTGCGTACACTTATCAATACAGATATATTTCTCAATAAAACAAACTTATTAGTGTAAATTTGAAAACAAACATTTTTTTTATTAATTCTGTAAACTACTAGTTATTTATAAATGGCAATTCAAAACATTTTAAATTTATAGCAAATAAACTAAAAAATAAAATACACAAAAATTCATACAAATTGAGTAGAAAAAGTCTGCGTACAATTTTTATTAGACGGTAAATCCTCGATTTTTTTGCAATATTTGTACTAATTATTGTTTTAAAATTATCACAGTTTTATGTCCCAACTCCTACGTTGTAATGAAACCCTAAAATATTATTTTTACTAACTTATAGTAATTTTTTTTCAAAAAATTAATAACATGGAATTTAGAAAAAGGATATTTCTGTTAGTGAACGTATAATTGCAATAAAACACAAACTAATTAACCAAATGGTCATTTATTTAGTATTATTCGGAAAATCATTTTAGAGCATTAATATTTAAAAATTATTTTGAGCATATGTGTACCACGGCTACTTCTGATATACTTCATTTTGTCAGTTAAATTTCGGGTCACTTTTTTTTAAATAATTGGGACCTTATGTCCGCAATAACGCGAGTTATGTCAGCTTTTAATGCCTCAGTCATTACTGGTTTATCAGCATAAACCATAGATTTCACATATTCTCAAAGAAACTAATCCAGAGGCTTCAAATCACACGATCGTGGAGGCCAATTCATAGGTCCATTTCTGGAGATAACGTTATAACCAAATTTTTGTTTCAATAACTCAATTGTTTCAATCGAATTATTTGAAACCACATCTCTTCCAGATCGATGTCATGCAAATTTAGAAACGAATAATCGTTGATCATCATTCTGCAACATACACTATTGAAGGAATGCGCTCTCTGGTTTCATTTCGAAAGAAATAACGTCTGATGCCACCAGCGTGTAATCCGCACCATACGATGCATTTTTCTAGATTTAACTGGCTTTTGTAAATCCTTTAAGATTGGTCTCATTTCAAATGTGCCAATTTTGCTTATTAACGCACCCACTAAGTGCAAAATGAACCTCATCACCGAACAAAATTTTGCTGTAGAACATTGGGTCAGTTTGCAGTTGATTGTGAATCCATTCACCGAACATTCGATACAAGCAATGGTCATGTGGCTTCAATCCTTGAACTAGTTGGATATTGTAAGAATGCAGACCAAGATCTGTATGCAAAATTTTTCACGTAATAGACGGACAAAGCTCAAGTTCCTGCGAACGACGACGAATCGACAAATTCGGGCCTTCACTCACGCTATCCTTAACAGCAGCAATATTTTCTTCGGTACGCATATTTCTATGCCTTGTTATTGTCGTTGCATCACGTATCGAATAAGTTGTGCGAAATCTATCGATGGTTCTGCGAATATCTTGCTCCGATGGCCGATTATTTGCACAATAACATTCACGAAATGTTCTATTAGTTTGGCGAACAGAACACTAATTTTTTAAATAAATTTTCACAATTTGGACACGTTACTCAAGATTAAAACGTTCCATAATGATTTACGAAAGTATACTGAATCCAAATATTATTTATAACGCACAAACTGTCAGTTGAGTTGACAGCTATCCTTATAGAATTTTCTATCTAACCTAAAGAATTACACATTGTATATATATATATATATATATATATATATATATATATATTATGTTGTCAAGTATCTCCCTTCCGCTTTTTTGCTCTTTATTCAATGCTTTATAAAAAGTGTTACAGTGATCGGATTTAGTTCAAATATGCGCCGTTTTGTTCGATAATCTGGTTCCATCTAGACGGCAACTTCATAATACCCCTCTTGTAGAACCCTCCCTCCTTATTTGCGAAGAACTCGGACAGCCACTTTTCACAAGCCTCTTTTGAGGCCAACTTTACACCACCAAGGGCGTTCGCCATGGACAGGAACAGGTGGTAATCACTTGGCGCTATGTCCGGGCTATATGGTGGATGCGATAAAACCTCCCATCCGAGCTCCCGTAGCTTCTGACGAGTCACCAAAGATGTGTGTGGCCTGGCGTTGTCCTGGTGGAACACTACACCCTTCCTCTTGGCCAATTCTGGACGCTTCTGGTCGATCGCCTGCTTCAAGCGGTCCAGTTGTTCGCAGTAGATGGTAGAATTAAGCGTCTGGCCATATGGGAGCAGCTCATAGTAGATGATTCCTTTGCAATCCCACCAAACGCACAGCAAAACCTTCCTGGCCGTCAATCCCGGCTTGGCCACTGTTTGGGACGATTCACCGGCCTTCGACCACGACCGTTTTCGCTTAATATTGTCGTATGTGATCCATTTTTCGTCGCCAGTCACCATCCGCTTCAAAAATGGGTCGAGTTCGTTCCGTTTCAGCAGCATATCGCAGACGTTGATTCGGTCCAGAAGGTTTTTTTGCGTCAAATCATGCGGCACCCAAACATCAAGCTTTTTTTTGTATCCAGCCTTCTGCAGATGGTTTAAAATGGTTTGGTGACTAATTGCCATCTCCTGGGCGATGTCACGAGATGTCACATGCCGGTCTAACTCGATGATTTCCATGATTTGATCGGTATTCGTCGTCACAGGTCTTCCGCCGGCTGGCTTATCCATGGTGTCGTTTTCACCGGCTCTGAATCGTCAAAACCATTCCTCCGCGGTTCGAAGTGATAGAGTACCATCCCCCAAAACACTATTAATCTCACGGAACGTTTCTCTAGCGGATTTGCCTTTAACGAAGGAAAACTTCAAAATAGCGCGAACTTCGGCGTTAGTGAGCTCCATGTTTACACGTCTATAACTTTTGAACGCAGTATCCAAACTAATCATGCATAGCGTCGTTTTGTAGGTTGTGTAAAGACCTTTCAAATGATGTATAGTGTTGCCCGATACGAGCTCTGTAACGCTTTGTACATAACCGCGAAATTCAAAAGACAAAAAGGCGGAAGGGAGATATTTGACAACCTAATATATTTATATATTTATTTATATATATATATATATATATATATATATATATATATATATATATTCTTCATAGTCGAGCGTTTCTTCTCCATAAATGTAGGTAAACGGCTTCTGTTGCATGATTTATCCTTTATTATATCAAACAGAAATATTTATTTTTATAGCGTGAGAAAATGATGTAATCTTAAAACTCTTCTGAATATCAAGAGTTTAATTTCTGCATCACATTAAATTATGGTTTCTTAAAACAATAAACCGTATTGATTTAGTTCTCTTTATTTTTACATAAACGTGAGATTTTTAACAATTAAAATTATTACAGTCCGTATATTATTGAATACAATATCACATTTTATATAAATTTATTAATAGAGATGATAATTTGTAGGAACACTTAATAGGTAATATGAGAATCTAGTTTCTTTTTTTATTTTAATATTACACTTACACATATTATGCGGGAAACGCGTCTCGATGACGTTTTTCGCGCTCTAGTAATAGTATTTTAAAGACGTCGTCGAGACGTTGCCCGCATACAATGTGTTAATTACTTTGTATGTTCATTTCAATAAAACTTAATATGTAGAAATATATGAGATGATTTGTTTTTTACGATTAATATAATTGACGATAAATATTAGATGCAAAATATTAGGTTGGCAAGTATCTCCCTTCCACTTTTTTTTTTTTGTACATAGCCGCGAAATTCAAAAGACCAGAAGGCGGAAGGGAGATATTTGCCAACCTAATAATATAAATTATTTTCACACTTTTGACAACGATTAATCGAAATTAGTTGTTCAATTTTTAAGCAAATTAATTTTAAGATTTGAAAAATGTTTTCTATGAGTTATGAAAATATTTTCATATAAAAATCGTTGGGGCATCTTTCATCTACAGAAAATGTATTTTAGTCTGTAATACTTTTGTATTTCTTTTTTACAATTTTTCATTATACATATTTAATTGTGTGTAAAGATATTTAATAACATAAAAAATGATATTATTTTACCCATATATCTAAACCGCATCAACATGTTTATTTCTCTCTAAACCATGTACACATACATATTTTACATTCAATTTAATACAAAAATATAAAACCTATTTATAAGTGCAAGTTTTTTAATTTCCACGAAATCAAAATACATCAAATTTATTCAACTAATGCTTAATAAAATATTCTTTTCCTCTCTATAAAGTAATCATTTATTTATAGTGTTATATAAAAAACTAACTAATTATATTTGTTGGCCTGTTAAATGCATGTTTCAAAATTAATATAGTGAAAACTTGCTATTGCAGACGTTCGTTGAAACAGAACAGTAAAATATCATACTCTGAGAAACAGATGTGGTGGGGAAATTTTATTTCTCTTTAATATTTGTATACAAGTCAAAAATTTCAAATGAGAAGATAAATCGAAGTAAACAGAAAGTTTCTAGTCAGTCGCGTTTGTTATTTAAGTTAAATATTCGTGTTTTTTTTCCTTCTTTGACATTTATTTCATTATTATTTCTAATAAATAATTATTATGTGTACATAATGACCTTTCAAATGATTTTAAAGTATTGTTTATTTTTAATCATTCATGTGTTATTCATTAAAACAGGTAGGCAAGATAATTTTATATCAACACCATTATAAATTTCCTACCCATAGTAGATATAATATTTTAATATAATATCTGTAATTTCAAAATATTTTATATTATTGAATTTTAACATTCGAATTTTAATATTTTTATGAGAGTCGGCTAAAGGTCTGTTCATATATTTTTTTGGTTTAAATGTGACGTATAGTTGATTACTAATTGGTTGTTAGTGTAATATTTGTTAAAAACAGTTTACATTTTTGCTGGATATAAAGAAGTATTAGCGAAATGATTATTTATGTGAATAATAATGTTTATCAGGACAGGACTTTAAGAAGAAATATTAAAGTAGAGAACAGAAGTATCAGTAGGTTTAGTGTTAAAGTAGGATAGTGTGTCGAAGTTTGATTTGTTTACAACGATATAAATAATTTATCAGTTTCTAATAATTGTCAAAAATGTTATCTTCATTGCTATAGTACGTGTATTCAAAGAGTTAGACGATGTTGTGTTACTGGTTATTTAGTTCAGTATTTTCATTTCGTATTTTTTATGTTGATGTCGATTGAAATAAAATTACCTGGATAAAAGTAATGTTGATAGATCGTCTGTTAAAAATAGAGAGTGTGAAAACGATGTCGATGATAATAAATGAAAAAGAAATTATTCGAGTAATATGGAATTGCATATTATTGCGTGACTATAAGCCATCGTTGCCACCCATCAAGAATAGTAGTTTTCTCAATTTACACATTTTAACAGATTGCCATGCTCTTTGATGTGGATCTCAGTGAATTAGTTTACGATCTTGTAAATTTGATATATCGTAATGACATGTTACAGTTTCTTATATTATCGTATTAAAATATATTTTGTCCATTGTACTCTTACGATTCTTTATATCTTCTCATATGTAGTTAGTCATATCAAATGTATTTATTATTAATGTTCAGTAAATTTCACGTATCATTATAAAAAGAAAGATACTAGATAGACTCGTAACAGATTTAAATTAATCAAATGTTTATAAAAACCAATCGGTCTCAAGGCGCGGTCCCTATATATTTTATTTTATAATGTAACCATAACAGGATATGATGAATTTATTTGATGCGGTTATTTTTATTTATAAATAGAAACGATTTCGATAAAGTTATTTGAGACACGAAGTAAAATTTTATATCACATCAACAATGATGAACAAAGTGACACAATTTTACATGTAAAAATTATTGCAAACGATGTATTATGTTAGTACTGTTTTTGAAATTCCATTCTCTTTCTCGTTATATATATATCTAAAAATATATATATATATATATATATATATATATATATATATATATATATATATATATAATATATAAATCTTTACATAAAACTTTAATAAAATTTACAAATCGTTTATTTTAAATTAATATAATTGTCTTCAATGAACGAGATAAAAAGTGTTAAACTTTGTATATCAAATGTGATTATTATATTCTTTTCAATTTTATATGTAAGCAAATAAAATATTAGATACACAAAGCATCACGTCAATCACTTTTTTAAAATTACAAAATTCATTTTTTAAAAAGCTACATATTTTATATAAAGAATATTCAGATCAGTAGTATTTATCTCTATTATCACAATCTAATTTATTGAATTTGAATAAATATACTACTACTATAATAAAAAGTAAGAAAACATATATATATATATATATATATATATATATATATATATGTATGTATGTATGTATATATATAGAGAGAGAGAGAGAAAAGGGGTTTCCCAAAAAAATTGTTAAGTTCATTTCGACATTTAAACTCAGCATAGTTTGGAAAATTATCATGGAACATTTAATACTTCAACAATGGTTAGAACTTTTAAAAACTTCAATAGATTTATTATAACAAAACATCAATGAGTTCATATTTTTACAAAATGGAGCCATCAGTTGGCTACCAAAATCATTTAATTTAACTCTATTGGATTATTTCCAGTGGATTTATGTGAAATCATTGGTTTATGCCGATAAACCACAAACAACAGAAGCATTAAGAATAAACATTGAATGTGTAATTCATGAAATTAGGACACAATCATGTGAAAGAGTGACTAAAAATTGGATTAAACGAATGCACTGTATCAAGCAAAGTCGTGTAGGTCATATGAGTGAAATTGTGTTCCATCATTAATGCCATAGAATATGCTTAAAAATAAAAAAAATAATTAAATACTTTTTGTTTTATTTCTATTTAAAATTCTAAAGCACTTATTGGAAAACTTTCTCTCTCTTTATATATATATATATATATATATATATATATACATATATATATATATATATATATATATACATACATATATTATTTCTATTCACGTTAGAAATATTTAAGAGACCTAACAGAATCATAAAGAATAAAAGCAAATGAAGTAATTTTTATTTACTTTCACAAATGAATTTAAACCCCAACACCACAATAGTTTAAAGTGTTTAATAATCACTTATTATTTATAATTATATAGTCTATAATTATATCGGATAATGCATTTCGATGGATTTCAAAATCTCTTTGTTAAAATTTTAACAGAAAGGCTCTGAGGATGATGGCATCGCTATCGAAATGCATTAGTCGATATAATTATAAACTATATAATTATAAATAATAAGTGAACAATAAGTGATTTTTGAACACTTTAAACTATTGTGGTGTTGGGGTTTAAATTTATTTGTGAAAGTAAATAAACATTATTTCATTTGCTTTCATTCCTTATAATTATCAGTTAAGTCTCTTAAATACTTCTAACATGAATATAAATAATATATATATATATATATATATATATATAAAGAGAGAGAGAGTTTTCCAATAAGTGCTTTAGAATTTTAAATAGAAATATTGCAATATTCTATTGCAACCTTCGTATATCATAACAATTAGTTTGAAAAACCATTTTTTTACATTATATCGTGTAATATTATAACTCATTTTGTCCACCCTGCACAAAAAAATGTATGTAAGATAGAAAAAGAGCAAAATTTAATTTATACGTATGTATTAAGTTTTTACAATACGATTCAAGAAGGTACGAATAACGTCTTATGTATAGATGTTCCACTGTTAAACGTCCGTTTAATTAAAAGTTATAAAAACGTAAGAAGTTTAATGAAATTGTTAGGTTTATGTATCAGAAAATTTCCGAGGACACGGATCATTTCACTCAAAGTGGATGATACAGATTTAAATCCATGAACATATATAATAGATTTATTGAAGTGAAACTTCTCTTGTCGCATTTTTCGGAGGCGGAACTTCTATTGTCTCTTTTTCGGATGCGGAACCCTTGATGCACCACACCATTGCCGCGTTTTTTGAAAATATTTTGAAAATATTTCCTTGGTCTATATCAAAACACAAACACCTACCTTCACTGGATACTGGTAAAATATCTTAACAGATAACAGACCACATCGACTCATTATCTCATTTACTGTAAAATTTATGTATATATATATATATAAATATATATATATATATATATAGATATAGATATAGATATACTTTAATTCAATAAATTTTATTTGAATTTCCATAAGATGCTTATAGATAGAGAAAGACGTATGAAGCCGTATGTGCGTCGGTTTCATAATTTAGAGCAGCGCGCTAAGTAATAGTTCAAAGCGTTCTTATGTCAATCTGTGAATTGTGTTTAAATAAGAGTGTTATTTAATGTAATTACATTGATATTTATACATTTTGGTAAGTATATTAATTTATATAATCTCATATTATAATAATAAGCTAAATAATACTAAATTACATCCATGTGGTATTTAAAAATTTATCAAATCAACGTGAAAATGAGGTTATGTACATTTATACAAACATAGATATAGTATTTTATAACATTATGTATATACATTTGATCTATTTATCAAATAAAAGAAATACTCTTAAAACACATGGTATTTAAAAATTATCGAAACCTATTACAGTTTTGATGTTATCTATTGTTTTATTTGTAACAATTTCTCACAATAACTATGAATTCTTTGAGGTGTCATTTTGAAGATTTATTGAATTTTATGTGGTGTTATAAAATTATCAATTATCTATAAATAGTATCTAAATAGAATTTATTGCAGTTAGATATTATTTGTAGTATTTCCTTTATTGTTTAATTTTTAAACATTGATCTAATTGTAAACCATATATTATATCAGTAATATAATAGTAATTAAAAAACATTTTTTACAGGCTTTAAGATTAGTCTATTCGCAAAAATTTTACTTATCTAATTTATCGTTTATACCTATCAGTCACCAAAAATGTAGCAAAAATCGAAGAAATTCCAAACGAAAACGAATAAATTTTCATAATTCATAATTTCATAAAAGTTTTTAATTCGAAAATAAACATTAATCTTACTTAACAGATTGTATAACGTCTGATATTATATTATGAGCGCGAAAGTCGAGAAACGTCCGCATACGATGTGTTAATTGAAATAATTGTAAAAATTTAATTTAATTAAAACATTGATCAATTAAATTTTTATCCCGTGTATTTACCGCTTCTCTTCCTACTACATTTCTTCATTTTGTGAATTTATCTTTGCTGAAGAATTTGTTTATCTACGAGTTTAGGAATACAGATTTAAATCCATGAACATATATAATATAATAGATTTATTTGAATTTTTTCAAATATATTCATTAATGTATCGATAGTCGTACCTAACATAAGTTTTTTATAAGTTGTATTATGAGTATGCCAACTTTTTATTTAGAATGACTAGAAAGACGTCTAAATGACTGCAAATATTTCTCAAAAGAAAACTGTATTAGATCAATCGCATGTAGTACATTGTTTATAATAGTATTTCGCACACATACTTCGATTTATTGCATTCTGAATGACTAATATATTCGAATACATTTTCTAATAAAATTTATTCTTTTTATTTAGAAACGTTGTATTGTCCAGAACTTTTTTCCACATCGTTAAATATAGAATGTTTTTACGAGGGCAACACAACATCGTGCGATGATCCGATGTTAAATGGAACAATTGCAAAATTACAATGTAAATATTCATATTACCTTGACTCTATACCATACACTGAGATGCAATGTCAAAATGGATTGTGGAATCAACCTTTATTTAACTGCG
>CP092094.1:27347500-27555000 GCA_029203775.1 Neoneuromus ignobilis | reverse complement strand
AAAAAAAACTGAAATCTTATTACCGTGATAATTATATATATTTCGTTCCAGGTTGTGAATATCCTTATTGAAATATACTATAAAGGCGCATTAACAAGCTATACAGCAGACATTGCAATTTTGGTGTTAAACGAAGTATTTATATTATCGGACTTAATTCAACCAGTATGTTTAGATTACATTTTAACAAATGAATACATCATTGAAAATAATACAGCAATCGTAAGTAGAAAATTATATAATGATAAAGTTTCTAAAATATTAATCAATTGTGTTTGATATAAAAAAGTAATTTTTTTTTATTTTTAATGTAAACGATTATTGTTCTAACAAATCGATATTTTCAATTTTATAACTTGCACCAAAGATTTTCTCAGATTTGTTTGCTAAAAAAATAATAATTTATAGCAACTTTTAATTTTTTATGTAAATATATATATATATATATATATATATATATATATACACACACACACTCTTAACCCACTGCTGGATAAAGACCTCTGCCAAAACTTTCCATTTCATCCGACCTAATTCCTTTCTTTTCCAGTCAATTCTGACGAATTTTTAAGTCTTCGGTTCATCTATCTATTTGTTTCTTAATGGGCATTCTTATATATTTAAATTCCTAATTAATAACTTCCCTTATTTATTAATAGTACTCTCTTGTTGCTTTATGACTAGCCTCTTTTCATTTCAAATTTCCATTTTTACCATAACACCAGTAACCTTTTTGTTCTTTCTAATCCATTCTTTTTTCTTAATATTTATCTTTTTTCCCAATATGTATCTTTCTATGTTTCTTTGTGTTGTCTTTAACCAATTAATTATTATGTCATTCATACCCATGTTTCACTTCTGTGAGTAAGAACAGGTGGGATGCATTGTCAAAAAAAACACGTAGTAGAATCCCTAACTCCCAATATGCAAACTGCTTTCAAATTGATACCAATTTATTTTATTCTCCGATTCATATTACTCGCAAATGTTCTTTTAGTGTTAGTGAATTTTCTCAGATATACATAGTTTTAAACTTAAATATATATATATATATATATATATATATATATATATATATATATATATATGTATACAAATATTAAGATTTTTCAAGGACATTATTAATAGTTATTAGTACTTTAATATTTGTTATATATTAGACATTTTTAGACAGTACAAATATAAATTTTACAGCGATAACCAATCAATGAAAATTAAATTATATAATAATGTCGACTTTTAAAGGTATTGGCAGTACCAGATTATTTTCACAATACGTATAAAATATAGATCTGCATTTAGTTATGTAATTTAGTAATATTTGAGATATGATAGAGTAATTGAAAAGGTTTTAACGCTACACATAAAATAATAAGTGATATTAAAGAAGTAAGTAATTAGTGTGTTTCTCTAATATTTATTCGATTTTTTCCATGGCTTGTAATATGTCCAAAATGTGTGTGTATTTTAATAGTAATATTCTATTTGTTTTGAAATTGTAACAAATTCACTTTAACATAAATGAATTTTCATTCCTAACACCACAATATATTAGAGTCAAAACCTTAAATCATCGGCAGAGCCTTCAAAGGCTCTGATGATGATGTCATCTCCATCATAATTTTAACACAGATTAATTTGTGTTAAAATAATATTCTATAATGTTATTATTTATAATATTCTATAATCGTTATTATTTTGCGTTTAATAATTATTAATTAATATATAATTCCTGCTATTCTTCAGGTACCTGGTTGGGGTCTGATCTCCGAAGAAGGAGTCGTCAGTAAATATTTACAATACGCAAATTTACCTCTTAGAGATCATGACTCTTGTTTGACTACTGTACCGAGAGATTTTCAATCACAAGTGACATTGGATAAAATATGTGCTGGATATACAAATGGTAAATCGATGAAATTTCCTAGTACATGAAAAACAACTATAAATAAATTTGCTTAAATGTTAAAATACTGTGCAAATGTTATTATATATAAGTAGTTGTTTAATATAAATATAATATAGGATCATCCAAATGTGACGCCTAGTATTGTGTTTTATTAAAAAAAAAAAAAAAAAACAAAAAAAATTATACACATATTTCCCTATACACCACTCTATACACATGTTTCTTTTTAATAAAGCACAAATCTAGGCATCACATTTGAGTTACTCCATGTTATATAAATTAATGTATTATACAAAGACATTTTTATAAATATTGTGCATTTTCAAACAATATTAGTTTTGAATACATTTTTATATCGCGTCATACATTATCATTATTAATAATTTAAGAAAGCAATGTTATTTTTTAAAGTGAAACTTATTTACTGGCGTTGGAGTGAAATTTTTACATACAAAGAAAGAGTTGCGCACGCAAAGCGTCACAAAAATCTTACACAAAAATAGAGAAGTAGCTGTAGTACACATTGGGGGTATTTACACTAGTCAACATTCATACAGTATTCACGGTCCATTACCGCTCGTCTCACACGCTCTTTCCTGAAAACTAATTTCTTTTGGAGGGGATTTCCGTGTTGACACCGCCGCAACTATGCGCACAAATTTTAGCTCGGTAACGTGATGCACGAACTAACACATATACAAAAATGCCTCAAACATTCGATTCGAAATGAAATATTTCACTAATACATATGCAATTAAATTTGCGTCATCATGCAAGTATAAAAGCGTGATATTTATAACATTAGGCATTGCCGACGCATTAGTGCAACTGGTGTAACTACCCCCATAGTATACATAAATCATAGGATAGAGGGGTAGTAAGGCCCGTCAAGCATGCGCGCCGTGTTAACATCTGAGTACTATTGCAAATCGATTGGCTTCTTCACACTAGATGCATGCATACAATATTCACAGCGTATTATAGTTCGTCTCACACCCTCTTATTTTATATATGGTATTTATGGACAAATTATCAATGTACCTGTCTCAGTTGACACGATGGTTAAACACCTTCCAAGGAACATTGATGATGACCATTGCATAAATGTTTATATTAAACATAAAAATATTTACAAATCAAGCTATCTGCATGGTATAGTTAATAAACGTACGATAAAAGCTTGGCTACAATTTTTGGTACCATCTCCACTTTATACAACATATGATATTAAATTGATAATTCTTTCTTCAACGACGATCAAATTCATAACGAAATTCCTCAAGAAAATGTCAGTTAAGATATTCCTGTTGAAGATAGTCTCACTGCCCAACAACATACCCTATTGTGGAATGAAGGACAGTATTTAGGTATAGCACCTGATGAACAAAATGTGCCTCAAAGTTTTCTATTTGATGAACATGCCGAGGAACTATCTTTTCCTTCAATTTATATTACTTTACGGGCAAAGAAATTTCACTTCTGGCATGCGTACATAAGTACATATACCCTTTTTTAAAAGAAAAATGTGAGGAATTTATTCAGAAATTAGATTAAAAATCGACTGTTTTATTTTGATTCGATTCTTTTATATTACACTTTGAATACGTTATAAATTAATATTCTAACTTTAGTGACTTGTAGGAAACTGATATACTGTGATTTTGTCAACAATACATTGTTGACAGACGAGTTTTTTAGAGATTATTTTTGGTAATATTCCTTGTGATATAATATATATTTTTAAAAATTCATATTTATAAAATTAATTTTTTTTATTATAGAAATTTGAGTAATCACTCCGAATATTTGTATATTTTTTTCTATCTCTTAACAGAGTTCTTTCTTAATAGTATTTTAATAATATGAATATCATTAGATTGTTTTTATTTACATTTATTTTTAAATGGTTTTAACGAGTGCATTTTTATATTCGTTACACAGATTAATGCGAATCTGTTTGTCAAATATTTCTTAACATTTTAAAACTATTTTCATTATTGACATTATAGGCACGAGTGTTTGCACAGGAGATAGTGGAGGAGGTCTAATTGTACCCAGAAAAATCAATAACGAAACACGATATTTCTTAATAGGAATTGTTAGTACAGGTCCGTTCAACAAAGATTCTTGTGATTCTTATCAGTTCACAACATTTACTCTTATTAAATCGCACATTGAGTGGATAAACGAAACAAAGTTTAAATTTGAAAACTGGTAAGTTTTCACATCCTTATTATGAATATCTGTTCGTAAATTATTACTGAGAAATTTGCTTTCCAAGTATGTAATTTGTTCAGTATATCACATATATTTACAAATGATGTTGCGATATATATACAAATTAGATGACGCTTGGCGCTATTGTGACGCCATTGATTGATTAGCATAAATATTTTAATATAACTTTTTTCTTCACAAATGCGTTTGTAATTTTCATGATTTTAAGGTCTCCCTACGATTACGGTTGTTTTTTACCAGATCTTCCATCTTTTGGTTCTTACATAATAGATACGGAGATTCCAAATAGAAATGAGTTACTTCCTGGAAGTCTTGTACCGCATTATACGAAACTAAAATATTCATGCAACAAAGGATACAGAATACATGGAAAACAATCAATTACTTGCAAGGAGAAAAAGTGGGATGTTAACAATAATCTTCCAGCATGTTTTCGTAAGTAATTTATTTTATTGTATTTATATAATAATAAGTCGTTTCTTTTAAACTTTTTTTAAATCACTATGTACATAGTGAGTATGTACCCTTTCTCTCTCACACACACGCAAACACACAATATGTGTATATATAAGTTATATAACCCATAAAACCTTGACATTCTCGATGATGGCTAGTCGCACGGGACAGCATATATCAACCAGCATATAACGATTGTTTACATAATATCTCTCTGACAAGAGATATAGAATTTTCTCGAACCATGAAATACATCATAATCAATGATGTCATTAATTATGATGAATCAAATAACAGAGGTCCTTCTGTAAATTAAGACAACCTGAAAAGTTAGTTCTACTTATGAATTCGAACAGCTCTAATATAGCATTCGAATAGTTTATATTAAGAGAGCTCCTCGAGCCGCTGTGGTGATATTGTGGTGGATTTTTGTGTAATATTTGTCTAATGTTGTTATTAGCTGATAAATAAAATGAATTTGTTTATAAAATTGTGCATCTAGTGTTAATTGTTAAGCCAGCCCAACCGCTAACCTATCCTGAGTAGCCCAATTTTATAACATATATATATATATATATATATATAATCAAAATGAATGCTTACTACATGTTCTCACTTAATGAAATGAAAAATTGGTCTTAACCCAATTGCATTTGTGAGCGAAATAACTCGCGTTCGACGATTGTCGCTTATCATCAGCAGTGGACTATTTCGCTCTCAGCAATATTCTCCTGTCGCCGTCAAATTTCATGAGTGTATTATGAGCAGTATAGAAAGATTTCAAGGCTCAAAAATTTCGAAATATTAGGTTGGCAAATATCTCCCTTCCGCCTTCTGGTCTTTTGAATTTCGCGGCTATGTACAAAAAAAAGCGGAAGGGAGATACTTGCCAACCTAATATATAGCTTATTACCCTCAAGTATTTCTTTATTCATTATTCTTCAGACCTCTTTGACCGCTGTTAACACAATAGTTATTTCTAATCTAAATACAAATTTTAAAAACAACTTAATTTTATAACTTAAAATTAAATAAAATATTATTTGCACAATGAATGGCAACCATTTTTCCGATTTGGAGTCCAGCATGGAAATAGACAGAAGTCGAAAGCGTGTGCGTCTTATTCCACACAGTGATAAAAAAATTATAAATTATGTGATTCTTAAACAAGATATATACATAACTTCAAAATATACATTAGGAAAGACAAGATTGATTCTGGATATGCTAATAAAAATGTTGTGGTGAATTTAATGAAAGAGAGTGAACTATTGCATTAAGGGTACTGCCTTTGTATAGATAGCTGGTACAGTTCACTGACTTTATATCGTGAACTGTATAATAGCAAACAAATGTTGGTGATATAGCAAGAGTAAACAGAAAAGGAATTAGAAAAGGGAGAAGCTGCTATATTTTCAACAGAAGATATAGCTCCAGTAAAATAGAAAGATGTGGTTATGTTAACAATACATTCTTTAGATTTTTCCGAGACGGGAAAAGTAAACCGATGCAGTAGAGAAAAAATTTTGAAACCAACAGAAATAATAGATTATAATAAAAATATGGGTGGAATTGATATAGGCGACCTCTCATTCTCCAAATTGTGTAAATTTCGCACAATGCGTAGATGTCGCAAAGCGTATAAAAATATTTTTTTATTTTGTGGATACGATGCAGTTAAATAGTTATATCCTCTCCAAGAAAAATAAAAAGGATCGAACCACAAGAATACCTCTAACGGAATCAAAAGGAAGAAAAACATCAAAGCGATGGAATGTATTTTTATCTAAGTCTCTTAGAAGAGGAACTGTTTTTAAATGCGATATACCGTTATGTATAGATCATTTTAAAAATTACCATATTAATTTAAAAAATCTACGAACTATCTCAGTTTATTTAATGTACAAATGTATAATATTATCTTCGGTCTAATCATTACACGTAATTTCTAAGTAAAATCAATAATAAACAAAAATACAAGAACTACCGTTGTGCAGTAATGCGCGGTGATACGAGCCGGCTGTTAATTGAACGTCTCTGATGTGTAACGCTTTAGTAGCGATTTTAGAGCTGTGATGCAAATGGGTTAAATACTAAAATAATATATTGACTTCTATAACACAAAGAAGTATTAAAATATTTGAATGTAATAATTTTTCCCTTTATGATAATTATTTTAAAAAAATACAATAAACAAAAATAAAAATTATAATTTGAAATTTTTTAATTTAAAAATAAAATTATATTATTCAAATTGAAAAAAATATGCTGTACAGAAAAAGATATACGTTTAAAACAACAAAAATAAAAATCGATTATTTAAAAAAAGGAAATACAAAAACTAATACATTTCACACATATGAATGTTCATGATTTATATTTTCTTACATAGTCATTGTTTCGATAATAGCCTCAAAGCTATATAACATAGACTGCACTGATTTTCAAAACAATTCAGAAAGAATGCTCTTTAATGCAAAATAAAAAAAATCCATAAATTATTGTTGTTTTTTTTTGGTTCATCTACTGCTAATACTATTTTTAACTTCAACCGATAATTTATCAATAGGATTTATGTCCGGAGATTATATCAATTACAATAATACCTCGACTTACGCTACCCCGACTTACGCGATTGTTGATTTTCCATTCCCGCTTTGTCTCTCACCGCAACAGGTATCTGTAGTGTTTCTCTTGCTGTGATAGATCTGGACGTGTTTCGCGCAAACTCTACATTCACGAACGCACTCTAGAGTAACGAAGTTAAAATTATTTTACTTTATGTTTTTTAAACCCTTTAAAAAAATTATGTCATCCAAACAAAGTAAATCTAATTCTCCTGCATTGAATAAGAAAAGAAAAATGTTATCTCTGGAATTTAAACTGACATTATCAAGGATTTTGATAGCAAAATGAAAATTTGTGAATTGACAAAGAAGTTTGAGCTACCAAAATCCACAGTAAGAACAATCATAAAAGATATAGAAAGAATTCTCGAAACTGTGAAAAATGCTCAATCCTTGATCTCAAGCATAATTCATAAACGTCATGGTATTATTGCTGAGATGGAAACAACGCCAGAAATTGATCATGTCGCTTATGTGATAGAAGAAGTTGTCAATCTTTGCAGGCAATTAGATTTGAAAGTCGAAGATGATGATGTCAACGAGTTGTTGGATTCACATAGTCAGGGGCTGACAATTGATGAGCTCATAGTAATGCCGTGAGCAAAACGTTACTGAAGAATCTGACACTTCAAAGTCGGTTTCACCAGAAAAGCACTTAGCAATTGCAAGCTTGATAGAAATTCTCGGCTTAATTGAAAAAGACTTACAAATATTATTAAATATAGATTCCAATGAAGAATGCGTTATAGCTACAAAGCAAGGAATAAAAAAATTATTAGCTTGCTACGAAGAAATTCTGCGTGAAAAAAAAGAAGACATTGTGTCGTCAGACGAGTTTGTTAGATTTTATGAAGCCATCGACATCGAAATAACTTCGTCTTAAGTAACTCATTTATTTTTTTAATATTTTATATTAATATGTATAAAGAACTACAATTTTTATTAAATATTGTTCTTCTAAACTAGTGTTTTTGTTAGTCCTTGATCCCAATTAAACAAAATTTAATGTATTTCTATGCAAAGTTTTACCCCGACTTACGCGATTTTCGTTGGTCCCATCAATCGTTTATCTTCGGGGTATTACTGTACTTCATAATTGAAATCATATTCGTATGAAACTATTCCTTCGTTACCCTGGGCAATGTGTATAGTATTATTATTTTGCTAAAACATCCAGAGCAGTGGAACATTATCTTTCCTATAAAACAGCGTTATTCTAATAAAAATTATCCTGTAATACCTAAAGTTATTTTTTCCTGAATGAAGTGATTGTTAACTAAACCATATGTATTTATCAATCGGTATATATATATATATATATATATATATACATATATATATATACACATATACATATATATATATATATATATATATATATATATATATATATATATATATATATATATAATTTCAAAATTCCATAAAAATAAAATTCGTTCTCGTTTTCAGGAACATGTAATAAAATCAATTCTACTGAGTTAGAGATTGAATATTTATTTGAAAATAGAATAGGACCAAGTGAAGATTATATACTACATGAAACAAGAGCACTGCTCCGTTGTAAAGACATTAATTATGAACTGGAAGAATTTTCTTATAATCAAACAACGTGTCGTGATGGAAAATGGACAAATCCACTTCCAAATTGTATAGCAAGTAAGTATATATTATATGCTTATATATATATCGTATTGATTATAAATTGAATCTGTCATATTACACCTTCATAAAAACCTAAACGAATATTTTAGAAACAGCTCTTATGTTGTGTATGGAGTAGATGTAACAATTCTCTGTTCATTAATCTCAATTATCTTAATAAATTGTGATTACGAATTATACCAAATAATAACAATAATAAAAATTATTTCTATTGATCATCACTTTATGACTGTTGTCTGAGATATGGATCATGTTTCTTTATCTTTTTTTCACATTAATCACGCGAAAATTAAATTTTCTCTTGTCGAAAAGACAAACTTTCTGTTTGAAATTAGTTACACCTTCATAAAAACTTATGTATCCTCATTTTTATTTATTTCTGCTGTGTTATTGTTGCCTAATCTGATTTTTCCCTACGATTATTTAATATAATGTAGTTTTAGATTATATACGTATTAAATTGGAGATTATTTAATGTTAATTTCTAAACTATTTCTTCCACGCAACATACTATCTCTTATATAATTTTTGTATAATTTTGCTTGGTTGTGTGCCCTCTTTTGCTAATATAAAAATTTATCGTATATTAATCAATTTACTATCTCTTCTTTTTTGTTGAATTTCCGTTTTAAAACGATTTTTTAAAAATAAATAATAATATTTTAAGAAATTTTAGTCAGCTCTGTGTGATTCTTAAGTTGTAAGCTGATTTTTAATGTTAGGAGACATTAAATCGATATAATAGTAATTATATATATATATATATATATATATATATATATATATATATATATATTAGGTTGGCAAGTATCTCCCTTCCGCTTTTTTTTATTATTATTTTTTTTGTACATAGCCGCGAAATTCAAAAGACCAGAAGGCGGAAGGGAGATATTTGCCAATCTAATATATATATATATATATATATATTTCTAAATTTAAGATTAATTTGAAAGTGTATTCAGTTTTATCGAACAATATAAATGTGGAAATTCAATTATAAACAATACAAATATAGAAAAAAACTTGTGACTTATAACATTGAATTTTTCATTACTGTACGTTATTATGATATGTACTATTGTAGAATACATTGCATTTTTCATATATAATTACAATTACAAAGAAGTACAAAACTAAAGTCAAATTATATAATGTTATCGACAAAATTGTAAATTAAACTTCTAATTAATTAAATAGAACTTTGCATTGAAGGACATGCTATTTGATAGAATTGAATCATAAATTCGTATATTTATATAGATAATTACACTGAAATGCAATTAAACTGAATGTTCATTTGTAATGTGCATGAATTATATTTATTGGGAATAAATATTCTCTCGTCGGTCTATTAAACTAAAAATAAAATAAAATATGTACTTTAATAATAATAAGATATTATACTTTTTCAGTTTGTGGTATGAACGGTGTTGAGACAGATAACGATTTGAATCGAATATCGAATTCGATTTCAGGACAATATCCATGGAATGTTGCAGTTTATAAAAATGTCAACAACGGTTTATCACTAGAATGTGCTGGCACAATTATTTCTTTTTTCGTCGTTCTTACCGGTAAATTTTGTCTACATAGAATTTATTATTAAACATTACTGTTATAATATTGTTATTCAATGAAATTGTTAATTTAATTTTCGAACATAACTTTAATTATATTAATATTTATTTATTAGTTTAATTGATATAATAATTGAGACTTTCGTATATGAAATGAAATTAAAATGAACGGAATTATGTAGATACATATAATTAACGAAGATGAAATGATCATATTAATTTACCATTTAACTTTAAATCTAGGCTCAGCTATATATAAATGTACATATTTATGTGTGTGTATATATATATATATATATATATATATATATATATATATATATATATATATATATAGATACATAAATAATTTATATTTGTCTGTAATTTTCAGAATCTAATTGTATAAATCAAAATTATCAAGATCGATATATTGTAGTAGCAGGAACTAATAATAAAATTATAAATCCTTTTATAATCGATAAAAACACTCAATATTCAACTGTGAGTATAAAATATAAACGAATATAATGTAGTTTATAATAATTCTAATTTTAATTTTTGAGTATAAAAATAAAAAAAAATAACAATGAATCAATCAATCAATGTATTTTATAATAAATGTACTCGTATATACCGTAGCCCACAAAACTATTTGTTATCCATATATATTATACATACGTCTATCTGTTGAAAAAGTTTAAAAAATATTAAGAACACAATGTTTTTTTTTTATTTATATACTTATATGTGCATGAGAATTGAAAATTAAAATTTACTACTAAATCAAACTAAATTTATTCTTCAAATATAGATTTTATTATAAATAAGTTTAAAATTGATCTCACAAAATTGTGACTACTTCAAGTAGTTCATATGTTTATTTTAACTAATTTAGGAATTTGTATTTTGTTGATCCACTTTTCAGCTTTTGAACTTACTATATGTGATTTTTTCATACTATTGATCAAATTTTCTATAACCTTTGAAATGATATTATTTTAAATTTCGAAAATTGATTTTTTTAACATTTTCCCTTATTATTTGTACCTCTTGAGTATCCTATAGATTTCAGTCCATAAGTTCTGAATGTAATTTACGTCAGGATTTTTAAAAATGCAATTAACAGACATGATATGTTACATGAGAGCCGCATCCTAACGATATGATCATTGTGTTTAGGATCATTTTCATGTTGAAAGCAAAAATTATTATTTGTTTTATAACTGTGGTGAATTCACTTTGATATTTTGTATTGATATTTTTATAATAAAAACGCTTTGTTGATGACGACATTATCATCGAAATGCGCATTAGCTCATTATCATTATAAATAACAAAGTAAGTAATAAGTAATTCTTGAATACTTAAAAACATATTGTGGTGTTGAAAGTGAAAATTCATTTGTGTTAAAGCAAAAATTATCTTCTAGTTCTTGTTGTACTATAATCTTTTCAAATTTTGATGTAGAATATTAAAACATTTTATTTTATTAATAATTATTCTTATTGATATACATTAGAGATCCGATACAATTATGAACACATAGCTCCATACTATTATAGATCGTACTCAGTATTTTTATGTAATATTCAAAATTTTTAATTCAAGTTCACCATTTACTCTTCTCTACACAATACTTCATCTATCCTATTTAAAGATATTATATATAAGTTTATCTGGAAATATAATTCGTTTCCAAATGAAATCTCTCTGTTTACCTGTATATTTATATATACAAAGTTACATTTAATACGATTTTTTTGATCAATGAAAGATTTCATATTCGGATATATTCTAATCGAAAATTCCCCAAGTAGAGTTGTATTATAGTGATTATATTATAAAAACAGGGAATCCTATTAACAAATTTAATGCAACGAATAATTTTTTTATTCAAATTTAAACTTCTATATAATAAAAGCTTCACATACACAAAATAAATTGATGAATTTATTAGTAAATTTTAAATTCCATATTAATATTTTCCAACTGTTTTGCTTCTAGTTGTTTGTCGTGCAATAAATGTCAATTTCGGCGTATTGCAGTTTTATTAAAAAATTAAGATAACTTACTTTTTGGTACTTTTTGAGGTACCTATTGAAGTGTTAAAAAAATTGGTGTGTTATATAAAAAAAAATTTATTTCAAATAAATTGACAAAGAATAAAAAATTATTAATATTTGGTGGAATATTCCTTAGTCTGTATGATTGCTGCACAATGTCGAATTATTGAGTCAATTAAGTTTTGAGATCAGTTGATAGGGATAGCCTTCTAAGCCTTTCCAACTGCCGCCCATAATTCATTTTTATTTTTTAATTGTTTTATTTTCAATTGCCAGTTTAACGTCGCCCCACAAATTTTCTACCCGATTTAGGTCATATGACTGCGTTGACTAATTCATTGATGCAATTTTGTGGTCATCAAACCATTTTTTGCCGACTTAGATGTGGCTTCGGATCATTTTCTTGTTGTAGCAGCCATCTAAACGGTATTTCGAACTCCGCATATGACAACATAATATCACATGATATATCAACATATTTTTGGGTATGCATAATGTCCCTTATCCAAAAAATTGTACCCACGCCACTATAATAAAAATATGTCCATGTAATTATTCCACTGGATCCATGTTTGACGATCTTTATTGTGTACTGTGGAAATAATTCCTTTTTTGTGACCTGCTAACGTATCACTTGTCACGATCAAACGCAAATAAATTGATTTTGCTTTCGTCGGTTCATAGAATATTTTTCCACTTGGTCACAGGCCAGTCGCAATGTTCTCGTGAAAATTTCAAGCGATTTAAAACATATTTTTTATTTAGCAAAGGTACTTTACGAGTACTGTGGTTATGAAGCTTGTTTTAATTAATGATTTTCTAATTTTTGATGTTGTTACTTTCAGTTTCAAATATTTTTTTATTTCTGTTGAAGTAGTAAACTTGGAAACTTTTCTATTGCTGTTAAAGTAGCAAACTTGTAAACAAATTTTTTTCAACCATTTTTACGATTGTTCGTTTTACATCTTCATTAATTTTTTTCTTTCGTCCGCGGCACTCAACCTATAGATGCTATTTTAAAGCATTTGTTACCATATTTTGGGAGTAATTCATTATTTTGACAATTTCTTTTTTAGTTTTGCCTTTCTTTCTCATGTTTAAAATCATATGACGCTCCTCAGGTTAGCAGTTTTCTCAACGACCAATTTTTTTGAACAAATTCTAAACTTTTAAATTTCATTTCCTAATTTATAATTAAGGAAAAGATTTATAACTAACTTAACAGAAACAAAAAGTTCAAACAGAAATTATATTTAATTTTCTTATAAAATTCAGAATGTTTAAAATCACAACTATTTTTCACATTTTAATATTCATTCGACAAGAAAAAATTAAAAAACACAAGCCACCTTCGTTTTTTAATAAAACGATAATTCACGGAAATTAATATTAAAGAAATAACTGAGAAGCAAAACAGTTTGAGAATATTAATTGTATTCCCAACTTTTATTGATTTCTTTCTATAACAAAGACTTGCCTCTATTTTTGTTCACACCACTGTATATGTGTATATAATTATCAAGGCACTTCGCTTTCTACTCGTTTCGCCCGTCGACAGCTGTACTTGTTTCTATTTAACAATCTAAAAAAGTTTTAAAAATGAAACGTTTATAAAGCTGTATTATTGCTTTTGTATAGATGATGTTTATTATATTGTAGATTGGTTATTGATTTGATTTATTATTTTGTGCATTCAAATCTATTAATTAAATTAAAATTTGTTTTATCTAAAAAACTGTATAAAAATTTGCCCGAAAAGTCTGCCTGAGAATCTATATATTTTTATTTATTTTTTTGTTTGTTTTAATATGGTATAAAATTTATATTTTAGTAATTTTCGAAAAACTTCGAAAACGGAATTTTCACATCATTATGTAATTGTAATCATTAATGTTCGGAGTAGCATGAGTATTAATACCATTAATTTTGTGATAGTAGTTATATATTATAAATATATATATATATATATATATATATATATATATATATATTCAATTAATTAGATGAATCCATTTTTCATTATAATTTTTGTAATTTTTCATATTATTATAATTTATTATTTTGTTAAAAAAATAATATTATGTTTATTAGTCAAACATTTTATTTCTTTAAAAAAAGATATAAATGCAATTTTTAATAAATACATTTATTACATTTTCTTTTGACTTAATATCAGTAATTATTTGTAATATTATAAATTTTTAAATATGTTTGTATAATTATTTTAAATATATTGATAAAGTTTATTTTTTCAACAACAACTAACACATTTACTTATATAAAACAATTTTAATAATTATTACATTAGAATTGTTGTTTTACAACTAACTGATATATTATTTTTGAAAGTAAAGAAATATATTATTATTAACTTTGAAATTGTGGTTGAGAATTTGATATCATTTGGATGTAAACGCAAGAGAAATATTTTTACTGATTAAATATAGTCATAAAAACTATGAAAAAATAATTGAATTGTTTGAAAATTATAATAATTAATGACGTTTATAAAATAGTAATAAAAGCTATCTTTTCATTTATTTTAAATTTAATTGAATCTAAGTTATTAGTAATATTTTAATATTATATTTTATTCAGTTTCGTTAATATTTTAACATATTTATATAAATTATTTGCAATTTTATGTATATTTATGTATGTATATATATATATATATATATATATATATATATATATATATATATATATTATATACAAATATATTTCATACCAACATATATTTTAAGCAAATCTAATTTTAACTAAAGTACAAATAAAAAAAAGATATTTTTTGTTTGTTTAAGGTCTTTAAAAAGGTTGTGTATTATTTTTTTGATATAATCATTTTGAAAACTCGTTTTAATATTACTACGTTTGTGCGTCCTGTATGTCTTCAATCTTTGCAAAGAATTCATAAAAAAAAAGAAAATATAACACTTGAGGTTAGTAAATGAAAGAGGTTTGTATAAAATAATGTATTTCAAATAATAATTGATTTTAACACAAATAAATTACAATATTTATATGCGAATATACATACACACATTAATATTATAGTTAGTGTCTACAGATGATATTTTTTTAGGTTAATATTTTTTATTGCTAATTTATTTTAAATATATCAATGAATTGGTCTATTTGTAATGTTTATTATTTACCTATCAGGTCATGTAATATGAAGTGTTGGATTATTCAAGGAGAAATGAAAATCGATTTTTTAATTCAAATAAACATTTTATTATTGAAAATAAGCACCATTAGCTTGTATACACTCTTTCCAATGTATTTCCAACAAAAAAATTCTCTTTCGAAAAAGTCGCGGTCTTTAGAAGTCGCAAAGCCTGTAAAGGTCCTTTCGACCTCATTCATATTATGAAAAGTCTTATTTCGTATGTAGTGTTGCTAACTACGAAATAAGTAGTAATCTGTTGGTCGAAGATCAGGTAAGTATTAAAAATTTTCTTCCCATTTTATGAATTTTATGAAGATTTTCATCGCAGTTACAACTCTTCTCAAAAAGGGTGTCCTATTGTTCCTCAAATAAAGCGAACTAAAAATTTCAAACCCTCGCTGCATTTGTTTATCATTCAAATCAAATGGAACCTATTTATCGAGCTTTTTAACCATTCCCATATTATTGAGATGGTTATCGATGATTTTGCAACACATTTCAAATGATTCTGCGAGAGAAGACAATGTTTGAGAGAGATCAGCTTCCACCAGCGCTCGAAGAACATTATCATCAACAAGAACAGGTGGTTTTCCGCAAAACTTATTCTTAAATTCTTTTCTCTACAATGGAATTTTTCGAACCATCTCTGCACGATTCGTTCATTAACGGATACCATCACCAAACACAATGTTGATATTACGAGTGGCATGTGCCACGCTATTACCCAATTTGAACTCGTACAAAAAAAATAACCATTAATTCCTTGGTCTACACCATTATACAAAATTTCTGCAAAAATTACAGTTATCCAAATTTCATTGCAAAAATTACGATAACTTATTGAGAACTGTATGAACTTTAAATAGGCACAAAAAAACTTATAACTTCTAAACATATAACTAATCACTTGAACTACCAACTTGTGACTGATAAGAAATCTGACAGTTCATATTACATGACCTAATAGAAATAAATTTTGTTCATTATAAAAAAATTTAAAATCAAATAAATTTAAATAAAAAATAAAATTCATAACATAATAATATTTTTCAACTTTTATATGAGAAAAATTCTTTAAATTATAAATTTTTGCACCACTTATTTTTTTTATAATGTTATCAATATATATATATATATATATATATATATATATATATATATATATATATATATAAATATATATATAAGTACTATAAATAATAACCATAAGTGCGATGAAATAAAATTGTAAGTGTCGTTTTTTCGATTTATTTTCCTAATCAATTATTTTTTTTGGCAACTTATAATTGATGTCAACACGCAATATATTTCATGCTAATTAAATAGACCCTATTAATAACATTGCATATTTTAACAAAAATATCTTTTATTTCGAATACGTTCTTAAATTTCAAATATAAAACAAAAAATGCACTCATCAATTAAACAATAAAAATTTGAACAAGTATTAACAGACGTTTTATTGAATTTAAATGCTTTTTTTCTAATTTCAGATTCCATTTTGGACTGAAGAAGATGATGATTTAAAAGCTTTAAAATTTGAATCAAATATATTTTCTAATGATACTTCCAAAACTCGATTATATTTGGCAACAAATTATACATGTAAACATGATAATAATATGTATTCTATAAAATATATAAAGCTAAATGAAAACGTATAAATATATATATATATATATATATACGAGGGTCGTTTGATAAGTCCGTGTAAATTCCGAAAGATGGCACCACTGGTGCATATCAAGGTTATTTTTAATTAGTAGCACCTCTTGGAAGAACACACATCAAGTTTCAGCCATATCGGTCTATTCCTTTGTGTTTGACAATCGTTGGAATCAAGGAAATCGAGTGATTGTCAAATAATGGACGAAAAAGAATTTCACGTGTTGATTAAACACTACTTCATTAAAGGCAAAACGCCTCAGGAGACTAAACAGAAGCTTGATAAACATTATGGTGACTCTGCACCTTCGATTAGTGCGGTTTATAAGTGGTTTCAAAATTTTCGGAGTGGCCATATGAGCACAAGAGACGCTTAACGTCCTGGACGCCCTATCGAGGTCACCACTCCAGAAATCATTGATAAAATCCATGATATGGTGATGGATGACAGAAGAGTGAAAGTGCGTGAGATTACTAGTGCTGTAGGCATCTCGTGTGAACGGGTACATAATATTTTGCACCAACATTTGGACATGAAAAAGCTATCCGCCAGGTGGGTGCCGCGATTGCTCACGATCAACTAAAAACGAGGTCGTGTGAAGTGTTGCAAGAACGGTTTGCGGCTGTTTCAGCGAAATCCGCAGGACTTTAAGCGTCGTTTCATCACTGTAGATGAAACATGGATACATCACTGCACTCCTGACACCAAAGAGCAGTCTAAACAATGGGTTATCGAGGGGGAATCTGCTCCGAAAAAGGCGAAAACAATTCCTTCGGCCGGGAAGGTTATGGCGACTGTCTTTTGGGATTCGCAAGGAATAATCTTTATCGACTATTTGGAAAAGGGTAAAACCATTACAGGTGCATATTATTCATTGTTACTGGATCGTTTTAAAACCGAGTTGCAAGAAAAACGTCCCCGATTAGCCCACAAAAAAGTCCTCTTTCATCACGACAACGCACCAGCTTACACTTCAGCAGTTGTGGCCGCAAAACTAATGGAAATAGGGTTCCAAATCATTTCACATCCCCCCTATTCTCCAGACTTGGCTCCATCAGACTATTATTTGTTCCCTAATATGAAGAAATGGCTCGCGGGAAAAAGATTTTATTCGAACGAGGAGGTGATTGCAGGAACGAATGACTATTTTACAGACTTGGACAAATCCTATTATTCGGAAGGGATCAACAAACTAGAGCAGCGTTGGATGAAGTGTATAAGCCTAAAAGGAGACTATGTTGAAAAATTAAAACGATTTATTCGAAAAAATGAAGCAGTTTTTATTTTTACACGGACTTATCAAACAACCTCGTATATTATACATACATACATACATACGTACATACATACATACATACATACGTACATACGTACATACATACATACATACATACATACATACATACATACATACATACATACATACATACATACATACATACATACATACATACATACATACATACATACATACATACATACATACATACATACATACATACATACATACATACATACATACATACATACATACATACATACATACATACATACATACATACATACGTACATACATACGTACATACATACATACATACATACGTACATACATACGTACGTACATACGTACGTACATACGTACATACATACGTACATACATACGTACATACATACGTACATACGTACGTACGTACGTACATACGTACATACATACGTACAAACATATACATACATACGTACATACGTACATACATACATACATACATACGTACATATGTACATACATACATACATACGTACATACGTACATACATACATACATACATACATACATACGTACATACGTACATACATACATACATACATACATACGTACATACGTACATACATACATACATACATACGTACATACGTACATACATACATACGTACATACGTACATACATACATACGTACGTACATACGTACGTACGTACATACGTACATTCATACATACATACATATACATACATACAGTAAACCCTCCTATAACGTAATTGATTCGTACCGCGTTATAAGAAACTCAGAATTAGTACAAATCAGATTAATTCGTACCGCGTTATAAGAAACTCAGAAATAATACAAATTAGATTAGTTCGTACCGCGTTATATGGAAACCACATAAAGTGAATCTCGGAAATAAATAAATTGTACATAAATCAGACCGATTTGTTTTCCATTATATAAAAATTGCATTCTCAAAGCCCCAAGTTATGATGCATTCGGGTATTAAATAAAATTTTATAATACAAACAGCAAGGAATGTGATAGTTCATAAAAAAATATAAACTAAAAAACTTGTTTCCAATAAAAAAACTTAATTTGATATTAGACACTTTTAACATTCATCATCACTGTCAAATATTAGTAGCCTAACTATTTCTTTTAATGGGTCTAATATCCTCCTCACTTTGCAAATCTTCATCTTGGTTTTCAAATGTAGTTTTATTTTGTAATTCTACCAAAACTTCTTTATATGGAGCCAAGCAATTTTGTAATTCTCTTTTAAACTTTGCACTGCGCATCGTTGAAGGATCATTTTGAGTAAAATGAAGTTCTAATTCTTTACCCAAATCTAGTCCTTTTTTCACATCATATAAACTGAAGTTTGGTACTGATTCGTTATCCGTGTTTTCTTCTACCAATGCATTTGAGGTAGATGTATCAATTAATTCCATCAATTCCTCCTCATTTAAACTTTCTTCCCAAAGTAGTTCTTTACATCTTCATGGTTTATAGCTTCAAATCGTTCGCCGTTTAAACCAAAAGCAATGTTTACTATTTCTGTAATTGGGGCTGAAATATCATTTCCTCTTTGAACCATTTGAGGCAAAAGAGGTTTCCAACATGCATTAAGTGTTGATGGTTTAATTTCCGTACAAGCTGATGACAATTCGAATATAATCTAAAATAGAAAATTCTCTTCATATTTGAATAAGAATTTTATCTTCATCATTTTCTAATCTGTCTTTTCTCATCATTTTCTAATGATTTGGAAAAATTGGCGTATGTAGTATATTTTAAAAGTTTGAATGAGTCCTTGATCGAACGACTGTATCAATGAAGTGCAGTTAGGGGGAAGAAAAACAATGTTTACATTTATATGATCCAGTTCCTTGCTATGCTTTATCGTTTATTCATTTATGGGGGAAATCCCAGATAACTGAAATTGATAAATGTGATCCACACTAACTACAAAAAGAGAATTCTCCATTAATTTCAACCGCTAAAATTTAATACATAGAAAAAAATTTAAAAAAATTTTTTTATGGAGTGGAGTATGTATGTTTTTTATTATTATAATTAATTTTATTAAATAACAAGTCTTATAACTTTGTGCAATTTTAATCCAACATGGAAATGATTTCATAATTTCTTATGCAAAATTCTATCCAAAGCTTAGCTACAAAAAACTCGTCTACGTGATTTGTAATGTTCTTTGAACTATTGAAAACTATTCCATTTAATCTATTTTGGAACAATAAATATAGATGATAGTTTATAAGAACAAGAGTTTGTGAATTTAATCATTGTAAAAAACATTGCGGTGAAATAATTGTCGATTGTGACTGTGAATTGAAAACAACATAGTTTTGCTTTTTTGAATATACCTTTAAAGCCTTGTTTAGAGGTCACGAGTTTTCGGCCGAGCATTACACTCGATCGAGTAGTAAATAACGTTATTTAATTATGACGTAGATTTATTGTTACTATTTTGGATACATGTTAAGATATGTGTGTGACATTTTGTCAGAAGTTTTTTTCTCCTACGATTTAAAACTCAACTAACACACCGATTAATTTTTTACTATTGAGAATTTTTTATACATTTCGAGTTTTCATTTAAAATGAAAATTTCAATACTTACGCATTGTTTGTTCACTACAACTAACTTACAAATGTCATATCCAGTTAACACTAAATGAAATCTAAAACTATACTGCACTGGCACTAATTATTGACCAAATTATTAATTAATTAATTGCACTGCGCTGGTGCACTAGCACAATATTGTAAACCTAGGGATACCAGGCTTCTAACCCATTCGCACAACATGGCGACGTGGACGATAAAGGATGAGGTTAAGTGTGATTTAGGGGAAAAATCATACAAAGGGAGATTATTTTTCTGGTCTTCTTAGAATAAATATTTGGGCGATATTTAAGAAATTGTGATGATAACAATTATAAGATAACGATTAGTAGTCCAGACGATGAAGTTATCGATAAGCCTATATTAGATTTTGCATATAAAATTCGTATGAAAATGGATTTAGATGTGTAATGAATAAATTTGAAGTTCTTGTTTTAAAAAGTTATTGGTTTGGTTAACGAAGTGAAGAACGCTTCAGGCTTTTTTCAATATAATTTTTTTCTCTGTGGAGATATTTGGTGTTAAAATGGAGTAGAAAGTAAAGAATGCAAATTGTATTTTGGAAAATTAACCGGAGATTATGGAGATGTTATTAGTTGACGAAAGCGATTACATTTTGAAGTTCAGTGACGATGGAGTTGATGAATTCCGAGGAGTGAAATGATTCTGGAATGTAAAGTTGGGAAATGATGTTAGCTTTGAAGGTGGGCTAACATACATTTAATACGAGTATTTTAGTAATTAATATATTTGACTTGTGTGATTTAGCCTTTTTTGAAGTAGTTCATGGTGAGGTGCTCATCGGTGCACTTGACACTTCATAATAAGGCTCCGCAGATTCTCACGGCATGTCTATGACATTAACATCTATAATGCCATTAAGTGATTATATCGACGCCAATATACTTTGTAGTGTCATTTTATGTCTAAACTTTCACTCGGTAAATGATTATTACTCGGCTGAACTAGAATTCAATTACTCGTCATGTCTAAATTAGACTTAAGTGAATATATCAGGCCATTAATTATCTCTCTTTCTTTCTCTCCTCTCTCTCTCTCTCTCTCTCTCTCTATATATATATATATATATATATATATGTATGTATGCATTGACGTAGGATGAATTTGAATTGCATCAATGGTAGCTTTCATTGTTTTTAAAAAAATATTTTTCACTTAATAATATTGTAACGAATACTTCTCATCACATAACAATAATAAATTAAAAAAAATTATTGTTTTCATTACATTTGGGAAGCGATTTCTAAACTAGAACTGCTATGTATAATTTTCTTTAATATTTTTTTTTGCAATAATAACTAAATAGATATATTTATAGTTAGAATTGAAGAAATATCTGATAATTAATCTTTGCGCTAATTTAGTAATATAATGTACATTTTATTAAATTATCGCTAATGATTCGTTTACAGAAAGACTTTCGAAATCACGGAATATATTTGAGAAAAATATCTGGAACGAAGATCTCTTTAATTCTCAGATTTTTTACGCATCGATAATAATTTCACTACACAGTTTTTCCTTTAATAAAAAATAAACTTATCGTCACTTTAGCTTAATTAAAAGAAGAAATTTTGTAAATTTTAACAGCTAAGAATACACAGAAATATGGATTGTTAATAAAATCGTTGGAATTGATTGAATTTGTAATTTGTTTACGGTCTTTTCGAGTTATATGTAAAAATAATATACATTTTTTATTTTAATTTATAAGAATGCAGCATGTTAATTACGTATATAGTAATTGAAAGATTGCTACGTTGTTATAAAAATAATATTTAATATTGATATATCGGCTATATAACCATATAAACTTTTAAGAGAATTGTATTATTTATTAATGTTATTGTTTTATAGTAACATATTATATTGATGTTAATCATTTGATATATGTTTTTAATGTTTTGCAGCTGGATGGCTAATAGAGTTAGTAAAATTCAAGTCAAGCAAACGTTACTGTGTCTCAGGTTTTGGAAAAAAAGACAAGAATGAAAATAATAAGATACATTTTATTTTCAAAGAAGACATTGCATTTATTCAACCAATATTAGCAATAAGTGATATAAAGTGAGTTAATTGTATTAGCATTTGAGATTATTTTATTTTAAATCGGTATTTTTCGATAATTAAACATTTTTTTTAACAATTTCCCTCTATATTTCGAACAAATTTACAGCATTTTTTCTTAAATGTATGTTCAATGCATATATATATATATATATATATATAA
This sequence comes from Neoneuromus ignobilis, assembly GCA_029203775.1. Lineage (NCBI taxonomy): Eukaryota > Metazoa > Arthropoda > Insecta > Megaloptera > Corydalidae > Neoneuromus > Neoneuromus ignobilis. The sequence continues at coordinate 27,531,482 of CP092094.1, read as the reverse complement.
ATATACGAAGGTCGTTTGATAAATATAGTAAAAAAGTAAGAAAAACAAAATTGAAACATTTAATTTAATTAATTAATTAAATTAAACAATAGGCAAATTTACCATACTTATCAAACGAGCCTCGTATATATAATACATACATACACATCTCTCGTTTAAATGCTAGTGTCTGTAATTAAATATTTCTAGTCGATAATTTCTGTTATCAATATGTTAAATTTTGTCAAATGTACAATAATCAAACGAAAAATATCTATTAGATTCTCATTATAGCTGGTTCTTCATAATTTTTATTATATTTATCTTATTTCGTGTATCTGTTTTTATTATTACTGTTTTCTTTTTGTATTTTAACGTACATAAAAGGGATGTTTTTTAGGTTAGATAGAACTTTCATATAGAAAGCTGTCAAGTCAAATTCGTGATAATTTTTATACATATCAAGAGTGTAACTGCAAGATAATGTTTTGTATTTTCTGAGTCAGTAGTTTTTTTAATATATCACTAGCAAGGAAAAGTCTGTATACACTCATTCGATCTTTATTGATATCAACTGAAACATAAAAACACTATTGTTGTTAACAAAACAACTATTGTTTATTTTTTTTATAAAGTCCTAAAGATTAAGAAAATATTAATAAAACACCTTCAAAATATTAGCATTTTTTCTTTAGTTTATTATTTATAAATTTATTTTTTTTAATTTCCATGTGTAAAGAATTAGTAGTACATAAAATTAATAAAGAATATTTTTGTTTCAAATTTAAATTAATAAATTTCTTTTATTGAAAAATATTTCCGTATTGATAAGTGTAAGCAGACTTTTTTGACATAGTGTATATTTTTTTTGAAAAATATTATTAGTGTTAATAATTAAACATACAGTCAGTCACAAAAGCCATTGTACATCCCCATATTTTAACTTTTTTATATGAAAGAAAACTCTGGTCAACTAAATTATAAATATATTGAATATTACTTAGCTTAAAAATAATTTTAGTACAAAAATAAAATATATTGTTGAAATAATAACAACAAAATAAACAAAAATTAAATTATCAATGTCACAAAAGTGATCGTACGTTTACAAACACTAAATGCAATAATAGGTTTACAAAAAAATGTGTACTTTATGGGTCTCCCTTTGATTTTAACACTGCCTCTGATTTTTTCAGCACCGATTGGACCAGATTTTCTGTAAAAATGCAGGTATTTTCCGCCATTCCTCCTGTAGTACCTTTTTCAAGTATTATTTGCTAGAAATTAAATGTTTCTGAACATTTCTTTCCAATTAATCCCAGATGTGCTCAATAGGGTTTATATCTGATAACTGAGGTGAGGAAAACAACTATTTTGGCACATTATAGAGGATCTATTCATGAACAATTAGCGCAGTTTGCTTGGGATGTTGATCTTGTTGAAAAATCCATTCATTTCTCAAGTTAAGTTTTCGGGAATCTTCTTTCAAGTTTTCTCTCAAAATATTTAAATACTGCAATCTATCCATTGTTGTGTCAATAAACACCAAATTCTCCAATTCAGTTGCTGTTATTGACCACCAAATGATTAATGATCCTCCATCATATTTCACAGTAAGTACTAAGTTTCCTCTACATTTTCGCTCTTCCATCACATCCAAAAATATTAAACTTGCTGTCGTTCATGAACAGTACCCTTTTCCAAAAATCAAAATCCTTGTGGGAATAGACTTTTGCAAAATAAACCCTTTTTTATTTATTTCACTGATGAAAGGTTTTTTACAAGGCATGCGATCATGATAACCTGATTTTCTTAAAACTCTTCTGATTGTTTCTAGATGTACGACTTTTCCACAAGATACTTTAGGGTATTCGGTTAATTTTGGGGCATTTATCTTCAGGATATCAGTGATTTTTTTCAGTATTCTTGTTTCTCTTGCATTAAGAAGTTTCAGTACATTTTGTTGTTATATCTATTGATGTTTGACGAACCTTGTGCAACTGAGCCATATCGTTGCCAAAACTTGTGGTAACACGAACTTGCGTGGTGGTTTACTTGGGAAATCCCTCGCTTAGATGTTTACCGGGAAATTCACAAAGTTTTTTCCCAGCGTACGATCACTTATGTAATATTCAAATTTACATTTTCTTGATCTGTTGGCTTATTTTAGTAGAAATAAATTATTTGACCTTGTCGTTATTGTTAACTAGGGCCGTACTTATATACCTATATGAGTATTTATTGCATTGCATTTAGTTGGAAAGATCTGCAGAAAATACAGGGCGTACGATGACTTTTGTGACTGACTGTACATATATTTACATATGAAATCATAATTATAGTAAATAATATATTCTCATATTAACGGTTCTTATCAATGAAAATAATTCTATTTTCACAGTAATCGAATGCAATGATTATTATTATTATCATTAATACTTATTATAGGGATTATGAAATGAATGAATGCATTGTACCGAATACTTCGAAGTACATGAGAACTCTTGAATTCAATTATAGTCCAGGTGATACTGTACCAGATGGAACAAAAATCAAATACACTTGCGAAGAATATTTCTCTTTATATGGTTCAAAGGAAATTATCTGTAAGAATTCTACTTGGATTTATCCTCTTGGAAAACCATATTGTATAGGTAAAGTAAAATATTTAAAAATCATAGTCATATTTTTAAAGCACCGTATTGTATAGGTAAAGTAATATATTAATACTGAATACTGAAATATGAATACTGAATATTGGTTATTTCTTCAGTGTTTTCAACTTGCAATTTCGTCAGGTTCAGAAATATTTTCTAGTAATTTTTTTTGTTCTTTTTAAATAAACATCATCTACAAAACTCTGTTATATTTAATATCTTTATAGTATTTACTTAATTATTTATTTCGTTCATATTTCTAAATATAACTATTTAGTACATCTCTACATGAAAAATCTTTCTTTCCTGTGTAAGTATTTTTATTATGTTCATATTTTATCGTTTACCACAAACAATGTTAATTTATTCATTGTACACAAAACTAGATTAATAGTCTTAATTATAGTCCAAATTACTTAATATGTAATAAAATTGATATCGATAATATTATTTTTTATCTACATATGTTTTTTAAAATAAAAAAATATTTGTAATTTACAAGTTTGATTGAAAATAAATTATTCACCGTTAACGCGTACAATGCCGTTGAATTTATACAAAATACTAATCGTGTAGAAAACATTTACTCTGATTCAATGTAATAAAGCAATTATTCTCGTCGTTCGATTTTTATAGAACTAAATATGGTACATGAAATAAAGTGGACAATTATAATTTTCTTTTGTAAAATGCTACATATACTTTTTGTTAATTATATATTTTTTGTCGTTACATTTCTATAATATAATCTTAAAATATAAGTGCCCATAATTATAAAAGTTGTCTAAGACATATATTTTTTGTTTCGAGATATTTAAAGATTTGTGTTTGAATAAATTAAAAAATATTTTTATGCTATATAACAAAATATTTCAGAAATTATTTAGTCGTGGTAAATGAAAGCTTATTATAGCTGTGAAATTTTGTGTGAAGCTTATAAGGAAATGTGCTTTTTAAAGCTTGAAATGACTAAGACCATTTTCAAAATTAACTGAATGACCTACAAATGACTTAAAACAATAAAAAAAACACGAATTTTATTAGAAACAAACATTTTAATCAAATAATTCATTCACATTCTTTAATTATGTTTTTAAGTAATTCATTTTTATCATTTCTGATTTTTAATATTCTTTGGAAATAGCATTTTAAGTTTTGAGATATTTACGATGTTCCTGGTAAACTAGCGGGATGTAGGGTAGTAAATACATAATATCTTTATGTTTTTCTTCCATTATTGGTTTATTGGTGGTATATAATGGAAATAAGTGGATATTTCCATATATTGTAGGTCTTCCTCTTTTGGATGAATGGTCTAAAACATGGAATTCAGAATTATCATATAAAGAAGTTTTATAGAACATCTTATAAGGGTATTTTTTTAAGAATCTCATCCATTGTATTTTCAGCCAAGAAACAGATTCTCCCGCGGTATTTTCGACCCTTTTTGTCGTTGATTCTTCCAGTTGTTTCGTTGAAATAAAAACCTGCTGCGTCATTTATTCTACCAAAGATGGATTCTTTCTACTACATCGTTCTATTAATTCATAGTAATGTTTAGGGTTGAATAAGCAATTCGCGAGATCCAAACATTTTTTTGAGCAAAGGTAATCCTTATTTTCAAAAACATTATCACTAATAACTTTCAAATTTTTTGTCGTGTATTCTTCGTCACTATTTTCTTTAATTTTTCTGATATTTTGTGCATAAATAAATTCATTTCTTGTCCTCTTTTTTTTGTTTTACCTTGCTCCATTTCTGGAGTTTCTGAATTTACACGTAATATGTTTACAGTGAAGTCCTCGTTTAATTCATCTAAAGATGATAATTGTGTTATTCGTTTCCATTTCTTAGAAGTATTATTTTGATTTCGTGGTCGTATATCTGCAAATCAGATCCAAATAATTAACCTATTCACATATGTACGTTGACATGAACTTACCTGAACCGCTGTATGATGACATGTAGTAAAATAATTAATTATTTTTCCATGGATAATAAATTCGCAAGAGCGCAACTGACTTAGTTCATTATCAAAATAAACACTAAATGAATTCCATATAACGACACAATAGCTAACACATTTTAAGGGTTCATTTTTCAAAAGTTCGTAACAATTACATTACATTATTTTAATTTGAAAAATGTGATGCTCAATAACTGATAAATTCATTTTTTTTTAATTTTTAATTTAGACCACTTTCATAATTAAGGGCACACACACACACACACACATATATATACATATAATATATATATATATTATATGTATATATATATATATATATATATATATATATATATATATGTACATACAATCGCTCTTTGTAAACATATGTCTAATAATTATTTTTATGAGCATAAGTTTTATTTCATTTTGTCAAAGACAAATTAATAATTTTTCCTTATTCTATTATCGAGAATATCTTTAAAATTTAAAAATAGAATAAATTGCTACAACAACAATAGTATACGTTTGTTTATTAGTTTCCGTTTAGTGTGTGTGTTTTTTAAATATAATTAACGAATTAAATTTCGATCCTGTCCAATATTGCATCGATACGAATTCAAGAGATTCTTATTATTCGATTAGAAAATATGTTAACAAATGTAGAACACAAATGAATGTTAAATTATTTTCTTTAAATGAATTTCATTTCGTTTCTATTTATATTTTAAATTTCTCATTGTATAATAATAACCATAAATCTACACTGGTTAAAGATTTAATCAAATAAGTATTCACGTTCAATTAAAAATATTAGATTAAAATTTATAAAATAAATTTATCGAATAGTTCTGTTAATATTTATTAAAAAAAAGATGCTTCGGATTTATAACAAAATAAAAACATCACAACTTAAATAGAGTAATTTAATAATAATGATTTTTTTATAAGAAATTTTATTTGTTTCTATTATAATACGTATGTTAATGAATTTATTTTCAATAAGTAATTATTTCATTTATCGAAATAAATTATATAGATATAATTATGTTTTTAGGATGCGGAGTAAGTAATCTTCATATAAATACGAATGGATCTTATAATAGCAGCAAAATAATATATTCAGTAAATCCAACAATGTTTCCTTGGACTGCACGAATCTATAATCAGACAACGAATCCCCCAAAAGCAATTCATTATGGCTCAATCATTTCTTCAAATGTAATTTTGACAGGTTAGTGTGCATATTTATGTAAATTTAAAATTTTTCAGTTACTTAGTGACTAATCAAAAATTTATGCATTGATCGATAATGTTTTCGATTTAATATTATATTTGTCTTTATATATATATATATATATATATATATATATATATATATATATATGTATATGTATATATATATACAGTAATACCTCTCATAAACCGGTTAATCGATTTCACTGATTAGCTGGACTATTTGAAACCGGACTAATCGAAACACTAACTAAATACAAAAAACGTTAACACATTGCCGCTCACTTTAAAATCGGTGATGGACGACAAAAACAATTTTTTTTTGTTAATTAGTTGATTCTTGGTGAGTTCGGTCAAGATTTCATACTAACAAAATAAAATTATTATATTTTCTAACAAATTTTCCTAAAAAATGGTGGACGTCTAAACCGTCATTTGTTTTTAATAGCTCGATTTCTCTACTCCACAAAAGATAGTTATAGAAGTTTTGGTAGCTGTATAGACTATAACGATATTTTTTGAGAATAATTTAGTAAAAAGGAAAAAATATATTTTGATAAACATATAACTAGATTTTTCTTTAATACAAAATTAAAAAATTCAAGAACAAAAATTTATAATAGCATAACAAAAATTCAAAAATTCATTTAAAGGTATAAAATTCAATTTTAAAAAACATTTGTCACGAAAAAAGCAGAATATCAAATTTTATAAAAATTTTCCAGTAATAATTTCAAACAAAATTTTTGAAGCTTCCAAAGTCACACTTTAAAACATACTAAGGCAAAATGTATAAAATGTATACACGTCGTTAAATTTTACAAGTACACTTGTCGCAACCAGATTCCAATTCTGTGAATAATTGAAATAAAATTACTGTATCACTTAATGAGAAATATTTCATTATTTATACTTGGAAGAAGATTGAAAAATTTAAAAGAAAATGGATTTAACACTGATACACATTTTAATCATTTATTTATAATACTAAGAATATAGGACGCCCATTGCCGTCATTTGCATCTACAATCACTAGCATTGGACGGGTATAGACGTCATTTACGTCAACGTGTTAATTGGTTCCAAACATTTTTTTCCTGTTTTTAGTAACTAAAACGAGGATAATGTATTTAAATGTTTGTATGTATCAACAAAACAAAAACAAGGGTTTATACATTCATTTTAAATACATTTTACATTCATTTCCAAATAAGTTATTAAAATTTAATTTTCAAAAATCGACTTTGCTCTCGAGTTGCGAATCGAAAACTAATAGAAAAAGAAAAAAGACCACAAAACTAGAATTATGCATGCAATGCGCATAATATGCATGTACGATTTTGGTGTTCTTTTTTATTGTTTTCATAATAAAGGGGAAAACTTGAAAATTTGCGTTTAAAAATAATTTTATGTATTAAATCTTTTGGAATTTTTTTCAAGAAAAACTTTTTAATAGAATTTTTTTAAGTAATTTTTTTTTTTTTTGGATATTTCAAACCGGATTATAGTGAAACCGTATTAATCGAAGCCTATGCGAGGTATTATTATTATTGTTTTATATATATATATATATATATATATATATATATATATATATATATATATATATATATATATATATATATATATATATATATATATATATATATATATATATATATATATATATATATATATATATATATATATATATATATATATATATATATATATATATATATATATGTATATATATATATATATATATATATATATATATATTATATATATATATATATATATATATATATATATATATATATATATATGTTTATATATATAATATGTATGTAAATGAATACAAAGATACAGAATTTACTGATAATTATATGTATTATGTGGAAGTTGGACAATACAATTGGAATACGAGTTTGAATAAATATAATCAACGAGCGTATGTAAGTTATCGATGCTAAATAAATACTTTCTTCAGAAAATAATCAAACATAAGTGTAATTTAACAAATTTAACGAGTGAATGAAGCGATTTCCACTATGTAGTATGTACACAGTATTCACGCCCATTACCGCACGTCGCGCACCCGCTATCAAAAAATTCCCCCACCTAAAAAAATTAGTTTTCGGGTAAGAGCGTGTGAGACGAGTGGTAACGGGGCCGTGAATACTTACGGGGCTATAGACAACGTTTATACATACCGCTCGTCTCACACCCTCTTTCCTGAAAACTAATTTTGGAGGGAATTTTCGTGTTGACATCGCCATATAATACATATACAAATGATAATAGAATTATATATATATTTTTATTTAATCATTTTTATAATAATATATATATTTTAATATCATATATTGTATTTGCTGTATTTCAAATAAAGCGTATATATAGAAATTATGTTTTATTATTTTAAAAAAATATAAGTGAACATATATCTTGGCTCTTATTTGTGGTGTTGGATTAAAATTCATTTGTAATATTTTTCTATATACATTTTTTTAAAAATAAGGGCAAAATTAGATTTTTCCTTTCACAGTTAAAATATTTTTTAATTTAGTTGTGACTGCTTCTCCAAATCTTGACTTTTGTTTATTGCTGTGATTTCTGTCCATACAGAATCACTGATTTTTTGAGATAATTTACTTTAACTGCATCAGCGGAAAATAACTTTAGTATAAGTAAATTGATTTTAATTTCACCTTTAAACTGATCCTTCATGTTTTGTAAATAGCTTCACACACATTTAAAATTGTTACAGATAGAAATGATTTAGATAATTTGGAACTGAAATTCATTTCTGCATAACTTTCTCCTGTTGAATAGTAACAGAGAGAATTTTTCTTCTGAACTAATTGCATTTCTCATCTTTGTGGTTTTTTTAAATATCATAATCAACAAAATCATTAATGTATAACAAATTTTCTTATTTAAAAGTTGCAAAAATATAATACAATCCAGTAGATCTTTTCATTCGAGGAGAAAAGATTAAATAAAAATTTTATTTAACTTTCAAAAACAATTACAGATCAGAAAACGATTTTAAATATTTCAGTTTTACCCTGGTAATCGTAACAAAATTAACTATGTATGATAAAAACAAACTCCTATATCGGCTCGAACGAACAACTCTGAATTATCGAACATTACTATACGATATTCATAACATTAAGTAATGCTGATGCATCAAAATGCAACTAGTATTAGTGTATAATACCCCTATTATTAGGGGAAATTTGTTTAGGCAGGGGAACTTTCTTATAGCAGGTCCGAGACGAGCGGTAATAGGCGTGAATACTGTGTACATACTACATAGTGGAAATCGCTTCGTTATGTGCATTTTCCACTTAACATATTAACATAAATGTATAAAATTTTCAATTTGCAAATAATAATTTTTTTTCAATATTTATTTCAAATTCACTTTATGGTAAACATTATAAATAATCTATTTCTATATATTAATGTTTATTATATTAGGCGTTTCGGTTAAATTTGAGGATTTTTGTCATTAAAAGATGCATTTATTTTTGAAAAAGCTTAAATTTTATTTCAATCTAAATAATTTTCATTACTTGCTACAACTTTTCTATCAACAAATGAATCCCACAGTAGAAAAACACTTATTTTTTAAAGCAATCCATTCATTGACCTATTTTCTAATCCCGTCGATGTTTTTGAAGTCTATACCTTGAAACCCACATTATATCAACCGGAGTAATTGATAATCAGAAGATGCAATATCTGAAAAATACACGTGGTGTGGTAAAACTTCCACTTCAAATTTCAGTAATTTTTCTTTTACAATCCTCGCGATGTGTTGTCTAGCACTGTCGTGTATAAGAATCACTTTACGCCTTTTGTTCGCTATTTGTGACAGTTTTCTATGTAATTCTTCCTTCAGCTTTTCTAATTGCTATTGGTAACGATCAGTTAAAACAATTTCAATTGGTTTTAGTAATTCGTAATACACATCTTTCGAATCTCACCAAACACAAAACATAATCTTCTTTCCATGAATATTGCATTTAGGTATCGACGTTGATGGTTCTGCAGGATTAACTCACGATTTTTTCTTTTAGAATTATCTTAATTAATTTATTTTTTATCACCAGTCACAATTTAATTTTAAAACTATTCCTTTCTATACCGTATAAGCAGTGAATCATAAACGTTGTAGAAATTTTAGATAGTCAACCTGAACAGTTCATGTGAAACATATTTTCTTCCTTTTGTTTTTTTCCATGACTTTTAAACGGTTGTGACAGTTTTTTGATCAACATATAATTCATCAACAAGTTATTTAAGAGTTCAAGCTATATTTTCGTTTAATCAAGCCGTCCGATTCCATATCGTCAAACTTTTTCAATTATTCCTTTTATCTTCCACATCGAAATCATCATTTTTGAATCGTCTGAACTAATATTTAGACATTTTGATCCATACAACCGATTAACCTAAGTTTCTTTGATACTTCTATAGGATTCCGCGGCTGTTTTTTTGTTGATCGAATAAAACCTAACCTATCAACCGATAAACTATCAACCGATGCCAAGCTTTAGTTTACTCAATGCCTCGATGTTGTTTATTCTATATCAATTTTTTTGAAATAAAAATTGTTTTTTGATATAACATACTAATTTTTTCACACTTCAATATGGTACCACAAAAAAAATTCCGAAAAGTAAATCACCTTGCATGACAAATAGCTTAGAATCAGAACAGTTTGAGAATATTAATTGAATTTCCACCTTTGATTTCTTTCTATAACAAAGACTCATGCCTATTTTTGTTCAAACCACTGTATACACACACACACACACACACACACACACATATATATATATATATATATATATATATATATATATATATATATATGTATATATTTATATGTATATAATTGTATATTGTACATTTTTTAAATCAAATTTGAAATTTAGGTGGAAAAAATATTGTTCAGTGGAATTCAAGATATAGTAATTGTATTAATTTTAAATAAACACCTACAAATAAATAAACATGTACTGCCAGTTTGTTTGGATTTCAATGGAAATAAAAATGTTTCTTCATCTTCAGACATTGGTGTAGTAAGTAGTAACTAATAATGTTTAATTAGATAATTAATTTCAATCATCCATTACCGATATATATATAGCACTAATTTTTATTTGTCTCGTTACTATTTCACCCATTGCATGCGTAAGCATATTTACAAATGTATATAAGTACATGTACATATACAATATTATATGATTTACCCTCATATTTATATAATTCATGCATATGACTTTGCAATATATACACCTGGGTCTATTTTTATGCGGTACATACGTTCCACAGAAAATCACAAAAAAGGAAACTTATGTTAAAAAATTAGGCAAATGTTCCATAATTTTCTAAAACCGAAGCAGTGAGTTGAAATTAACTTAAAATCGCATAAAAAAGTTTATAGAAATTCAAGAAAATAGGAATGCCTAACAAATTCCTTCGAAAATCTTCAAGAAATTGACATGAAACTAACACTAAATTTATTTTCAAATTTTATTGATTCAATTTTATTGAAAAGTAGCAATTATTTTTATATTTCTTCATCAGAATTATTGTTGCTATTTGACGGTATTCAGCACCGTTTACAAACTGGTGCCAAATCACTTTCATCACTAGAAGAGATAGTCTCCGCATCAGATTTGCATGGTAAATGCGATAGATTTTCACAAACAAAATTAGAATTAACTTCATTTCCGGCTTTTTTCCCTCTGACAATGTAATCAGTAAATAATTTTGCGATGATGATTTTATCAATTTTTTATACAGTTTGCGATTTCCATACATACAGGTTTCTCAGCTCACGTTGAAATTTGAAAACTCATTCAAAATTTGTGACATTAACAAGAAAATGATTTTCCAATTTATTACAAAGTTAAGATCTTCTTGAATCATATTTGTAGTTAGGGGGACTGGTTTCTCTTCCGCATCAATATCGCTTTCTGGATCGTCGACAAAATCTAAAGTTATACCAATAATATTATTGTTACTTAAGATATTATTCACAAGCAATTCGTAGACATCAACCTGGCTAAAGGTATGAAAACCTTCTTCACAAATTTCATGTGCCAAAATAATAATTTCATCTGATAATATCGATATTTGAATGGTCGAACCGTTTGCAACACATCCAAATTTGTATGAAATATGTACCTCATAACTTTAAAACTGCATAAAAAAGTTCCGCATAAAAAGAGATCTGACTGTATATATATATATATATATATATATATATATATATATATATATATATATATGTATATACGTTTATTATAATAGTAAAGTACAGATTACAGAGAAAAAAACATAAAACTCATTTTATATTCAAATATTAGACTCATCAATTTAACCACTCTTATTTTTAATGATTTGTTGGCATATTCGAGATATTCTCATAATCATAAGTTCATATTCATAGTTCATATTCATAAGTTTTTCTAGTGTTTCTAGCTTTATTTTTCTCCATTATGTCTGTAGTATTTTTTTTAAAAATCCTACTGTGATGTTGGATACGTATTTCAAACATTTACGATTGAATCAATTACGATTTATTTGTACGTAAATAATTGAGAATCAATCATTCCGATTTAAAAAATGAATTTCAATTTTCAAACAAGTGCATATGTATGGGCATATATATGTCCATATATATGTATAAAGTTATATATAAAATTTTAGGAGTTTTACTTTCAGTCACGAGTTTTCCATCATTTTTTTTTTATTTTGTTCGGTGCGCTGGTGTGTACAAGGCTTTACAAAACGCGGTTTCGATGTTATAAATCTAGTAGATTTAAAATTGCTTACTACTTTTTGAACAGAAGAATGTTATCTTCAAAATTTTTTGATTTGCTATGTGTAAAGAATTACTAGTTCATTGAATTAATAAAGAATATATTTGTTTTCAAATTTAAATTAATAAATTTCTTTTATTGAGAAATATTTCTGTATTGATAAGTGTAAGTAGACTTTCTATACCTAGTGTATATATTTTTTTTGAAAAATATTATTAGTGTTAATATTTAAACATACAGTCAGTCACAAAAGTAATCGTAAATCACCATATTTTAACTTTTTTATATGAAAGAAAACTCTGGTCAACTAAATTATAAATATATTGAATATTACTTAGCTTAAGAATAATTTTAGTACAAAAATAAAATATATTGTTGAAATAATAACAACAAAATAAACAAAAATTAAATTATCAATGTCACAAAAGTGATCGTACGTTTACAAACACTAAATGCAATAATAGGTTTACAAAAAAATGTGTACTTTATGGGTCTCCCTTTGATTTTAACACTGCCTCTGATTTTTTCAGCACCGATTGAATCAGATTTTCTGTAAAAAATTCAGGTATTTTCCGCCATTCCTCCTGTAGTACCTTTTTCAAGTATTATTTGCTAGAAATTAAATATTTCTGAACATTTCTTTCCAAGTAATCCCAAATGTGCTCAATAGGGTTTATATCTGATAACTGAGGTGAGAAAAACAACTGTTTTGACACATTATAGAGGATCTATTCACGAATAATTAGCGCAGTTTGCTTATAATGTTGATCTTGTTGAAAAATCCATTCATTTCTCAAGTTAAGTTTTCGGGCATCTTCTTTCAAGTTATCTCGCAAAATATTTAAATACTGCAATCTATCCATTGTTGTGTCAATAAACACCAAACTATCCAATTAAGTTGCTGTCATTGATCACCAAATGATTAATGATCCTCCATCATATTTCACAGTAAGTACTAAGTTCTTCAACTCCAGCTCAGTTTCAAGTTTCCTCCACACTTTTCCTTTTCCATCGCATCCAAAAATAGTGAACTCTCTATCATCTGTGAACAATACCCATTTTTAAATTCAAAGCCTTTGTCGGAATGGAGATTTGGAAAGTAAGCCCTTTTTTCTTATTTATTTCACTGATGAGAGGATTTTTACGAATCATACGACCACAATAACCTTATTTTCTTAAAACTTTTCTCATTGTTTATGTATATACTACTTTTCCACAAGTTACTTCAAGGTATTCGGTTAGTTTTGGGGCATTTATCTTTAGGTTGTTGGTGACTTTTTCGGTATTCTTTTTTCTCTCGCATTTAGAAGATTCGGCCTTTCACATTGCGTCGTTTATTCACATTATTTTCAGTTGATTTGAATCTTTCTATTATAGTGGTCTACCTATAGTTTTTGTTATTTTACGTAAGGAACTTTTTTCATTGTACAGTTTTATAATAGTATCATATATTTGTAGCGACATTTCGGGATTAGCGGAAAATACCTGAATTTTTTACAAAAAAGCTGATCAAATTGATACCAAAAAAGTTGGAGGCAGTATTAAAAGCAAAGAGAAGCCCAACCAAGTACTAATTTTTTTGTAAACCTTTTATTACATTTAGTTTTTGTACGATCATTTTTGTGACATTGATAATTTAATTTTTATTAATTTTGTTGTTATTATTCCCACAATATGTTTTATTTTTGTACTAAAATTATTCTTAAACTAAGTAGTATCCTATAAATTAATAATTTTTTTGACCAGTTTTCTTTCATATAAAAACGTTAAAATATGGAAATATACCATGACTTTTGTGACTGACTGTATATCAATACACATATAATTTAATTTATATCAATATATTTATGAAATAATTTACTAATTATGAACTGAATCCAAATACATTCGTAATCAAAAATTTGATTGTCTTCTAATAACTTCAATTTAACCTTCAAAATTTTTCTTTTTATACAATATCTGTTTTTTAAAATCATCGTTAAATTAGCACTGGTTATCTTTTTTACTTTATTATATATGTGACTATTCATTTATATAAAAAAATTTAATTACTATTTTACATTTGCAGATACCATTTGGACCATTAGAGAAAATTAACGATACTACAACAAAAATAAAATTATTATATATCAATCAGCCGTTAAAAAAAATTTGGGACATTTCTTATAATTATAGTAAGAATTAAAATGTAATAATAATATCAAATGCTTTTAAGTTTGAACGCTTGCTTTATTGTTTCGATAGAATTTCATCATACTATTAATTATTTGAATAATCGCTATTTACATTATCAAATTCTACAAACAATAAAATTCAACATTGAAATAAATCACAAAATTATAACATTAACAAACACGTATCTTTAAGTAAATATTGATATCTTATAAATAAAAGTAAATTCAAATCGTATCATAATCTAGATCCGAGAGCAAATTTTTTTACGTCCGAAATGAAAATGTTTAAAATCATAAATTATGAACATAAAGCAGCACAGCAAATGTTTATTATTTTTTCACTAAATATTAGATTATGTTTACAAATTAGTTATTTTTTATGGATTTTAGGACACGATATTCTAAATTGCTCCAATCATGATTGGAATAAAGATTGGGGCCGTGCATTAACATTTAACACATCGATCAACAAAAATGAATCTCGTTATTTTATTTTCGGTTTACTAAAATATCATATATGTAAAAATAAAATATTAATATTTTTGGAAACATATCGTTACGGCAAGTGGATAAAATCTCTTGTAGATCATTATGCCTAATGAAAACAATTATCAGAATAAATATTTACATAATTATTATAAAAACGGTCCAAGAAATAAAACATTTTATAACAAACATTTCAAAACAGTTTAGATTCAAAGAAAATATGTGCATTGAAATATACAGAAGATGATTAACAATAGCAATAGATTAATAAGATATTGCTTGTTGATAACATCGAATTTACAATCATGAAACAATATAGATTTACAAAAATCATGGAATTAAAAAATCTAATAGTATCTAATGAAATCATTTATATTATATTATAAATTGTATACATATTTCATCATTATCATATCATATACAGTTTATATCAACGTGTATATATATATATATATATATATATATATATATATATGTATATATATATATATACACGAGGTTGTTTGATAAGTCCGTGTAAAAATAAAAACTGCTTCATTTTTTTGAATAAATCGTTTTTATTTTTCAACATAGTCTCCTTTTAGGATTATACACTTCATCCAACGCTGCTCTAGTTTGTTGATCCCTTCCGAATAATAGGATTTGTCCAAGTCTGTAAAATAGTCATTCGTTCCTGCAATCACCTCCTCGTTCGAATAAAATCTTTTTCCCGCGAGCCATTTCTTCATATTAGGGAACAAATAATAGTCCGATGGAGCCAAGTCTGGAGAATAGGGGGGATGTAAAACGATTTGGAACCCTATTTCCATTAGTTTTGCGGCCACAACTGCTGAGGTGTGAGCTGGTGCGTTGTCGTGATAAAAGAGGACTTTTTTGTGGGCTAAGCGAGGACGTTTTTCTTGCAACTCGGTTTTCAAACGATCCAATAACAATGAATAATATGCACCTCCAATGGTTTTATCCTTTTCCAAATAGTCGATAAAGATTATTTCTTGCGAATCCCAAAAGACAGTCGCCATAACCTTCCCGGCCGAAGGAATTGTCTTCGCCTTTTTCGGAGCAGATTCCCCCTTGATAACCCATTGTTTAGACTGCTCTTTGGTCTCAGGAGTGTAGTGATGTATCCATGTTTCATCTACAGTGATGAAACGACGCTTAAGTCCTGCAGATTTCGCTGAAACAGCTGCAAACCGTTCTTGCAACACTTCACACGACATCGTTTTTGGTCGATCGTGAGCAATCGCGGCACCTACCTGGCGGATAGCTTTTTCATGT
Source organism: Neoneuromus ignobilis (assembly GCA_029203775.1). Lineage (NCBI taxonomy): Eukaryota > Metazoa > Arthropoda > Insecta > Megaloptera > Corydalidae > Neoneuromus > Neoneuromus ignobilis. The sequence continues at coordinate 27,514,897 of CP092094.1, read as the reverse complement.
CCAAATGTTGGTGCAAAATATTATGTACCCGTTCACACGAAATGCCTACAGTACTAGTAATCTCACGAACTTTCACTCTTCTGTCATCCATCACCATATCAAGGATTTTATCAATGATTTCTGGAGTGGTGACCTCAACAAGGCGTCCAGAACGTTCAGCGTCTCTTGTGCTCATATGGCCACTCCGAAAATTTTGAAACCACTTATAAACCGCACTAATCGAAGGTGCAGAGTCACCATAATCTTTATCAAGCTTCTGTTTAGTCTCCTGAAGCGTTTTGCCTTTAATGAAGTAGTGTTTAATCAACACGCGAAATTCTTTTTCGTCCATTATTTGACAATCACTCGATTTCCTTGATTCCAACGATTGTCAAACACAAAGGAATAGACCGATATGGTTGAAACTTGATGTGTGTTCTTCCAAGAGGTGCTACTAATTAAAAATAACCTCGATATGCACCAGTGGTGCCATCTTTCGGAATTTACACGGACTTATCAAACGACCTCGTGTATATATATATATATATATATATATATATATATATATATATATAATGTTTTTCGCCATGAGAGAGAGTAAATAATAAATTTATTTGAGGTTTGAAACTATTATATTCAACAATTACTTACATACACATACATTAAAAGTCAAATACGATAGTCGACTTAACTTACAGAATGCAGAACATTTATTGATGTAATTAAATTAATACAGGCATGTACGAGTATTATAATAATATTTATAAACTAATTTCTTATTTTACAATGTGAGGGGTGGATATTAAAGGTTAGGGTGGGGTTTAAGATAATGTCTTATAACGTGTGGAAAAAATTGAAAACCCGCGTATGATTTTTTTTAATTATTAACTTAACTTTACTTAACTAAACACAAAGAGACGCGCAAAGCACAAGCACAAAAACGCCGAACATACACTAGGTCACTGGTTACACTTATTTTGAACTGACACTTCTGATTTCTTGTTGATGACGACCTCTGCTGAATGATATTATGTTGATGACCAGTTTGACTAACCCGTGGGTGGTTTGGGTGGGTTATAGAATTTGGTCATGGACAGGAAAAGATGGATTTAGCCTAATGAGGCTTTACGTAGGATATGATTCTAGGTTACGGACAAGTGGGTTTGTGTAGCAGTTTGCGTGAGTAAAATACCAGGTGGTGATCTTGGTGATGAAATTGTCGATGGTTTCAATGTTTGTACTAGCGTGGAGAAGCGGTATGAGGGGGAACGAGGGGCACCTAGTGCAAGCCAGAGGGCCTTATTTTTTAAGATTTGCAAATGAGAGAGGTGGTGCGGAAGTACGGTGTATCAGATCGAGATTCTTTAGATAAGTTGACCTGTGCATACTTTGTTTAAATAAACTTATGTTAATTGGTATTGTAATATATTAAGAAGTATATGTTGTAATGAATACACTAATATTTATAATATAATCTACTTTATTAACTATACAAGTGAGATATGACGATCATTGCCTTGAATGTTCAGACGCTATCTAAATTCATATACATATGTACCAACTTTGATACATTACACTCCTCCGTCCTAATTGTTTTACTATTAAAAAATTTTTTTGCTTATAAATTTAACCGATCAGGCTTTTTAATTGTTCGTTTTGGCCGCTCATTTACATTCCAAGTTATTTCAGGCTTGCTCGACTTCGTACTAACAATTACCTTTCCTCTATTTTACAAGACAAATTTTTATTTTTGGATAAATCTGTTATTTCTGAGTTTTTTTCTTCTTTTACTTCAACAGATTCATCCTTTTTATTCCTAACTATACATTCAGGTTCGCCTTCTAAATTAACATTTTAATAAAACACTCTTCTTTTTTTGCTATCATTTTCAGGGACTACACTTTTTTGTTCGTTTTCCTCATTATTAAAACTTATAACAGGAATATCTGACATCGTTTCTCTATTCCTGACATGTACCTTCGGTTCATTTTCCACAAAGTTTTCACATTCCTCACTGATTTGAACTGCAAAGCCTTTCAAATTTGATCCAGGTGCCTTTTCCAGTTTAAATTTTCATTTAATACTTTACATACATAGTTTCGGCTTTCTAATGAGTCTAATATTTTTGCTTTAACCCAACTTGGTTTGTTTAAAATACGATAATTTTTGACCCAAACTAAGTAATCTATTTCGAAACCTACATTCCTTTTTCCTGAATAATTTTTTACTTGTCTCTCCATATTTTTTTTAATATAATTTTCTTTTAACAGGTTAAAACGTGTTCTTAGTTCTCTGTTAAACATTAATTTAGACGAACTTTCTCCTGTCAAACAATGTGATGTAATCCTGTACTCAAACAAATATCTCGAAATTGATATTTTTATACAAACATTAGCGTTTTTTTTTGATCGTTTAAAGCTTCACTTAAGCCTAATTTAAAAGATTTCACAGCTTTTTTAGCCGCTCCATTCGATGATGGGTGACGTGGTGCTATTTTTATATGTTTTATCTTATTTACCTTACAAAAATCTTCGAATTCCTCCGACATTAATTGTCGTCCGTTATCTATTAATTGTCTTGGTAGACCATATCCTGCACAATAATCACGCATTTTTTTAGTTTTGTGAGAATTTATTTTTGTCATACATTTAAGTTCAGGCCATTTAGAATATGAATGCAATATAATTGAATAATATTTTCCCTTAATTGGTCCTAAGAAATCTATATGTATTCTTTCCAAAACTTCTTTGCATTGATCGTATTTAATTAATTCAGCTTTATTTGGATTACTAGCTAGTTTGTTACAAATATTACAACTTTTTGAATATTCTTCTAAATTCTTATTCAAATTTGGCCACCAAAAATATTGTCTACAAATAGCTTTCATTTTAGTAGATCCCATGTGAGTTGCATGCACTTCTTTTAACAACTCAGTTTTAAATTTGGTAGGAATTATCACTCTATATCCCCATAAAAGGATTTCTTATTCTATGCTCAATTCATGTAGTCTAGTAAAATAATGATTAAGAGATTCATCCACCTTAGAAGGCCAGCCATCCTTTACATAGGCAAAAACCTTACTTAAAATAGGATCCCCTTTAGTCTCTATTTTTATTTGCTTAGCATCAATAGGTAATTTATCTTCAATTAGAAATTTAAAATAATCACAATCTACCTCTTGAAATTCTTCCTTACATATAGGAAATCTGGATAAGCCACCATTATTTTTACCTAAAACTTATTGCAATGTATAATTAAATCCACTTAAAAAATAAGCCCATCTCTGTAAACCTCCTGCTGCCATTTGAGGTATTCCTTTATTCTCCCCAAAAAGAGCCATTAATGATTTATGATCAGTCTGGAGTATAAAATTTGTTCCTATTAAATATTGCTAAAACTTGGTAGCAGCCCAATATATAGCTAAAGTTTTTCTATGGGTATCTAAATAATTATTTTCTGCTTTTGGTAATGTCCTTGATACAAAATTAATAGCCGTTCCTCTCTATTTGGAAAAATATGAAGAAGTGCAGCACCTATTCCCACATTGGATGCGTCTCAAGCTAACTTTAACTTTACTTCTGGGTTAAAGTGTGTTAAAACTCGTTCTGAAACGATTTTTTTTCTTTTAAAAAACTACCTCACTCTCTTTTGTCCATTGGAAAACTGTATTATTTTGTAGTAGTTTAAAAATAGAATTTAGAATAGTAGACAAATTTGTAATAAACTTTCTATAATAATTTATCATTCCAATAAAATCTTGCGTTTCTGTTATATTTGTTGTTCTTGGTACTTTTACAATAGCTTCAAGTTTTTTTGGATTTTTATGCAACCCGTTCTTATCGATAACATAACCTAAAAATTCAACCATTGTCTGCATAAATTTACAATTTTCTAAATTTAGTTTGAAACCACAATCTTTTAATTTACCGAGAACTCTTTCTAAATAATTTTGATGTTCTTCTCTATTTTTTCCTGTTACTATAATATCATCAAAGTAAATTTTAGAACCAGCTTAACCTAGTAATGTATTTTCCACTATTTCTTGGAATATTGAACATGCTGCTTTTGTACCAAACGGTAACCTGTTCATTAAATAAACCTCCTTGTGTGTGCTCCATGCTTTGTTTTTTTTATCCAGTTCTAATTGGTTGTACGCTCTTAACAAATCTAGAGTCGTAAACCCTTCTCCCCCTTGCAAAACTGCAAACATTTCCTCAATTTTGGGTATTGCATAATTATAGTTTTATAAATATTTATTTACAGTCAATTTATAATCTGCACACACTCTGATATTAACATATGGCTTTAAAATGGGTACTATGGATATTTCCCATTCACTAGTGTTACATTTATCAATATTTTTTTCTTTTTCTACTCTTGCTAATTCATTTTCAACCTTAACTTTAACTTAACTTAATATTAACAATACAAAATAGTTTTTATACAATGGTTTATGTTTACCTATAAGTTTACTATCTATGCGATATTTTACTTAAATTAATTTGGTGAAGGCTGGACTTACATGTTTGTGTAGGTGAGGTTTAAATGGTTCATAATAATAGCGAATAATGAGAGATTTATTGATATGAAAATATTATACATTACTTGTACATTTGTTGTGTTGTTTTTTTAGTGTCTTATTTACAATAAATAATATTTTACTATATGAAATGTGTTTCTATTTACAATTGTGTCAAAAATATGTTGTTTCAGATTCTTTGTTATAAGAAAATTTTTGAAACTTGTTTTTGAGTATTTTTTATATAAAACTTAAACTAAAACTAAACTTACAACTACCCTAAAACTAACTTAAAGCTAAATCGATGATGCAGCCATCGTGTTCTGTTTCCTTCGGAATGTTTCCGATGTTAAGCTGACAACCAAAGAGCTAAGCCGGCTTTGGGGTAAATGGTAATATTTTGTTATAGATGGGAAAATGATGGATTTAGCCTTTTTAGACTTATAAGATGGGTGTTGGTCAAGACAGCGGATAAAGGAGTTTGTGTAGCGGATAACGCGGTTAAGATATCGAGTGAGTGATGTTGGGGTTATGTGGTCTTCAATTTTTTCCTAGTTTGCACGAGCATGGAAGATAGGGATTTGTGATAAACGACTGTCTGAGAAATTCTGTAATATAGCATTTTTTATCTTGTCATGTGTCTAGGTCTATTCAAAATCTAAGTTGTTCTTGAGTCCTTCCTCCCAGTTTACTAAATATAGTTGCTTTTATTATTAGAACGACCTCTAGGTGCTGCCCACATCGGCCAATTTTCGAATCAATTATTGTAATAAATTTGAATATTTGTGTTTCCTTGCTTTTGAATCGTTGGATAGTATCCAAATCGATTTTAAATACCTGGAAATTCATGTTGGTGTTTGTTTATAATTTCAATGGTCGTAAAATTAACATTAATTAATTTATTTCTATGCAATAAGTTATTTGTTTAAACATTTAATATTACTTTGAACAGATTTTCAAAAATTCATTTTATTTTATTAACAAATACAGTGAGTTGGATGACTCGAGGAGTTCTAAATTAAAAATGTTTTGATTATAAGATTAATCTAAAAAAAATTGACTAACAGATTTCCTTTCTTTATAAAAACATCTAGTTTCTGTTTACTTGTGTGCTGGGTGCATAATGTTATTGTTATCATGAACGTTGGGCTTCTGTACCGAGTGAAAGAAACAGTTGTTATTAGTATTAGACAAATATGATTTATTAGTATTTCTGGAATACAAAGAGAATTATTGTTATCATATCTGCTAAATGAAAACTCTTTACCAATCCGCCTGGTCAACGTGATGAGTATAACTAATTGCCATCAGATTACATGGCTTCTTCTGAGATAAAATATTCCGAAGGTTAAATAGCTCTCTCTGTTCGGATCTCTAAGTGGAAGCTACTTCAGTAGAAGTTATCGTAAAGAATAAATGTGATCTTTTACATACACACACACACAAGTTTTATTTTTTAGTAATCGAAAGTACGATTTTTAATAAAACATATTTTTATTTATCAATCAATCAATTGCAACGTTTAAAATTAGGTTCTTCAATTATCAATCAACAACAGTGACTTGAGGAGTTCTCCTTGGTTGCATCCTCCATTTTAGAATTGATTTCGTTGCAACGTCCAGTGTAGAACTGATGTTACCAAGTGTAATAAGTAACAAATAAACCTCTAGTTCTCATTATTACGATATTTTATTTACTTCAAAAATTGATTGTTGCGTTTTTATAGTTCTAAATAATTCCTAAGGGAATTATTCTTCAACAATCAACACGTGGACAATGTATGCTGTTCCCGTGTGACTATCCTTGGGAAAGTTACATGTGTTTCATATAACTCACATATATATATATATATATATATATATATATATATATATATATATATATATATATACACACACACTTATAATTCAGTGTCACTAAGTTTAGAACACATAATCTTCTAGTTAGAAGAGAACTAAAGAAAATTAATTGAGGTATTGTAGGTCTGGCAGATGAGAAGAAAACTGTTCGACTCCATGTTAAAGATTTTTCCGAATTTATTAACTTCCAATATCCAAACTTGTTCTTTCATATTATTTTAACGAATTTTCTCATGTCTATCTCGTGTATCCATGAGTCTCTTCTTAGTTTTTTTATATGCCTGATTTCCCAATTAATAATTTCTCTTGTCCATAGTTGATATTCTCTTCTTGCTATATGATCGGTCATTTTCCATTTTAAACTTCTCACTTTTTCTATAATGTCGGTAACTTTGATTTTTTTTAATCACCCTTATTTATTCTTTTATCTCTACGTATTATTCCTAACATCTGTTTTTCCATCATTTTTGATTCTGACAGAAATTGTTAAATTATTTTAATATTTAACTCATATTTCAATGCTATAAGTGAAAAAACGTGTAAGATATATTGATCAAAAACTTATTTGTTTAGACATAGAGAAACATTCGATTTCATAATAGAATTTCTTTAGAATGCTATTATCGAGTTTTTTCTCTGTTCATTTCTTATCGTAATATTTCTTTAGTGTTAAAGAGTTGTCCTAGATTCTTCTATTTCTACTCTTTTTTTCTCTGTTATGAAAATTCATTGTACACTGAGAGGCAGACGAGACAGAGACATGTGAGAAATGATCGCTAATATTTATTTTTATATGAATTTTAATTCAAGAAAAGTGAAAAACTGGACACCTGTTTGTTTGAATCTGATTTTTCATTTTAATTACTTAATCTGATAATATTTTATATTCCACAAATATTATATTCGTATGGACTGAATGGATTTATAAATTGTAACAAATGTATTATTTTTTCCAGAACATCTGCAATAAATTGCCACGAAGTACAATGTTTTAAATCGACAATTAAAAAATTGTCGATTCGGCCCTGTCTAATATGCACTCAGTTCGGTACGCGCAATCGCAGTTCAATACGCACAGTCGGTTATGAAATTGAAGTTAATTTATGTTGTTATTGATAGCGGGAAGTGATCTAGTATCGTTTATTTTTTTGCACTTAAAGCGGTATGAATTTATTATATATTCATTATATCAACTTATTCATGTATTCTGTTATCGAAATTTCGTTTTTATTTATTTTAGTGAATTGTTCGGTACGTGATATTTCGTCAAGAAATCGAGCCTCTTGGTATACGGGCTTGTGTTGTAACTTTTTCATTTTTCTCTCAATTTAATAGTATGTTATATGATTTCGTGTTCGCTCTATCAAAGGAGAAATAATTATGATAGTTTAATTTTATGTTTGTCCACGGTTAAAAAGTTTAATTATGTGTGCGTGTATATTTGAGGTTAAACTGGACGATTGGTTACTAAAAGAACAATATAACATGTTTTGAAACGCGTTCGTCCTTATCAGATGCATATTCTTATTTTTTACTCGTTGTTATATATTTATTTATTTTTAATGATGTTCTTGTATATTTTTATATATATGTCATATAGATCTGCTTGCATATCAATTCATACTTGTGTTTTGCGAGGTCTATGATAATCTTTTTTTTTTATTAAACTGTTGAATGATTTTTTTTCAGGAGGGGGAGTATGTGATTTATTTATGGAGATATATCGTTTTGAATTTACATCTATATGAATTGTGAATGAGAGTCAATGGTAGTATTTGTTACTCGTTGAGCAAGCATGGATCGATCGACATGGAGGCACATCTGAAAGACAATAGAATCAAAATCTTATGTGAGCTTAAAGGTCAGTGATGATAAATCTTACTTTCCTGTGTTTCGATTGTCGTTCCAGATATGAAATCTTATGTATAAACTGTAGTTTTTTTACATCAGTATGATTAATTACCATTGAAATATTTCTTGTTTAGTGAGGTGTTTATTTAAAAGTATTCTATTAAATAGTTGTGTTTTAATTCGAAGCATATTCGATGTTCTGTATCATTTGTACCTTTAATACTTGTTTCATTTAATAGAATGATGTTGATTCATCGATTTCTTTTAATCTGTTGATGCACATTAAAGAACATTTCTTAAAAAATTCTATAATTTTTAGTTTTAGTTGCTTATTGTAATTTCTGTTTTAGTATTTGTCTAATTATACCGACATAACATCTTAATATCTGCCCTTAAAACTTGTTTGGAGATTAGAATCTCCGTTTAAATAAAATACCACAATCGAAATGACTAGAATATTTTATTATAATCAACGTAGTTGATAACAGTGATTGTACAGAGATGATGATGTAGTAATTCGGTGATGTGGCTTGTGTCTCGTGTTGTATATCAGTTTGATGTCAGTTACTCTCCGATAATACTGGTTAACACGTTAAACGTCAAGCCTATTTTGTCTTGCTTTTCGTTTAGGCCGAGATTTCACTGTGAAATGCTAGCGGCCGGTAACTGACGCAGCCTTAATGGCAAGTTCGGTGTCAGTCACTGGTGACTGACATGGCGTTTAATGTGTTAAGTAACTGACTGAGTCCAGTGATGTACTGACTGATGTTTGGCTGTTCGCTGGCCCTTTTATACCAGTCAGTTGGTCATCTGACATTCCTGTCGCTAGTATGTGGTCCATGAGTACTGCAGATCCAGATGTCACTTTTCTCTTGCTGGCTCTATCGACAATCGACCAACGCTGGTTTTGTGACATCCGGCTTGGGTTCTCCCTTGGTGGTCAACACTTCCTTAATGGCGTTTTCCTGGAATCAGTGCTACAGGTATAGCTGCCACATGTGTTTGCCGTAGGCGAAGTCGTTACGGGCGGCTGACCGATTCTGCCATCGATGCCGTGGCATAACCGCCACACTTGTAACACAGATTTCTTATATTATTCCTTTTTATAATAAACAATAATTTTTGAATGAAATTAATGTTTTATTAAACAAATTTTGGGATGCTGGGGTTTATGTGTCGAGGTGGCGAAAGCGCGAATAGTTAAAGACAACAAGATATTTATTTACGTAATCTAAAAGATAAACCGCTCAACTTATACAGTTGAGAAAATACGGCGCTGGCAAGGGATACGAGAGCGTGTGTGTCGTAACACCGAGTGTTGTCGAGAGACTAGCTGTTTGAGGTAAGAAGGACGAACAGTATTTATACTGTCGACCCTTTGGTCATGTACAGCGTGTAGGTCGTGTAGATGGTGTAGTTCAGATGCGTGTGTCCGTTGCAGAAGGAAAGGGAAAAGGTTCAGGTATGTTCAGACATGGTTTATGACGGTTAGGTTTGTAGACGTGCAAGGTTGCGGATAGGAAGGTAAAAAGTTCGGGTGCACTCAGACGGCCGGGATTTGAGGTTTTCCAAATATTCAAGTGAGGTCGGTCGTTTCGTTTCGTCCAGGTGTGTTGAGTCTGTGTAGCAGACGCTACAGTACCCCCTTGCCAGTGATGAAATTGCGATACAATACAAAATAATTTTTACATGGTAAATTTCAAAATTACAATACATATGAGAGATACAGAGGTAAATGTTCAAGATACAAAAAAAAATGTGTAAATATTAATCGATGTTATTTGAATCCGGCTTGGTAGTAGTCTGCGAATCGGAGTCGTTGTCCTGATCTGCTAGTCGTCGGTGTTGGGTTGCGGCTAGGCGGTTTCAAAATACCTCTTCCACGTGGTTGGATCGGCTGGTCGTGCACTTCTTCTCGTGGTTGCTCTGGTTCGATCATTGGTTGTTGCTGCGTGTGTCCTCTGGCTCTTGGAGGATGTAGGCAGGTTTGAGACGATCGATGGAAATCGTGACCTTTTTGCCTTTGATGTTCACTCCAAGAGTCTTGTCAGAGCGATCGAGAACTTCGTATGGACCGTCGTAAGCCATTTCCAGAGAGCTTTTTACGGCGTCATGCCGTACAAAAACATACTCTGTCGTTTGCAGATCCTTGAAGACGAAGATTTTGCGTTCGCCGTGCCGTTGTACTGGAGCTGGTCGTAAGCTTTCCATGCGCTGTCGAAGTTCAGTGGTGAATGCCCTGGTGTCCGGCTTCTTTTGCTGCAATTCGCCCAGAAACTGTCCGGGTAGTCGAAGGGGTTCGCCATAGACCATGTCAGCTGCTCTCGGCTTCCTGGTCTTTGAGTGGAAAAGCTTCCGGCCACCGGGTAAATCGATCGATGCACGTGAGACAGTACTGCTTACCTTCCGACACAGGTAACACGACGATGTCGATGTGGACGTGCTTGAATCTTGCTGACGGCAAGTCAAAATTCCCCGTTGGTGTTGTCGCGTGTGTTGATGTTTTCGCCTGCTGACACTGTATGCAAGCTCGAGCCCATGCTTGACAATCGGCTTTTATCGATGGCCACACATAACGTTGCGTCATGAGCTTGGCCGTAGCTTTGATGCCGGGATGTGCAAGTCCATGCACGGTGTCAAAAGCGGCTAGACGAAATGGCGTAGTTATGAACGGTCGAGCTGTCAATGTTGACACGTCGCATAATACCTTGGTGTTCGTCCCTGCAAGCTGTACGAGCTTCAGTTGCAAGTCTGACTCTTTTTCCTTGAATGTTTGCAGCTCCTCGTCGTTCTTTTGTGAGGTTGCGAGTTTTTCGTAGTCCAGGGCTGCTCCGATGCTTTCGATGCGTGATAAGGTATCAGCTACAATGTTGTCTTTGCCGAAAATATGTCGAATGTCCGTCGAAAACTGTCCGATGAAGTCGAGATGACGTATCTGCCGTGGCGTTGATTTTTCCTGTTTTTTCTTGAAGGCGAGGATGAGCGGCTTGTGATCGGTGAGTATAGTGAATGTCCGTGCTTCTAGCATATGCTGAAAATGCTTTATAGCTATGTATATGGCTAAAAGTTCACGATCGAACGCACTATACTTCGTCTCGGGTGAGCTGAGTTTCTTCGAGAGGAACCCAAGCGGCTCCCATGCGTCGTCAGCTTTTTGCTGGATGGCTGCACCGACTGAAGTATCTGACGCGTCACACACTAGCGTTAGCCCTGCTCCGATCTGCGGGTAGGCGAGAAGTGTAGCTTGCGTGAGATTGTTTTTCGTTTTCTCAAACGCACTTTCCGCTTCGGATGTCCAGTTGAGCGGTGTTTTACCCTTGACATTGCCGTGCAGAAATTCGTGGAGCGGAGTTTGTGTCTGAGGAGCGTTAGGTAGGCAGATTCGGTAAAAATTTACCATACCTAAAAACTGTCTCAGTTCTTTATCTGTGGCTGGTTGTTTAAAAGAACTGATCGCTTCTGCTTTCGATGGTAATGGGCGGATGCCATCTGCTGTTACGATGTATCCTAGGAATGGTACCTCTGATTCGCCGAAGATGCATTTTGCCGGGTTCGTGACGATGCCGTATTCTTGGAGTCTTTCGAAAACTATTCGTAAGTGCTCCAGATGAATTTCTTCGTTTTCCGACGCAACCAGTATATCATCCAGATACACGTAGCAGAAGTCCAAACCTTGAAGTACCTCATCCATGAATCTGCGCAGCGTTTCGTAAGCTGAAACTCATGAACGGGAACTCGAATAAGCCGAACGGTGTGATGATTGCCGTTTTGTGGATGTGTTCCTCAGCTACTGGGATTTGATTATATGCTCGTGCCAAATCAAGTTTCGAGAACACTCGTTTACCTCGGAGATTTTGCGAGAAGTCCTGGATGTGTCGTACGGGGTAGCGATCCGGAATCGTGCGAGCATTGAGTCCTCGGTAATCGCCGCATGGCCGCCAATCGTCGTCTGGTTTCTCGACCAAGTGTAACGGTGCGGCCCAGCTACTCTTAGATGGACGCGCCGTTTTTTGGCTGATGAGTGTGTCGAACTGTTTTCGAGCTGCTTTTGCACGGTTGGGAGATAGGCGACGTGGTTTGCAAGCTACTGGCTGTCCTGGTAACGTTTCGATATAATGGCTTGAGCTGTGTTTTACCTGTGTTTTACCTGCTCGTCCTTCGGGGCTGTAGATGCTCGGATATTTTGCGAACAGCTGGTGATACTGCGACTGGTCTGTTATCACTTTTACGCTCGGTGCGCTGCTTTCAAACAATTCTCCCCGTGACATTATTCTTGTTTCTCAGTCGATGAGCTGTCCTCCTTTTAGATCCATGAGCAATCCATAGTGCGTGAGAAAATCGGCTCCAATTATAGGCTTTGTCACATCCGCGATGATAAACTTCCACGTAAATGCGCGTCGTAAGCCTAAGTTCGGTGTTATCGTCGTGCCAAACGTCGCGATCGTCGAACCGTTTGCAGCTGATAACTCGTATTCCGAGCGTTTTACCGGTCCGCGCAGTAAATTTTTTTGGGTAAACACACATCCGCGCCCGTATCCACTAAAAAGTTCACTTTCGTGTCTTGGTCACTTATAAAAAGACGGGTGAATGTAGGGCCTGAAGCATCTGCCGCCATTATACTTGGCTCTGTCCGTTTCCCGCAAACGAGCACGGTGCTCTACACCTGCGAGCATCAGAACCGAATCGATAATGAAACCAACAATGTCCGTCGGTCGGCCGACGTCCGCGAGAGTTTGAACGGCCGTGATCGTACGAGTTTCGTCCGCGAGATCGTGAGCGACCACGATAGTTGTTTCTTACCGGTCCGATTTCTTCTCTTACGATGGAAGCGATCTGCTGACGAAAATCCAGAGCCATTTGCGCCATTTTGATGTTGATGATCGCCTCGAGCGATGTAGCGGGCTGTACTTCAGCGATCTGCGTCGACTGCACTTTCGTTGACTCAGCGATGGCGTCGGCGAGTTGAGCAACTTTGTCGAGCGGAGTGTCAATCTGTGTTGCTAGTATAGCCTGCATCGTTGTTGGCAAGCGTCCGAGCCAAAGAGTTTTAATCACAGTCATTCATCGTTCCGCCGCTTAAGTCGCGCAAATATCTGAGAAATTGCGACGGCTTACGGTCTCCGATTTCTTCGCGTTCGAGCAATCTCCTCGTGTTCTCGTCCTGCGAAGATCCGAGTCGCTTGATCAACTCTTTTTTTAAACTCGTGTACGGGTCGGCCGGAGGTGACGCGATGATGTCTTTCACCTCTTGCGCGTATCTTGGCTCGAGCACTCCGAGCACGTACCCGAATTTTGTCTGCTCCGTCGTGATTCCCGATGCCTCGAAGCTTCGATCAACCATTAAAAACTAAAGATTCGGATCATTTGGTATGAATTGAGGAATTCTTACGGCAACTCGATCAATTTCACTTGCGCGCACTGTTGGCACATGCGAAGCGCCTGCACTTCCCGTCGTCATTGTTTTTGTTCGATGCACTTTATTCACTATTTTTCACCATTTTTTTGTTAGCACTTGTACACACGGTTCCACTTTATTTTTTTACATCACGTCGGGTTCACCGCTTTGGGGTGCTGGGGTTTATGTGTCGAGGTGGCGAAAGTGAAGTAAGCGCGAATAGTTAAAGACAACAAGATATTTATTTACGTAATCTAAAAGATAAACAGCTAAACTTATACAGTTGAGAAAATACGGCGCTGGCAAGGGATACGAGAGCGTGGGTGTCGTAACGCCGAGTGTTGTCGAGAGACTAGCTGTTTGAGGTAAGAAGAACAACAGTATTTATACTGTCGACCCTTCGGTCGTGTAGATGGTGTAGTTCAGATGCGTGTGTCCGTTGCAGAAGGAAAGGGAAAAGGTTTAGGTATGTTCAGACGTGGTTTATGACGGTTAGGTTTGTTAAAAGATAAAAAGACTTAAAAGATATTAAAAGATGTCAGACATGACTGTTTGAATCTCTTTTATTTTAATAATAATAAAAAGATTCTGTGTTGAAGTTCAATGTATTAATTGTAAATAAAACAAAATGTAAAGTAAAAATTGGATACAATACGTGAAATTAATGTTAGTGACAAAAGGTTGAAGTATGATGCTTTTTAAATATAAAGGTACAGTTCAAAAGGTTCTTATTTAGGACGACCGTTCAGTTTGGTGTCCAAGCATCATCTCTTTTTTTAGACATCGATATAAACACTGTGTCAATCCTGTCAAGACACATCGCTTACCTCCCCACAAGATCACACAACCATCCTTTTTATTGCACGGTCTGCGTGCAATTCATCGGTACGCAGATGGCCAAGCGTCTCGGATGACCTTTTCTTATTGCTTAATTGCACGGCCGCCTGCAGTTTACGATGCTATTCTAATCTAAATCCCTTAAACTTAAAAATAGCACGTACATTTTAAACCACTGCGTTTACCGATGTACACAATAACAAATGTTCCAACTGTTTGGAAATTCCGAATTACATTTATCTAATTACAGGTTTCAACATACCGCCCGCCTTGAAAGAGTATCTTTCAATGTACTTACAATATATAAAATGCAAAACTAATGGTAAATATTAATTAAGTAACATGAAATAAGTTCGTATTATTGTCCACTATTTGATGTCCACTTTATGTGTGTAAATAATTTCACTCCACAATGTTCAAATTTTCTCAGCTGCTGAGGTATCTTCCGGATTACTTGAGTCATCCTTGATATCAATCGGTAAAATGCAGATTCTTGATACTGGTCGTTTGATATTCCCTTTCGGCACTCGTATATTGACACGACTCTCGTAATTCCATCTTTACCTGGATGCAAGTCTGTTATTCGGCCAAGTGGCCAGTGCATTGGAGGAACGTTATCCTCTTTTATTAAGACCATCAGACCTGGTTTAATGAAGCTTGTGTCATAACCCCTTTTCTTTGGTCTGGTCTGCAGTTGTGAGAGATATTCTTGGTGCCATCTCTCCCAAAAGTGCTGCTGCATTTGTTGTAAGTGCTGATACCTGCTTAATCGGTGCATGTTGATAGTGCGTAAATCTGCGTGTATAGGT
Source organism: Neoneuromus ignobilis (assembly GCA_029203775.1). Lineage (NCBI taxonomy): Eukaryota > Metazoa > Arthropoda > Insecta > Megaloptera > Corydalidae > Neoneuromus > Neoneuromus ignobilis. Next base: position 27,499,648 of record CP092094.1, on the reverse strand, counting down.
GCTGTTAATGAGTCTCCGATAAGGAAATGTCCAGGAGTGAGAGGAGTGAGGTCATTCGGATCATTGGGAAGAGGTGATAACGGTCTAGAATTTAAACATGATTCAATTTGAGTTAGTACTGTATAAAGTTCTTCGTATGTAAGTCGCGTATCCCCTATTACCCGCTTTAAATGATATTTTGCTGATTTTACAGCACTCTCCCACAATCCACCAAAATTAGGAGCATTCGGTGGTGTAAAATGCCAATTAATTTCCAATGCTGATAAGAAATTTGCAATTTCATTTTGAAAATTCTCATTGTTTAACACGTGATTTAATTCTATCATCTCATTGTTCGCTCCGACAAAGTTAGTCCCGTTGTCCGAGTAGATATTTTTGCAAAGACCGCGCCTACTGACAAATCGTTTTAAACAGTTCAAAAATGCCTCTGTCGACAGGTCGATTGCAAGTTCGATATGTGCCGCTTTCGTAACCATACATATAAAAATGCAAATGTATGCCTTTATTTGAGTGCGAAAACGTCCTTTCTCTTTGATAAGTATATGTCCCGCGTAATCGACGCCGCAGTTATAAAATGCGCGTGCTGGTGTCACGCGGACAGCAGGTAAATCTCCCATTACGTAATTAGATTCAACGGGTTGTACCTTAAAACACGTGATACATTCTCTTATAATCCCTTTGACAATATTTTTTCCTGTTAGCGGCCAATACCTTGTACGAAGAGATGTAAGCACGGTTTGACAACCGGCGTGTAACAATCGTTCATGTTCATGTTTTATAAGTAACCGTGTGAATTTGTGCTTTGATGCAAGAACAATCGGATGTTTTTGATCAAATGCAATATGAGCATTTTCGAGACGGCCTCCTACTCGTAAATATCCAGAATTATCTAAAAACGGATTTAATTGCTTTAACATGCTGCCTTTAAAGTGCAATTCAATCTTCTTTTTCTTTTGTAACATGTCGATTTCTTTGCCAAAGGATTGGCTTTGTGCGAGCTTAATCACGCGGATTCGTGCAAGCTCAAGTTCTTCCGGGCGTAAAGGTACCCTTTTAGATAAGAACTCAAGGTTAATCGGCATTACAGGTTCCCTTTGTTCATTTATTTTAACCTTGCAATTATTAATAAATCGAAACATGTATGCTGTCGCCCGAATTATTCGCTTGTACGATGATACTTTCGGATAAAAATATCCATCTAAATTATTGAAATTGTCATCTTGTAGTTCATTAATCTCTTGTGCGACAAATGTGTGTAGAGGTTTCCGCTGTTCTGGAGTCTCATTATCGCTCTCTGCCTCTGAGATTGGCCATTCACGTTCATGAAGTACTAACCATAGTGGTCCAAACCACCATAGATTTGAGTGGCGCAATTCAGCAGTACTAACTCCGCGCGATATAAGATCAGCGGGATTTTGAGCTGATTCTACATGATGTCATCGCTCGTTTGTCAATTCTTGGATTTCTGCTGTACGATTCGCGACAAAAGTTTTCCACTTTGTAGGTGGCGATTTAATCCATGCTAAAGTTACCGTTGAATCGGTCCAGAAATACCATTGATTTTTATTAACGCTACAAGCAGTTGATATTTTCTGTGAAAGTTGTGCTAGTAACAATGCACCTAACAATTCCAGTCGCGGTAACGATGTTGACTTTAACGGTGCGACGCGTGATTTTGCACATAATAATTGCGCCTTCAAAAAAGAATGTGCCGTCCTTATCAATTGAACAAACATAAATGCTTGCGCCATAAGCTCGTTCTGATGCGTCGCAAAATCCGTGATATTCAAGTGTTTCATAGTTTGCAGAAAGTACAAGCCGTGGTATTACTATTTGATTAATATTTATAATATCTTGATAGATTTTATTCCAAGCTGTGTAAACATTTTGAGGTAGTGATTCATCCCAGTCCAGATTTAAAGTCCATAGGTTTTGCATAAGCACTTTGGCTTGAATAATAGCTGGACCCACAAGTCCAAGAGGGTCAAAAATTTGTGCGATAATAGACAGAATTGTACGTTTAGTTATTTTTCGCGAGTCAGTGCCATTCACACGGTATTTCAAAATATCACTTTTAGGATCCCACATTAATCCTAAAGTTTTCGGATCCTTTTCGCCGTGAATAGGAATATCTTCATTATTTTTCTTATCACTCTCTTGGATTATTCGAGGATCGTTCGACGCCCATTTTCGTAACTCTAATCCAGCGGCTCCTAGAATCGAGCTCAATTCCGTTTTTAATTGTTTGGCTGCTTCAACGGTGTGAGCGCCTGATAATAAATCATCGACGTAAAAATCGTGCATAATTACCTTGCTAGCTAACGGGTACTTATCTTTACACTGTAGTCCGATTTCATGTAAGCATCTTGTTGCTAAAAAGGGTGCTGATGCTGTGCCGTATGTTACGGTGTTTAATTCATACACCTTTACAGGAGTACTATTATCAGTGCGCCATAAAATTCTTTGCATTGCTCTCTCATTCGGTCTTATTTTTATCTGCCTATACATTTTTGCTATGTCGCCTGATATGACGTAAATATACAAGCGAAAACGTAACAAAATAGATAAAAGTTCATCTTGAACTGGAGTTCCAATGTGTTGTGCTTCATTTAAAGATACACCTGTCGTTGTTTTTGCAGATCCATCAAAAACGACTCGTAGTTTTGTAGTAGTGCTATCCTCCTTTGTAACGGCGTGATGAGGTATATAACAATGTGGCACATTATCATCACACATTGCCGGTAGAACTTTACTCATATCACCAAGTTCTTCATATTCATTCATAAATGCCACATACCGTTTCTTTAACAATGGATCCTTTTCTAATTTTTTCTCTAATGCAATAAATCTTTTATATGCCATATCTCTTGACAATCCAAGTAGTGCGAGCTCTTCCTCCTTGAATGGAATACTCACAATAAAACGCCCATTTTCGTCGCGTGTAGTGTTTTCTTTAAAATGTAGTTCAGCTGGATCGTCTTTTATCAACTGTGATTTTTGATTCGCGAATGAATGTTCGACTGTCCAAAATCGTTCAAGTTGTGCGCTCAAATCTTTATTTGTTATTAAATTAGAAATAACCTTGTTGTCCTTCGTTTTCGGTGATAAATGCACGTTGCCACCGACAATCCAACCTAACAATGTTTTTTGGAAGTATGGTTCATTTTCTTTCAATTTAATTTGTCCTACGCATAACAATTCGTAAAACAGTGCTGCTCCGATCAGCATATCAATGGGCTGAGCTTGATCAAATGCTGGATCCGCTAACTCGATCCCGTGTGGTACCTTGATGCTCGCTGATTGGAAATTTTGGGTAGGCAAGTCATCACTTATTTTATTAAGTACTAAGCACGTAATCGTTGCTGTAAAGTCCGTGACACGCGAGCTTATCTTTGCTGTAGTTTGATAGCCCACGCTCTGGTTACCTTGCTCAATACCTGATAATGTTATGCCTACTTGTTTACACGGCAAACCTAATTGCTGACAAAGTTCTGTCGTGATGATATGCGGTTGCGACCCTTGATCGAGAAGTACTCGGCACTCGTGCTTGTTGCCGAATTTATCGAATACGTAGATCCGCGCTGTTGCTAATAAAACATACGATTGTTGATTATGAGATGAATGCACGTTATAACTTCTTTGCGCATCTGCGCTTGAATCCTTTGAGTCACTTTGCTGAGATGGAGGCGGTGGGTCAGGGGTTCTCTCTAGATGCAACAATGAATTATGTTTACGCCCGCATTTTCTACACGGGCCGTACTTGCAGTTCACGTTTTGATGATTGCTCGCAAAGCAATTAAAACACAATTTATGTTCTCGTACCTTTTGTACACGCATTGAAACAGGCATCTTCTTGAATTCTTCACAAGCGTACAGTGCGTGCTCTCCCTTGCATAAAACACAGCTTTTAATGTTGGTTGAAAATGTTTTCAAATACTTGTTACTATTACCCGAAGATGTGGGAGGCTTATTTTCTTTGCTGTTCGAAGTTCTGTGATTTTTGCTTGTTTTATATAAATACTTGCAATGCCTTTCTAAAAACTCCTTCAAATCTTGTAACGTTGTGCGATCTGTTTTTACGCATTCTATCTTTTCCCATTCCCTTTTGATTTCTACAGTTAGTTTTGTTTTTAGCAAGTACATAACTAAAGTATCCCAATGATCAACGGGTTCTTTCAACGTTTTAAGGCACTGTAGATGATTATTAATCGTGTCAACTAACAATCTGAGTTCAGCATGGGAATTATTTTTGACCGACGGCGCGTCAAAGAGTCCACTGACATGATGGTGAATTAGTTCATGTTCATCCTCATATCGTTTTTTCAGGGTTTCCCATGCAGCTGCATAATTCTCTGCTGTCAATGTAAACGCAGCAATTGCGCGTTTTGCATCATTAATCACTGATTGATTTAAAAAATGAAATTTTTCTATAGTGCTAAACGATTTGTTACTATCAACCATGGATATAAATGAATCGCGAAATGAAATCCAATTTTCGTAATCTCCATCAAATACAGGTACGTCCAATTTTTTAACATTCATATTCCGTCCACTAGGTTCGTTATTCCGCTCATTTGAATCGTCACATGTTGCTCGTGACACCGACGCTCCGTCAGCACGCTTAAGCATTTCTCGCGCTTTAGCGATTACGTTATAATACTTTTCTTCAAACATTTCGTGATCAGCTTCTTGTACTGCTCTATTGTCTTTATCTGCGCGAACACTTTGTTCGATCATTGACTGAACTTCCTCGTATTTATCTAATAAATACTCAGCCCTTTCTAGTCTAACACGTAATATGGGAATATCGATGGGAGTTTGTTCCAAAAATTTTACGAAACGCGTAAGCTGACCTTTAATGCCCGTTCGTTTATCTTTTGCGTCTTCCATTTTACACAGTGCAACGTTTCTCCAGGTAATGTGTACAAAAGTATGCGTGGCGTCAAATCCTTGCGCCGCCCGCCGTGCCAAATCGATGTTGAGTATGTAATACAAGTTCTTATATTCGCTATTAAAACACAATAGCTTTTACACATTCACAAGTCCTTGTGAATAAACAATGTTCAAAGTTCTGATATGAAGTCCAATTTGCACAATCACAGTATCACTTAATTTAATGCAAAGTTCACACGCTTATCACAAAACTATAAGTCCAAATAGCGTTGTAATAATGTTCCAAATGTTCACCTTCTTGTCACTCGCGTTCACAAGTTCAAAGTATCGCACTATAAAGTATCCTCTAAAAAGTATCCGGCTCGAAGGACCAATGTTTGAATCTCTTTTATTTTAATAATAATAAAAAGATTCTGTGTTGAAGTTCAATGTATTAATTGTAAATAAAACAAAATGTAAAGTAAAAATTGGATACAATACGTGAAATTAATGTTAGTGACAAAAGGTTGAAGTATGATGCTTTTTAAATATAAAGGTACAGTTCAAAAGGTTCTTATTTAGGACGACCGTTCAGTTTGGTGTCCAAGCATCATCTCTTTTTTTAGACATCGATATAAACACTGTGTCAATCCTGTCAAGACACATCGCTTACCTCCCGACAAGATCACACAACCATCCTTTTTATTGCACGGTCTGCGTGCAATTCATCGGTACGCAGATGGCCAAGCGTCTCGGATGACCTTTTCTTATTGCTTAATTGCACGGCCGCCTGCAGTTTACGATGCTATTCTAATCTAAATCCCTTAAACTTAAAAATAGCACGTACATTTTAAACCACTGCGTTTACCGATGTACACAATAACAAATGTTCCAACTGTTTGGAAATTCCGAATTACATTTATCTAATTACAGGTTTCAACAATGACCGAACTGGAACTGAATATATATCGGCAGCGGAAACCCTTTTGTGGTTACTGCTGTCTACATTCTAGATCAGAAGGTTGACCAAGACTCACTTTTACAACTCTTCAACAGACATCGACGCACGCTAACTTTTGGCGACTTCAACGGAAACCACTCAGAGTGGCTTTGCGCTGCACCAAACCACAACAGACGTCTCCTTCTAAATATTCTAGAGCATTCGCTTAGTTTTGACTTACTTTCTCCGGACGAATTTACATATTATCCTGATATAGGATCGTCTCCTTCAGTTCTTGACATCGTAATAACCAAAAATATCTCTAACTTCCGATCTTAAGTCACTGTCATTGACGGACCTGACTCCGACCACTGCCCGACGCTCACCACTATCTTCTTATCATGCACTCACGACAAACCCAAGCCTTACTTTAACTTTAAGAACGCCAATTGGCCAGCCTTCAAGTCTGAAATAAATAATAACATCACAGTCCCTGTCAATCGCAGCACCCCCAATCAAATTGATCAATTCATTCATGAACTCCAATCCACAATAACTTCTGCTTCACAGAACCACATTCCAAAAATCAAACCTGCTACGTACCCCCATCACATCAGACCAACCCCTGAAATTCTTTCGGTCATCAGATCTCGAAATTACGTTCGTCGGCTCTGGCAGAGAACTGGAAACATTTTCTACAGAGCCGAAAAAAACCGCTTAACAGCCTTCATCCAGCACTCCATGAAACTTCTCAAGAAGTAAGCCTGGAACCAATCTATTTACAAATCCACCAATTTAGACCGCACCTCCGTTTGGAACTTGGTGCGGAATCTAAAAACAAGTCATTATAAAATCCCTGCTCTCCTAAATGATTCCAATGAACTAATAATTGACCCTCAGGAAAAAGTTAATTAAATTGCCGATACTTTTGATAAATCTCACCTCATCGGTAACACTTCCCCAGCCCAAATCATTTCAAATGTTCGTGGCCTTCTGCCACTCACTTGCTAACTCTCCACTTTCTAGTAAAAACCTTGATGTTTCTCCTTCTGAGATTCATCAACACATTAAAAAACTCAAAAGTCGCTCAGCCTCGGGCCCAGATAGCATTTCGAACATCCATCTAAAGCATCTTCCCCGTAAAGCGGTATCCACCCTCACTTAACATTGTACCAGACCTTTTCAGTCTATCATTTATTGTCTGTACGAATGTTAATTTGTGGCCCAGATAAGTAATTGTCGACGTCTGTTTCACAGATGTTTTGTCGTACGTGATCGGAATTGTATTGTTGAGTTTAGTTCAGAGAATGTCGTGGCTGATAATTTCGAATGATTAATTTTGATCTTGTTCCGAGAATAATACCCGCTGAGCGTCGACAAAGATTTTGATAGTTTAGTCGGTGTCGGATGATTGTTCGGTGTGTCCGTATAGAGACACACTGCTCATCTCAGAGACACGGATCTATTGAATATATGATTTCGTTATTTTATCTCCGTGTAGATGATCTAATTTTTCGTAGTCCTGAGACTTTAGCACCGCTTAAAATAATGGATTCACCCCATGTTATAAATCATTCGTTATGTATAGCTGATCATTTAATGGACATTGCTCATCTAAAGAGATTGAATAACTTGATTGATAAGTCAGTTCCGATCATTGAATGGATAACTCCTTATCATTCAATATGGAAATGGGTCTATGTTGCTGTATTAATCATCATCTCATTATGTATTGGATTATTTTTATATAAAAGATTTTCATTCAAAAATTTGATCAGACTTTGATTATTCTTTCAGATTCCCGGAAGCACAGCAGCCCCTATCCCAGAAATAGCAATTTTATCTTCTGAATTGTTATTTCATTGTTTAATCGTTGGATTTCTTGTGGCGATATTATTAATAGTCCGCAGGCTTTTAAAGACAATTCGCTGTCACAATCTAAAAACATATCATTTCTCGGAGTATCCCTTATCATGTTGATATTCATATAAATTTTAATAACTCCTATCTTAGCATTGCTTTAATCAACTTACCGTTACCAGGAAATTTTTATATTATCAAAAAAGAATTAGGCAAGGTTAGCACAACAAAAGACACCCTTATTCTCTCGGGATTTTCTCCTGTTTGTGATTTATCGGGTGGAGAAATCAGCATTAATGGAGCTTATCCTATCATGAATTGTCCTATTATACAAGAGAGTTCCGCTTTCTTGTCTTACCATTGAATATATGAACTAACCATAAATAATTACATAAGTATTAGAAACATTATATCATTTTTAAAACTCTTAAGTTTTTTTTATTTTGTTTAGTTTGGCCTTTGGTTGTAATCTGAACTTCTCATTATGTCGACCTTGACAGGCTTTAAGCAATCAATTAAAGCACGAGAGAAGCTGGTAAAGTAGATGGCAGTTGGAGTGCAGAATAATGAAGAATATTTCAGGACTTATAAACCACCTAGCCATTGGTCAAGAGTTATGGGTGATTCGACTGTCCCTGATCATTTCTTCTCTACGATTCCACGAGTTAGAAATCTTTTTAAATATCACCTAGGTTCGTTTGGAACAAGAGAAAAAGACTACTTTAAAACTAGTGTTGATTTAGCATTAGCTTCAGGTATTGCAATCGCTCATCCAGAAAATATTAATCCTGTCTTTCTAAATGAAGTTTTTCATGCTGCTCTAAACACTCACGACACAAATATACCAATTGCAGAAATACTTCACTTATTAGGGAAGTCAGCTGCTTCTGTCCCACATAAAAGCATTACTGAGTCTCCGCCAACAACAAAATTATTCTTCATAGAGTTTGTTAGATTAAATCATATTAATCTTGATGTAACCAATGAAGCTGAAATTGGAAGATATATGGATACCTATTTATCTATTATAGATTTAAATCTACCAGACTCAGTTGCTTCTCGTTACGGATTAATAGCAGCTCTAGTGCCAGAGCTGCAAAGTCTGATCTTGATTTTGCAGTTATGAGTTTTTTGATTAGTCTAGTTAAATCTGGTCAATTTCTAGATATATATTATGAGAGAAAAATAAGTTTTGAGACTTTTGATCCTGAGCAACGAATCTTAACTGCTAATATTGATGCTATCGATATAAGACATTTTTGGCCTATGATAAAACATTCGATCAGTCAACTCTATGCAACTCCAGAGCTCATAATAAATCAATTGCTAATAATTAGTGAGTCTTCAGAAAATATGGCACTAAAGCCGCTTCTCTCCCAGGCTGCTTATAGAGGAATGACATCTCTGTTGGCAGTCATTGAAGCTATTTCAGTCTTTAATGATTTTGTTTGGGTGGGGTTAATAAAACAATATCCAGCGATCAGTACTGAGGTTAAGGCCTTAATCAAGATCTTGACACTATTAAAAAATGATATTTATGCTGGATATAAATTCAATGATGCCGGAGCGGCTCTCCCATGCTTATCATATTTGTCAATCCAATTATTGACACAATGCAGTGGAAGAACTTCATACAAGTACTATAAAGGAGTAGGAAGTGAAGAGTACGCCACGCCCAATATACAGACGTAGGACAAATTGATAAAGAATAGCATCTTACATAGAGATGATGATAATATTGATTATGAAAAACTTCAAAAGATAAGTCGGAAAAATATTAAGTTTTTACTCACCAGTGGGTTGACTTCTCTTTTAACTGCGTTCAAAACATCCTCAAAGGATGATGATGAAGTCGATGGAGATCATCCTCCAATTGATTTCTCAGCATTATTTGAAGACTCAAATGATGACGATAGTGATGGGGGAATTCCTCCAGATGTAAAGCCTCCATCAAAGAAAACAAAGCGTCGTCGTCGACGATCTGACAGTAATGGTGATGATTCACATCAATCACCAAAGCGGATAACCAGAGATGTTCCTCTTCAGCCAATTTCCCATCAGGATGATGTTCAAACTGATGATGAAGCGGAGCTTATGTTACCTCCTCCTCTTCGAGATGATTGTGATGATTCTGCAACAACAGATCGACAGGACCTTCAGAATTTATTGAAGGAAGTAGTGAAGGAACTCGAGAAGATCAGACCATGGAGTCTGACACTATATCACACTCCGGCGACCAGGAAATGTTAGATGCAAATTTACTGACAGTTACTGACTGGACAGGTGAATTGTCTCATTCAGATCCTACTCAATATAAACCATTTCAAGAAGAGATAAAAGAAAATATCTTATCTGAAATAAATCGATCACTTGAAAAGGTTGCAAAGGGACTCTCTAAAATGTCTAGATTAGAATATATTCCTTTGCCCTCCGTATCACAATTACATATTGTTAAAGTTGGTAGGTTTAAGGTGTGATATCTTGATAACCTAGTTACTGTATTCGAAGCACACGCGCGTCTCTGTGTATCTCTGTAGTGTCTGCCGGTAGCTCTGTGTATGTGTATTACCAACCTAAAGGTTGCGGGGGTTTTTCTATAGATGAACAAATTTCCCTTAACACCCCCACTTGTTCGTATAGTAGAAAAACGGTTTTAGTGGATCAGCCCCATCTCGTTGATGCAGCTTTTGAATCTTGGGGCGAATAGTCCTTTCGTCAAGGCGTCAGCTACCATCTTCTCCGTTCCCACAAAATTGACCTTGATCTCGCCATTGTCAATTTTTTTCTGATGAAGTGATGGCGCGTATCGATGTGTTTCGTCCAGGGTCTATAGCCGCTGTTCTTTGATAACTCCACCGGCCCTTTGTTGTCGTTGAAGATTGTGGTGGGCATCGAAACCATAGTCGAGTCTAAGTCTGTGGCCAGAGTTCGTAGCCAAATCGCTTCCTGGCAGGCCGAAGAAAGTGCCATGTACTCGGCTTCTGTGGTAGAAAGAGCCACCGATCCCTGCCTTTTGCTTTTCCACACAATTGGTCCTCCTTGAAATAAGAAGATACTACCCGTGACTGAGCGGCGAGAGTCGCTGTCGTTGGCCCAGTCTGCGTCGCAAAAACCAACGCAATTTTCGCTCCCTCTAGTCATCTTGTGACTGAACTCGATCCTGGGTACCCGAGGTGCCCTTGAGGTACCTGAATATCCGTTTCACTGCCTGCCAATGCCCTCTTCCCGGCTTTTCCATGTAACGACTGACAAAACTAACTGCAAATGAAATGTCAGGTCTGGTCCCTTGGCTAGCATACAGGAGACTGCCAACCGCTTCTCGATACGGAACAGTAAGCATCTCGTTGACCTCTTCTGGAGTTTTTGGCTCCATTTCTTTGTTTAGTTTGGTACTGGGGTCAAAAGGCGTAGACACTGCTTTGCAATCATCCATCCCAAATTTTCGAAGCATTTGCTTGATGTAGGTACTTTGATCCAACCAGATTTTTCCGGTCTCACGGTTCCGAGTGATTGTCATACCGAGCAGAAACCTTGCTTCACCGAGGTCCTTCATGTCGAAAACCATTGACAATTTCCTTTTCAAGGTGCCTTTTTCTTCTTCGTCATTGGATAATATAAGTAGGTCATCCACGTATATGACGATAATCACGATGCTGTTCTTATTTTTCTTGAAGTAAACGCAAAGGTCAGCTTGTGATCTCGTGAATCTCATTACTGTCAGTGTCTCGTGCAATTTCATGTTCCAGGCGCGATCGCTCTGCTTTAAGCCATACATGGCTTTCTGGAGTCGCCAAACTTTGTTTTCTTCTCCACGCTCTGTAATCTCCTTTGGTGGTTTTACATAAATCTTCATCTATGTTGCCATGCAAATACACTGCCGTTACATCCATCTGGTCCATGGAAAGATCGTATTTAGCTGCCAAGGCACACAGGAAGCGGATCGATGTATATCGCACAACCGGAGAGAATGTCTCGTAATCAATACCCTCGATCTGCTTACAGCCTCTGACAACTAGCCTCGCTTTGTAGCGCTCCACCTGCCCTGCCGAATTCCGTTTTATTTTGAGCACCCATTTGGCGTCGAGTGCTTTGCTGTTTGCCGGCAAGTCAACGAGTTTCAACTTACCGTTTTTGGCCAGTGAGTCGCGTTTTTGTTTCATGGCTTCGAGCCATTTTTCTCGGTATGAAGAATTCAGTGCTTCTTCAACACTTTCTGGATCCGCTGGGTCCGTTGCTCAGAGTCATAAATGTCACATAGTCGTCCCAGTTGACTGGCTTGTGCTGGCGTGTAGATCGGCGTAGTGGTGCAGTTTCTTCTGGTGAGATTGGCCACGCTTCTTGGCGCATATAGAACTCCCTTAGCCGTGACCTCATTCACTCCTCTGTCAATCAGGATAAGAATTTTGGCATCGCCGATAGCCTCGGCGGAGATGGCATCCTTGTTGGCCACTGTTATTTCCACGTTCTCGTGGCTTTTTAGGTCCTGCAAGATCGATTTATTGTTCGTTAGGTGAGTAGAAGAGCATGAGTCTACGTACCATGGTCCGTTACTAAAGTTGGAGGAAGCCATAAACGCAACAAACGTTTTTTCGCTTCTTTGAGCGTTTGGCTTCTCTTCTGTTCTCTGTCTACTACCTTTGAACTCTTGCTTCGGCTTGGACCTGCAGTATTTCTTGACATGGCCATATTGATTGCACTGGAAGCAACGGGGTCCTTTCCCCTTTTCTTTTGCAAGGAACGCCGTCCGAGAATCCGAACTTTTACCAGCGATTGGGCGAAGTCGTGGATGTGGCGTACGGGATATCGATCCGGGATGGTGCGTGCGTTGAGTGCTCGGTAGTCGCCACACGGTCGCCAGTTCCCATCTTTCTTCGGAGCCATGTGTAGTGGTGATGACCAGCTGCTGGATGAAGTGCGTGCTGTGCCGAGCTGGATCATCGTGTCGAATTCGTTACAAGCGACGTTGTACTTGTCGGTCGGAAGGCGCCGCGGTTTGGCCGACACGGGCGCTCCAGGCGTCGTTAGAATGTGATGTACGGTGTTGTGTCGTACCACCGGTGCTCGTACGTCGGGTCGCGTGATATCCGGAAACTCTGCGAGAAGCTGGTGGTAAGTCGAGTTCCCAGAGATGATCTTGATGCTGTATGCGTCGCTTTCGAAAACCCGTCCACAGACGTGAGTTTCGTCAGCTTGTCGATAAGTTGGCTGTCTTGGAGATCGACTAATAACCCAAAATGCGTTAAGAAATCGGCTCCGATGATTGGCTTTGGCACATCGGCGATCACGAAATTCCACACAAAGCTGCGACGTAGCCCGAGGTTGAGCATGAGCGCGGAGAATCCATAGGTGGCGATGGGTGTTCCATTTGCAGCCGCGAGTTCGTAGGAGGTCCTCTTGAGCGAGCCGCGCACAAACACACGCGGAAATACGCACAAATCGGCTCCGGTGTCGACGAGGAATCTTTTCTTTGTGATTCGGTCGAGGACGAATAAGCGGCAAGATTTTTGGCCGTTATCGCTGGCCGCCATCAGCGACTGCCGTTCGCGTTTCCCGAAAACGAGCAAGGTTCTCTACATTTTTTTGCGTCTGCACCATAGCGATGATGATACCAGCAGTATTCGCTATAGTGCGATTCGGAGTTCGAGCGCTCCGCGAGTTTGAGCGTGAGCGACTGTGGCTGCGCGAACGATGTGAAACTTGTAAAGCGTTGATCTCATGTTTGATGACCTCCGTCATCTCCTTTCGGAAGCTTAGCATCATTTGTGCCATCTTCACCCCGAGAGCAGTTTCGAACGATGTTGAGTCGCGTGAGATTTCATTAATTTGCTCGCTGCTCTTGAGAGTCGACGCAATCGTATCCGCGAGGTCTGCTACTTGAGCGAGCGTTTGGGCCTGTTGAGTTGCCAAGATCGCTTGTTTGTTAGTCGGCAAACGGCTAATCCAGATAGTGCGAATCACGTCGTCACTGAACACGGTGCCGCCGAGGCCACGTAACTCGCGCGAAAATTGAGACGGTTTTCGTTCTCCCATCACGGCCTTCTCGAGTAATTTGCGTGTTTTATCCGCTTGCGAGGCACTGAGTCGCTTCACTAAAGTGTCCTTCAATGTCGTGAACGGTAGCGTTGGGTGCGGGTTAAGGATTACATCCTCCACTTCAATCGTATAGCGTGCACCATGAGCTAATACTGCGTGGCTGAGTTTCGCGTCCTCGGTCGTAATTCTAGCCGTGTCGAAATAACGTTCGATAAGCGCGAACCATAGCGCTGGGTTGCTAGGCGTGAATTCTGGTAACTTCACTGTCACTGCACTTGGCTGCGCGACGGCTACGGCTGCGTTATTTTGTGCGTTAGCAATCGGAGCGTCGTTCTCGATCACCATGTTTGCGGTGTTTGTGTCGTTTTTTCTCACTAAATGTATCACTGATCGTCGCTCTTATCGTCACACGCTGTTACACTGTCCACAATTGTTTACAACACAGAAATCACTGAATGTTATTCGAATTGCGTTGGTCGCATATCGATCACGTCGGGGTCACCAGTTTGTGGGTACGTAAGGATGATTATAACGAACACTAATAATCAAGTTTTAAAATTACAAAGATATACGTTTATTGATACAGATGAAAGACTGAGTTAAGATTTTTACAAGAGGTTTTCGTAGCGAAGATATTGTTTGACGGCACTGGCAAAGAGGAAAAATGCGCGCGTGTAGATCGGTCGAACGTTGTCGAGAGAGTTCGTGCTTTGGTAAAAAATAAAAAAATAAAAAGATGTTTTATTGATATGAATATTTGGTACAGCAATTTGTACATAAAATTGAATTTTTATTACTAGCTTATTATAGGCTATATTATGCTAATTTGTGTATAAAAGACAGGATTAATGATTGAATGAAGTTTTGTTATAAGTAAGTTTGCAGGGAAACTTTCAAAACCTGCGTATGAAGGAGAGTGACTTAAAATTAGCTTATCTAACTTAACTAACTTAAAATTAACACTACACTAAGAAATGTTTAAGAAATGTTTGAAGTGTTTATGAAGAACACTAGAGCACTAGTAGCACGAGATTTTATGTTTATGAGATTATGACACATTGTTTTTGTTTCAGTTGCAGTTCCGCGTTGGTTGTGCTGCTTCCATGGAGATTATTTGTTCCTTGAAATTTTTGAATTAATGGGCTGTTCTAGCCCTGAGGAGGTTTGGGGAGTTACGGGGGTTCGAAAAACCGGGTTTGCGAAGGGAAGGTGATTGATTTGTTTTTACGATAGTTGGTTGTGATTGGGGTTTCAATGTTAAGTATTATGGGGTTTTTATGGCGACTAGCACGCTTTAGGTAATTGGTAGTTACAGAAGTAATGAAATCATTTATTCTTTCAGTACCGGAACGTGAATGGAGTTTTTTGATGAGGGTGCTGCGATCTGCGTGAAGCGCTAATCGCAGCACCTTGTTTTGGAATGTCTGGAGGCGAGAGAGTTGGGATTTTTGTGCCGTGCACCAGATCTGACACCCGTAGGTGAGTGTAGATCTGATGCAGGCCTTGTAGATGTGGATTTTAGTTTTTATGGGGGCGTTGGAAATTAAAATTGGCCTAAGCGCGCAGAAGGCGGCTTGGGCTTTTTGAATGCGGTCATTAATGGTTAGTTTGAAATTGAGTTTACTGTCCAGCACTAGGCCGAGATATTTGATTTGTTTTACGTGTTGAAGTCTAGTGTTTTCGAAAACAATAGTATGTTTTTTCATTCTGCTAGACCTCGAGAAAGTTATGAGCGCTGTTTTGTTATGGTTAATTTTGATTCGGTTTTTGGAATAATATTTGCCTATACCGTCAAGAGACTCGAGGAAGGCGATCGGTGTTGGAGTGCAGTTTCGTGTCGGTGCGATTATGTTTGTTGATGATAATGTTAATGTTTTATATACGACTTCTGGAAGTAATATGGACGTAGACTTACATTTCTTCTTCTATATTTTCCAACCCTATTTCTTAGGGGTACGACTTTCAGTTTTCCCAATCTGTTGATTAACGAGTTTTCATGGAGCTTCCTCGAGAAAAATCTCCATGCTCTTCTGTTTATGAAGTCTACGACCGTTTCTATGTTTGCTTCCCTCATGCAGTGTTTGTATCTTACAGCTGCGTTCTTTATTCAGCGCTAGTCTTAATGCCTTGTTTTGTATGCGCTGGAGCCTCTGTAAATACGTTTCATACGTATTTCTCCATATTGGGGACGCGTATAACATTGTGGGCCTTACCACTGTCTTATATAGCATTACTTTATTTTCAGTGGTTAGACCGCTCTTCTTGTTCATTAGGCTATAAATACTAGACAGTGAACCACACGCTTTCCTTGCTGCATTCTTGATATGCTCCTTATATGTGAGCTTCTTGTCAAGATGCACCCCCAGGTACTTGACTGATTTCTGCCACACTATCTCCTTGTCGTTTAGTGTGACACGTCCTGGCGACATTAGTTCATTTCTCGTAATCAATATCGCCTCAGTCTTATTGGCATTAAGCTTTAGTTTCCATTTATTGAAGTGATCTGCGAGCAGGTCTAGCTGTGTTTGTAGTCTTTTTCTAATAAAGTTTCATTTAAATCCACGTGTGAGAATAGCTGTGTCATCCGCGTACAGAGCTATCTCCACTTTATCGGTCCTTGGTAGATCGTTTATATAATAGTTGAAAAGTGCTGGGCCAAGGATTGATCCTTGCGGTACTCCAGCACTAATGCTTTTCTTCGCTGATGATCTCCCATCTACGTTCACGTGGAAACTTCTCTTTCTAATGTATTTATCTATAATTCTTGTTAAATAGTCAGGAATGTCGAACGCGGTTAGTTGATAAATTAGGCCATCGTGCCATACCGTGTCGAATGCTTTCTCTATATCTAGTAGTACCATTCCCGTATAGGATCTTTTGCCTAATATTTTCGTGGCTAGCTCCACTATTCTTGCCAGTTGATGTTCTGTAGAGTGTCCTTTTCTAAAACCAAATTGTTCCTCTTTCAGGACTTTGGCTTCCTTCTCGTGATTGTTTAGTCTTGTAAGGATCACTCTTTCGAGGACTTTGCTCATTATTGGCAGCAAGCTAAATGGCCTATAACTTGCTACTTCTTCTTTCTTTTTTCCCTGTTTCCTTATTGCTATTATCTTGGCTTGTTTCCATTCTTTCGGGAAGTATTTGAGTCTTAATGCAGCGTTGCATATGTTTGTGAGCGCCACGACACCTTTTCTTGGCAGGTGGCGGAGTACCATATTCTGTATTTCGTCGATGCCCGGCGCTCTATACGGCTTCATGCGTTTGATTGCCTCGTGTATCTCCTTTGGTGAGGTGAAATCAATTTTCTCTTCGTCATCCTCTTCTGGGATTTTATTGGCACGCCATCCGTTCACAAACTCCTTGACGTGCTCCGAGAATTCTCTCTCACCAAGATGTCTGCTGGCTTTGTGGGCTGCTTTAAAATGTTCAGCTAGTAGTTCTGCTCGCTCCTCGACTGTATGTGTGAAGGTGTCATCGACCTTCTTCAGCGGCGGGATTTCTTCCCTTTTCTTCATTTTCATGGCTCTCAGAACATTCCAGATGCTCTGGTCTTTGACGTTTAATGTTGAGAGTTTCTCATTCCATTGCTCGTTCCTGAGCTCTTTAACCTCTTTGGTTATTTCCTCCGAGAGACGGTTTCTTATTATTCTATACTCGTCTCTTCTGGTTCTTTGCCAGAGTTTTCTCGCTTTATCGCGGATTTTCATTTTCTCTTTTATTTCGCTCGTTAAGTCGACGTGGTGCGGTCTTATTTTCTTGTCAGGTATGCTCTCCTTAATTGCATCCTTAATCTTGACCGTAAATTCTTTTATATACCCATCCAGTTGTTCTTCGCTACTGATGGGTATACTCGGATCTACTTCATTGTTGATCTTATCTTGGAATAGTTCCCAGTTTGCTCTGGAGTAATCTTTCCTTTTCTTGACGGTTCTCTCCGACCTCATAGTAATTCTTATCACTACCGGGTTATGATCAGAACTTAGCATGGGTAGCGATACGATCTCCTGTTCTACTATGTTTTTGATGAGTGCTATGTCTAGCGTCGATGGTCGGGTGTGCCTCCTGTAATAGGTGGGCTCATCTGGGGCTATGATCATGTAATTCCTTCTCAGGGAGTGATTCCTGAGGAATTTTCCGGCTTTATTACTGCCCGGCCAGTGCCATTCTTGATGTCTAGCATTGAAGTCTCCTCCCATAATTACTCGCTGTGACATTTGCATTATCTCGTCGATGTCCGCGGTGTCTATCATATCTTTAGCGCTTCTATAAGTCGCTGCTAAGAGGATTTTCGTGGGGATTTCTATCATCGCTGTAACCACCTGCAGAGATTCCGTTTGCGGAGTGGCGACTTCGTAGGATTTTATATTGTCTTTTACGTACAGCGAGACTCCGCCTCCCTTGCCTTGCGGCCTCTCTCTGTGATACCCTTTGTATCCAGGAATTGCTAGATATTTATCTACCTTACAGTTTGTTTCTGTGATCATGGCTATGTCGATGTCCTGATCAACAATGAATTGCGCCAGTTCTATGGCTCTCTTGGCTAGCCCGTTGGCATTCCATATTACAATATTGAGATTGTTTAACGTTAAGGAGAATTCGTCTAATCCTTAATGTTGTTCACGTACTCCCATACGAGCATGAACTTCTCTTTCCTTGTTTTTACATTTTTGATTTTATGTTGTAGATCTCTAACCATGTCGAAGAGAATTCTCATGTCTTTTGCGTCATCATCATCGCTATCTTTGGAAGAAGATTCCTCCCTTCTTGGCTTCTTTTCATTGTCTTCTTTGCTGGACGATCCTTTCCATGCGCTTGATCTTGGGGGGGGGGCATCCCTGTATTTGCTGCTACCTCTGATTTCCGGAAAGTGTCCTCCTTTGAATGCCTCTTTTGGCTGTTTTCTCAATTGGGCCAATTCGCGCAGGTGGTCTCTCCTTTCCTGTTCTAATTTGTGCACGGGGCACCCTCTGAAACTGGCCGGGTGATCCCCTTTACAATTCACGCACTTGGCTGGGGTTTCTTTTGTTTTAGTGCATACTCTTGAGTCGTGGGCTTCCCCGCACTTAACACATCTGGCTTGGATGTTACATTGTCTTGCCGTATGCCCGAAGCTTTGACATCTGAAACATTGGTAGATGTTCTGGGAGGGCCTGTAATTCTCCCAATAGACAACGATTGAATACAGGTATGAGACTTTTCTCACTTCTTCCAATGTGGTACCGGTGGGGAACCCTACGATGTAAATTGGCCCCCACTCTCTCTTGTTGATCCCCATATTTCTGATTCTTAACGGGTTTAAGTTCAACTCCTTCATTTCAGTGAGGATTTCTTCGTTGGTCAACCCTGGGGGAAGACCTTTTAAAATCATATTGACTTCTTTTTCCGAGACAGGTGTGTAAGTGTGGAACTCTGCGTTCCTTTTTTTCAAAACTCTTTTCATTTCGTGATACACCTCCATGTTTTCGCAGTTCAGGATGGTGCCTTCTTTTACGATTTTCGTTTTAAAATCTCCTTTGATGTTAGCTTTTTTGAGAATATCTCTCATGTTGATGGCAAATGCACCTGGTTTGTCGAAACCGTTCTTGAGTACGATTGGTGGAATTCTCTCCTTTTTAACTTCTTTGGCCGCTTCCTTTTCCTTGACCAATTGTATAACATTATCCACCTCATCAGAGTCCTGTAATTTCTGGTACTTATTGCTGATGTTTATCGTCAGCGTCTTGGTAACGTCGGTGTTGTACTTTCGTTTGGCTCCTTACAAGGCTGGAGCCATTCGAGGTCTTCAGTTACTTTACTAGTGGTTTCTTGATCCTTTACTGTGCTGTTAGAATTGTCGGGATTAGCTATACTCTCCTGCGATGAGACGTCTTCCATTTCTTGATCCGTGATGATTTTCCCGCTCTCAACGGTGGCCATTGTGTCTTGTTGTGTCGTCATATAAATTTCTTTCGCACTCACACACACACTATTATACGAATTTGTTGATATAAAATCAACACAATTCGCATAATGTACAAAAAGTTAAATTCCCGCCAAATGCGGTATGGTTTTGTTTGCAAACAAACGCCTAGGGCGCGGCCACGCTATACCGTTGCAATGCACACAAGTGCACATGCACCGGTCGTAACGTAATCACGCCACTCGACAAGTATTACAGCCAGATAGCTAAACGCACCGATCCCCTTTCCGCACTGATGCAGTGATGGACAAAGAAATATTCGAGCGCGGAAACACGTCTGTACTGTACGCTGACTCGACAGCGTATAAATTTTCTGCCAGGCATGCGAAGTGATTTATGGTGGGGATGTTGGCGACGTATGTGACGTCAGCCTCCATCTCCGTGTTGTAATTTACAGAATCGATCTCGTTGAGGTCCTGTTCCGATAATGTACTCGATGAGTCGTTGGTACTTGAATTAACGATATAGAAGACATACGACGGTAAACGGGGTATGTCATACACCCCTAGATACGTCAAATCATCGAGAAGAAGTATGAAACCAGAAGACGAAGAAGATCAAAGCTCAAAAAAAAAAAAAAAAAAAAAAAAAAGGTACTTGAATTTTCTGGACTTGCTTGCAGAGTACTTCAGCACTTGGAAGATCAAGATAAACAACGCCAAGACTGAAGGAATTCTATTCACGAACAGCAAAACCGTAACACCTGGTGCGGTTGAGATGAACGGAGTCCAAGTTAAATAGAAAGACTCCGTAAAATATCTAGATGTACACCTGGATAGGAAGCTCACATTCAAGGAGCATATCAAGACAGTACGACGTAAGACAAATGGAGCATTGCAACAGACCTACAGTTTGATGGCCAAAGACAGCGGTATGAATGTAGAAAACAAGCTGACGATATACAAGGCAGTGATCAGACCAGTGATGACGAATGCGGCACCGATTTGGAGAAATACGTTCAACTCCCACATCAAATCGCTGCAGATTACACAGAATAAGATATTGAAGATGGCACTGAATAAGAGCTGCAGATACAAGACGTCAGTACTGCACCAAGAAGCCAATATAGACACGATTGCAGACTTCATCAACAAGTCAGGATGGAGATTCTACAAGAGGAAAAAGGTCCATGCTAATCCGTTGATAGATGGCCTTGGAAGACACAAGATTATACCCTTAAAACAACGGGTAGGGAAACATCGTAGAAGAAACGTTACAATGCAGCCGTATGTGTTTACAAAAAGTTATGAGGCAAAGAAACAAACAATTATAAAAGATGCAAAAAGACAAACCAGAAGCCAGACAAGTTCTATTGGTCGGGGAAGTAATAGCCTCGACCGGGAAGGGGGTGGGTAAAAGCTGCCAGCACAAAAGGCAGCAACTATTAAAAGACATCTGGGTTTTTTAGTCAATTTTTCCCAGATAAAATACAGAATAGACTGAAATAAGACAAGAAGTCATAAAAAAGATAAGAAGACGCATAATGAGCGACGGGGGCATCAAACGTCCCTAGGTACATTAAATAATAAAGATGAACTTAATAAAGAATTAAAAGATGTCAGCATTGACACTAACTTGGGAACTTGGGTACTTGAATTTTGGAGATCAATTCTCGAGCGAACATCGAAACTGACCGCACGTACCTGCGATACCGTGCGTCCGTACAACCGACTAAACATCTGGCGAACAAAGGTAGCGTTGTTTAAGTACAGTTACTGTACCTGAACACAAACAATAACATCTGTGAACATAACAAAGTGTGTGCACGTGTACTTACCGTCGTATACCGCGTTATTTTTCCGTCCGCGTCAGTGTGCTGTGTTTACGGGAAACCGATAATGCAGTGTGAGTGCTAGTGGAAGCTACATCCACGCTCAGGTCGTTGCAAGGATTGCTGGTTTGTTGAAATTCGTATCGTCAACACAGGTTAGTGATGGTTAATGTTTCTATTATCGAGATGGTTGATGTGACGCCAAGCGCTGTCGCCGGTCCGTCTGGCGTCGCTAGGTCGGCTGCGGTCGCAGGTACATCCGGCGTCTCTGGCCCGTCTGGCGTCGCTGGTCCGTCTGGCGTCGCTAGGTCGGCCGCGGTCGCCGGTACATCCGGCGTCTCTGGCCCGTCTGGCGTCGCTGGTTCGTCCGGCGTCAGAGCGAAGCGTGACCAGGAAAGCTGCTCAAGCGACGACAGTCGCGGGAGCATGTCGCCCCCCCCCCCCGGAAACGGGAGTGCGATGTGTCGCCTGCGCCTGTCGTAAACAACGATGAGGACGGATTCACGACGGTAGTTAACCGTCGTCGTAAATGTGCACCTCCGGTGTACATTTACGATAGTTCGTATCTCACGTTAGCTGATGCGCTGGACCGTGTTGGCATCGATTCCCAATTGCTTGATGTCGTTACCACTGACTCGGCGCAGCGGATTAAGTTCCGCTCCGACGAGGAATTCCGTCGTGCGCAGTCCGTCATGGATGAGCTGGGCGTGGAGTGGGCAACCTACCCTCTTCAGAGGGAGATGGACTCCAAGTTCGTCATCCGCGGTATGACTGTACGCGATTCTCCGGACGGCGTTCGTGAGTCAGTCGAGATGGCTGGGTTCAATCCCCGGCATGTCACGCAACTCCGAACACGTGGAAAGCTTGCTCCACTGTTTCTGATATATCTACCACCTGTGGGTGACGAGGCGAAGAGATTCTTCGCCTTGACTCGCCTTCGGGGGGTGCGTATCAAAGTGGAGCACTTCCATGGTCGTTGGGGGCCGAGACAGTGTTTTCGATGTCAGCACTGGGGGCATCCGTCGGTGTCCTGCAGGGCGGCGCCTCGCTGCGTGGCTTGCGCGGGTGCTCACGACGCTAAGTCGTGCACCAGGTCGCGGGACGACGCGGCGACGTGCTGCAACTGCGAGGGGGAGCATCCCGCGAATTATCGCGGATGCCCCTCCTACAAGGAATTTTTACGACGGAAACAGCGCAGCGCCCCGCGTGCGAAGCTGAACCTGCCTCCAAAGGCAGCGGAAACTCCCGCGGGGGCCGGCAAGAAGAAGGCGAAGGCGCCTGCAAAGGCGCACAAACCTTCCGACGTGCCGGGCGCTGTTGGCTATGCGCGCGTTGCTGGTGGGTGCGGTCGTGAGTCAGCGGGGGTTGACGCAACGACCGCATCCAAGACCACTGTGGCGAAGGTGCCGTCCGGAAGTGGTGGTCCTGCACCACGTCCGGCCGGAGCCAAAACCACAACGGTCAAAAAAGCACCCGCAAAACCTGCCACCAAGTGCGAGCGCGTCAAATCCTCTTCTGAAACCAAGGCGCGCAAGGCGAGTAGCACCCCGAGTGCTCCCCCCAACGAGCCGCGGAAGAAGAAGAGGAGAAAGAAGAAGAGAAAAAGCAAAGGGCGAGACGCGCCCCCGATGTTAGTAGCGAGTCGAACGGGGTACGGGTGTGTAGAGACCGCAAGGTTACTCCCCCGACCCCGAAATCAGGTGATACTAAGGTAACAGAGCAGTCGAAGGTGACAACTAGGCCAGTGCGTATCGTAAAGGTAAAGCCAGCCACCCCCGCCAAGGCCAAGATCTCCCCGCGCAACCCCCCCCCCAACTACGAGGGGTGCTCCGAGGAGATTGAAGCCGGTGAAACAGCGCGTCTCAGCACGTGCTCCCCCAGCCCCCAAGAGCATCTCCGGCGGACGTCGGTCTCTGCGGGCGCGAAAGTTGGTCAAGACTCCGGTCAAGATCGACCCAGCGCACGCGAGAACGCTGCCGGAAGCAATCCCAGGACAACCCTCAGGCGAAAGGGTGTTTGTCATTTCTGAATCCGTGCAACTAATAGACATAGTACAGCAAGCTCTCGCCAACTTGATGATGCAGTTGGTCCACGCCACGAGCTACCAACACTAGCTCGTCGCTGTCGTGAACCAACTTCCCCCCATTCGTGCCCCTTACGAACCTAATTAATGACAGACAAACCTCTAAAGATAATTTATTGGAATGCCAACGGCATTAAAGGTCAGGGTACAGAGCTACGCGAGATCGCAGAACACCTCAGGATCGACGTTCTGATGATTTGCGAGACTCACCTCTCGCCGGGTAAGCGCTTTTGGATACCCAACTACATCACCTATCGTGACGATAGACGAGTGGGACGTGGTGGGGGAACCGCTGTTCTTATTAAGAAGAGCATCCCCCACTACGCCATGGCGGATAACCTAAGAAAGATATTGAAAAAACACAATATCGAAGGCGACATCCATATTAAAAAGAATCGCGGTGGGATGATAGTAAATACCACCACAATGCAAGCTTACGCAAAAGTTAAAGAAGTATTCAGCAATACAACCGCTGAATTTTATACATTCACACCCCAAGGGGAAAAAGACTTAAATATTGTACTGAAGGGAATGATTCCAGGCATCCCTAAGGAAAAAATTATCGAAGAAGTCAAAGCCAGCGGACTGTCACCGACTAGGCTAAGAGAATTAACTTACAAAAAGCAAGAATCCGATCCTATCTATGTCATAGGATTCACTCCAGAAACAAAAATGAGCGACGTTCAAAAGGTTGACTACCTTTTTTCGATCAGAGTGTATTGGGAAAGCTTCAAGCCGTCCAGCAATATCACTCAATGCTACGGCTGTCAAAATTTTGGGCACGCGGCGAGAAACTGTAAAATCAAGATGCGCTGTGTTAAGTGCAGCCAAGAACATGAGGCAAAAGATTGCCAATTAGAAAGAGAAAAGCCTGCGTTTTGCGTAAATTGTAAAGGGGCACACCCAACTAGTTATCGAGGTTGCCCCGCGCATATTAGCGAGAAGAAAAAACGAGACCATTTCAGAGAGTTGGCAATGCGTAGACGCCAACCCCGATCAGGGTACCATCGTCGAGATAGTGACTTCCCAGAGCTGAGAAACCAATACAGGGACGCAACTCCTCCGAGAGAAAACGCATGGCGAGATAGATCGTATAGAAATAATGATAGAGAATATGATAGATACGAACGAGAAGACAGAGAAAGAGACAGATCAAGAGATTATAGACGACGAGATAGATCAAATTACGATAGAAGAGACAACGACAGACGTAGAGACAGATCAAACAATGACAAGCGTGATGAAGACAGACGCAGAGACAGTTCAAAAGAAGAAAGAAACAAAGATTCGTACTCAAGAAAAGAACAAGTGAATGAAAGCTACTCAAGAAGAGAACGAGAACGAGAAGACGACAGACGAAGAGGCGAAAGTACTTCATGGCGAGAGGAAAAACAACGCGAAAGATCCGGAAATCCTTTCTTGGACCATTTCCGGAAAGATCCGAAGACTCAACGAATCATAAGAGCAGTCAATCAAATGAAAGAAGATCTTCTGTCCGCCAGGTCAGAACGTGAAAAATATGACATCGTCTGGGCTTACCTAGACCAATTCGACGATTAAGTTCACTCCCCCACTTAATCATATCAGAGGCGCGTTTTGGAACGCAAATGGGTTAGAGGGACGACTCGATGAACTCAAAAGGTTCATCGTAGTGCACAAGATTGACATCGTCATGATAAACGAAACCAGGTGCAAGAACGACAAATTTATGAAAATACCCAGCTACAAGGGATATCATCAAAATCAACCACAGGGGCGTGGCGGTGGAGTTTCACTCTACATCAGAAACGATATTTCATCGTATGAAGCGGCTATCCCACAGCTAGATACGCTCCAGGTAGCTGCCGCAGTCATCGAAACCCCGGCCAAAATATTGGTAGCAGCGGCCTACAATAGTCCATCACAAGAGTTAAAAACCGAAGATCTACAGAAGATATTTAGTACGTGAGTCGGAAACTTCCCTCGGGAAAGTTGGCACTCTAGCTCTGTCGGTCAACGTGACCACAGCCGCAGAATAAGAAGATATTTAGCCACGCCCATAGGGTTGTGATGGGCGGTGACTTCAACGCCCGTCACTCTGACTGGAATTGCAGACGGCAAAATGCGGCAGGGAAAAAGCTGCAAAGGCATTCCAGCAGAAATAACTATGTCATCGCGTATCCTCAAGAACCAACATATTACAAAAGAAATGCAATGCCATCCACGATAGACATAGCATTATTGAAAAACATAGTCGAAGAAGAAATCTCATCGCTGCCGAAACTTAGCTCAGATCACAACCCGGTAGTGATGAACATCTCCATAAACGTAAGAAGAACCGTGGAGAAGAGAAAAGACTATGACAAAGCAAATTGGACCGAATTTCAAAATAAAATTAACGATGAACTCGAAATTGGCTCTTTTATCGGAAACAAAGAGCAATTGGAAAATAAAGTAGCTGACTTAACTAGAACTGTGCAGGATGCTATATCTCAATGCATACCTGACAAGCAGTTCAAACAACACCATGTGCAAATAACATGGGAATTGAAAGAGAAAATTCGTATACGAAACATAGCACGCAAGCTGTGGCAAAGGACCAAGCGTGATGAATACCGCAGAATCCGAAACAGCTTATCGGAAGAAATCAAGCGAGAAATGAAAGATATTAGAAATACTGCATGGACCGAAAAACTAGCTGCGCTAAACTTTTCGGACAGAAACGCTTGGTCCATGGTGAGAAACATGAAGAAAAAGAGGGAAGATATACCCCCACTAAAGAAGCCAGACAATTCATTCTCACATACTGTTGAAGAGCAAGCAGAAATGCTAGCTGCCCACTTCGAGAAAGTGCACCGAGCCAGCGACGACATCGGAGACGTGGAACATACTCGACTCGTAGAGGAGTATGTCAGCAGATGGCGAACAAATGAATATCCAGAAGGGATCCATGAAGAGGAACAAGACGAAGAAGAAATAGAACTCACGTCTCCGAAAGAAATAGTAGAGGCAATAAAACATATGAAGCCATATAAAGCACCGGGGTGCGACGATATACAGAACGTCGTAATCAGAAAGCTGCCGACCAAAGGCGTTGTCGCGTTAACCGATATATGTAACGCGGCACTCAGGCTGAAACACTTTCCGGAATCATGGAAGCATGCCAAGATCATGGCGATTAGGAAACCAGGAAAGAAAATCGAAGAAGTAACGAGTTACAGGCTGATCAGCCTGCTACCAATACTAAGCAAAGTCCTCGAGAAGATTATATTAAATAGAATACAAGCCTACGAAGAGGGAGCCAAAATTATACGTAATGAACAATTTGGCTTCAGGAAACAGCATTCAACGGTGCACCAGCTAGCTCGCATTGTAGAACATGCCACGGAAAGACTAGGAAGAAGAAGAAACATGGGGATGATACTCCTTGATATCGAAAAAGCCTTTGACACCGTGTGGCACAATGGATTAACATTCAAGTTAATACGATATCGAATTCCCAATTACCTAGTGAAGATCATCGATGGGTATCTCAGAAGACGTACGTTTCATGTAGACATCCGTGGAAAGATTTCCGATAGAAAGTCGATCAGCGCCGGCGTCCCACAAGGCTCGTTACTGGGACCGGTGTTGTTCAACTTCTACATAAATGACATACCCAAGTCGGATGCCATTCAGCTCGCACTCTATACTGACGATACAGCGATTTTCATCCGAAACTCAAACCTGGAGACAATCAGAAGAGAATTACAGTGGCAAATGGACCTGCTCGACTTTTTCAATATATGGAAAGTCAAAGTCAACAATGCCAAGACCGAAGACATACTGTTTACGAATAGTAAGACCGTTACTCCAGGGACGGTGACTATGAACGGATCTGAAGTTATATGGAAAGATTCCGTTAAATATCTGGGCGTACTCTTGGATAGAAAGCTGACCTATAAAGGACATATCACAAGTGTACGGAAAAAAGCGTATGGAGCACTGCGACAAATTTACAGCCTGATGGCTAGAAAGAGTGGACTAAGTAAAGAAAACAAGCTCATGTTATATCGAGCAGTGATCCGACCGATAATAACGTACGCAGCACCGATTTGGAGAAACTCGTACGTAACGCTTTTAAAGTCACTTCAGACTACCCAGAATAAAGTACTAAAGGTGGCCCTCGTTCGTGTGTGTGAAGGTGTCATCAGCCTTCTTTAGTGGCGGGATTTCTTCCCTTTTCTTCATTTTCATGGCTCTCAGAACATTCCAGGTGCTCTAGTCTTTAACGTTTAACGTTGAAAGTTTCTCGTTCCATTACTCGTTTCTGAGCGCATTAACCTCTTTGGTTATTTCCTCTGAGAGACGGTTTCTTATTATTCTATACTCGTCTCTTCTGGTTCTTTGCCTGAGTTTTCTCGCTTTATCGCGGATTTTCATTTTATCTTTTATTTCGCACGTTAGTTCGACGTGGTGCGGTCTTATTCTCTTATCAGGTATGCTCTCTTTCATAGCATCCTTGATCTTCTCTGTGAATTCTTTTATATATCCATCCAGTTCTTCGTTTCTGATGGGTATACTCGGATCCACTTCATTGTTGATCTTTTCTTGGAATTGTTCCCAGTTTGCTTTGGAATAATCTTTCCTTTTCTTGACAAATCTCTCCGACCTCATAGTGATTCCTATCACTACCGGGTTGTGATCTGAACTTAGCATTGGTAGTGATACGATCTCCTCTTCAACTATGTTTTTCATCAGCGCTATATCTAACGTTGATGGTCGAGTGTGCCTCCTGTAATAGGTGGGCTCTTCTGAGGCTATGATCATATAGTTCCTTCTCAGGGAATGATTCCTGAGGAACTTTCCGGCTTTGTTACTACCTGGGCAGTGCCATTCTTGGTGTCTAAGCATTGAAATCTCCTCCCATTATTACTCGCTGTGACATTTGCATTATCTTGTCTATGTCAGCGGTTACTATCATATCTTTAGCGCTTCTATACGTCGCTGCTAAGAGGATTTTCGTAGGGATTTCTATCATCGCTGTAACCACCTGCAGAGAATCTAGTTGCGGGGTCAAGATTCAAGATGGTTTTATTGGTGTGAATTTTTGTACATAGTTTATGTATAATAATAATTGTAATAATGAGCTATGCTATTTTACATATTCTAGCTGTATTATAATTTGTCGGTGACACTAGCCTAAAATTGTCCGTTTATAATTGTTCGTGTGCTTTTATTATAGGAAAAATTTCAAAAAACCTATTGAGTCTGTTTTTTAAAAAACACTAAACACTAAACTTACAGACTAAACTTACAAACTAAACTTACAAACTAACAAAAAACTTATAGACTAAACTTAAAAAACTAAACACAAACACTTAAATGCAATCGCAAAACTATCGTTTCAGTTTTTGGTTTCACATGTTGGTTTTTTAATAATGTTGTTGATTGTTGCGCCGGCAAGAAACGCGCGCACGAAAACGGCGACACGCACACACGCACGACCGGGACACACATACGCGCGCCCGATACGTCGAGCAGGGTCGACGACGTCGTCATGCACGAAGGACTGGCGGTGGCGCGATGAAAAACGTCAATTGAGCTGCAGCCGGCTGATGTTGTTGCCGCTTAATGTTTGCAGAAGATCGTCTGCGATGGAAACTCGACCAGCCGCGCACGTTTTGTGCGAACGGCCGGGAGTCGCTCGAGACGATCGAGCAATGGATTCGGGTGAAATTTGACGTCGGTCAGGTATTTAGTCACCGTTTGAGTAAGGTACTCGTCTATTGTCTGCACGTCAGTCAGTTCGTGAACTGTCCTTGTCGGGACGCGGTCGTTCAGTCGTACGTTTAGTATGAGTCGTAGAATACGGTTTTGAAATTTTTGAATTTTGATTAGGTTGGTTCGAGACGTGGTACACCAAATGGGAGACGCATATGTCAGTACCGGTCTGATGCATGTTTTGTAGATGTTGACTTTTACGTCTGTCGGTAGGTTTGACGTCAGTAGCGGTCGTAATGTGTGTAATATTACACCAGACCGTCGTAGTCTGTCGCTTATGGTCTGTATAAATGTTAATTTTCGGTCGAGCTTCAGGCCAAGATAGGTAATTGTCGGCGCTTGTTTTATGGACGTTTTGTCGTAAGTGATTAGATCGGTTGGGTCGTGATTCGATCTCGAAAAGGTCGTGGCCGATGATTTCGAATGGTTAATTTTGATTTTGTTCCGAGAGTAGTACCCGCTCAGCGTCGACAATGATTTCGAAAGTTTCGTCGGGGTCGGGTGATTGTTTGGTGTGTCCGTGTACAGACAAGCGTCATCCGCGTACAACGCGAGATTGACGGTGTCCTGTAATTTTGGAATGTCGCTCGTGAATACGCTGTATAGCACGGGCCCCAGGACAGAGCCCTGGGGAACGCCGGCGGGTATAGGATGATTACATGATTTTTTGTTCTCGTACTTGACGTGAAACTCACGGCCAAGCAGATAATTTTGTAAAATTTTGGTCAGATAGTTTGGCGCTTTGGTCAGGTACAATTTCGCAAGCAGACCGTCGTGCCACACCGAATCAAAAGCTTTTTCGATGTCGAGCGAGACGACGACGGTGAGCCTGTTCTTTGCAAGATTCTGTCGGATGGAGTCAGTAAGTCGATGCAGTTGATGGATCGTACTGTGAGAGTCTCTGAAGCCGAATTGTTCATTGGGAATGACGCGATTGGTGGCCAGGTGAACGTTCAGTCTCTTGAGTATCGTCCGTTCGTACAGTTTGCTGATGGTCGACAAGAGACTGATCGGTCGGTAGCTGGTAGGTGAAGTCAACGGTTTTCCCGGCTTCGGGATCGGAGTCACCTGTGAACTCTTCCACATAGCCGGGAAATGGTTCAGTCGTAGTGCGTGATTCAGTATGTCACGTAGTTTTGTGATCGCTTTTCTCGGCAGGTGTTTCAGGTGTACATTAGATATACCGTCCGGACCCGGTGATGAGCGTGTTTTTGAATTACGTATGTATGTCTGGAGCTCATGTGTGGTTATCGGCGGAATATCGTCGTCAGTGTATGGTCGGTGGTCTCTAAGATATTCGCCGAAACCGATGATGCTCTTGTGCTTTTTGACAGTCGGTAGTGAGTCACCAGTCCGATGTGCTCGTGCAAAGACAGAAGCGATCAGGTCCACTTTGTCTTGCGTCTGTGTGTAGAGTCTGTCGCCGCTCTCCGAGAGCAGAGCCGGAATCTGGCTCTGCTTCGGTCGCAGCCGACGAACGGATTGCCAGATCGAGTTTCGGTCTTTCAATAATGAATTTGCTAAAGTGTTTTTCAAAACGTTGATGCGGAGATCCTGCATCGATTCGCGAATCAAATTTGTTAAACGATTTTTCTCACGACGATAATACGGATCTGCGGTTCGTCGCCACTGACGACGAGCGCAGTTCCGCAATCGTATAAAATTTAATATTTCGAAAGTCGGCCGAACGCGATCGGAATTTGGAATTTTGGCTGTCGGGACGGCCCGTTCGGACGCCGTCCGCACGACAGACTGAAACTCGACGAGGGCCTGATCAATCCGCTCGCACGTGTCCAGGTCGGCAGGTATTTGTAGATTGTCGTTGATGTACGTCTTGTATACGGTCCAGTCGGCGTTTTTAAAATCTTTCGTCGAACGCTGTTGCAGTCGCGTCGGACGAAAGTCGTCGATTGTCGTCAATGTTGGACAATGGTCCGAGTCGGGGCCTTCGTCGAGAACGACGACCCGCGACGACCGATTGTCCATGTTTCTTGTCACAGCGATGTCGAGCACGGACGGATGTACACCTGTGCGCGAGTAGCACGTGAACTCGTCCGGGTACAGTATGTCGTAACGTGCGTCGTCTAGTAAGTCGGACAGGAGACGGCCGTTATGATTCGCACAGTTACACAGCCAGTGCTGATGCTTGGCATTCAGGTCACCGACTGTGATTGTCCGTTCGTGTTGGTCGGTCAGTCGTCTGAGCGCGTCAATGTCGAGACGTTGATCCGGTACGTAGAGGCCCGTGATGACCACGTTACGTGGACCATCGACGAACACACTAACGTATTCCAGATCGACGTCGTCAAGTCGCGGTAGTAGCGAATGTGGAATCAGTTTGTTTACGAGAACGGCGACGCCTCCTCCGTTTCGGTCGGGTCGGTCGTGTCTGTATACGTTGTAGCCTGGAGCTCGTAGGGACATTGTCGGTTTTAAGTGCGTTTCAGTGAACACCGCGACGTCCACACGACGAGCGTGCAGGACGTGCAGTGTTTCGTCAAGCTTTAGTCTGAGTCCGTTTACATTAAAATTTAATACCGTGAGCCGTCTTCCGTGCGCCATCTCAGACGCTACCGAAAGACGCTTGCTGCTGATGTTGCATCTGCAGACGATCGAGTGCGTCGCTGCAGCTCAAGATCGCCGCCTTCAGTCGACGGACCTCCTCTACAATAGCAGCAAACTCTGCCCAGTTAACCTGCGGTATCGCCGACGACGACGGCGGCGGCGACGACGACGGCATCGGAGCAGAGACGAACTGCTGCTGCTGTTGATGTTGATGTTGAAATTGCTGCTGCTGCTGCTGCGGTTGTTGAAATTGTTGCTGTTGATTGTTGTTGTTGTTATTGTTGTATCGCCTCTGGTCGAAACCGCCCGCCATCGTCGTCGACGGCAACGCCGGGAACGCACTGTAATCATTATTTATATTGTTGTTAAAGTTATTGTTATTATTATTACTATTGTACTGCGACGGCGAACCCCACTGCTGCTGCTGCTGTTGCTGTTGGAAATTATTGTTGTTGTTGAAACCGCAATTACAGCAGCAGCCGCCGCCGCCGCCACCGTAACCGCCCCCGTAACCGCCGCCGTTGACCATCTGTCGGACATTTAGATTGTTATTGTTATTTGCCCACGCGTTTGAATTCGGCAACGGGGCCGGCTTGAATTTTCTCCGTTGCAACTCCTTGCGGGCCTCGATACCCGACAGATAGTCAACTACGGCGATGCACTGGCGGTAGTTCGCCGGGTGGTCGCCGCCGCAATTGATACACTTGGCCGATTCTGTTCTGTCCGTTTTTGTGCATACCGACGTCATATGATCGCCGGCGCACTTTACACATCTAGGAGTCGCGAAACAGTTTGCGGTCGCATGCCCGAGCCGGTGGCACTGGGTAAATCCAGTTCCCGCCCTGTACTTCCTCCAGTACACGCGACAATGAACCAGGTACTCGATCTTCGTTATCTGGCTCATTGTCGTCTCGTTAGTAAAATTCACTTTGTAAGCGGGCGAGGAACTGGCCGCGCCGCGCATGGCAAAGATGTTCTGGACTGAGAGTCCCTCCTCGGCGAGTGCGCCGACGATCTCGCTGCTGAGTCCCTCGGGCACGCCGCTGAGTACCATCTCCATTGGACGACACTCAGCTAGTGTATACGTGTGATATTCAATGTTCTTTTCGCGGAGCGCGTTCTGGACAGCGTCCCAATCTGCGCGGCCGTCAACAAAGATCTTCGCCTCGTTCTGAATATACTTGAGGTGTATCTTGCTGGCGCACTTGGTGGCCAGCTCGCTCGTGAATGCAAAATGATTTTCCGGTTTACGGTGCAGCACGATCGGCGGCATCGGCCGTGCTGCTTTCTTTGCTGTTGTCGTCGTCGTCGTCGCGCTGTTGTTGTTGTTGCCGGCATTGCTGCCGCCGCCGCTGCCGTTGCTGTTTCTATTGTTATTATTTTGAGTATTTGTCGTTACCTCGTTCGGAGGACGTCTGACATTGTTGTTATTGTTGTTGTTACTGTTGCATGCAGCCGAACTCGTGCTGGGCCTGTTATTGTTGCCGTTGTTGACGTTACTGCTGCTGCTGCTGCCGCCGCCGACGACGACGACGACGACGCTGTCGCTGCTAACGGTGACGTTGTTGTTGTTGTTGCTGGTGGTGGTGGTGCCGCTGTTGCCGCTGTCCGACCCAGTAGTTGCGGGGTGGCGACTTCGTATGATTTAATGTTGTCTTTTACATACAGCGAGACTCCGCCTCCCTTGCCTTGCGGCTTCTCTCTGTGGTACCCTTTGTACCCAGGAATTGCTAGATATTTATCTACCTTACAGTTGGTTTCAGTAATCATAGCTATATAGATGTCCTGATCAACAGTGAATTTTGCTAGCTCTATCGCTCTCTTAGCTAGCCCATTGGCATTCCATATCAGTACTTTTAACTTGTTATACATTAAGGAGAATTCGATTAATCCTTAATGTTGTTCATATACTCCCAAACGAGCATAAACTTTTTTTTTTTAGTTTTCAATTGTGAGATTTGCTTTTGAAGTTCCTTGACCATATTGATCAAAGTCCTCATTTCGTTCATGTCCACATTGTCGTCACTTTCTGTGGGTTTTTCCTGACTTGTTTTTGTTTTCGAATCGTTGTTTTCTTTGTTTGCGCCTGTCCAGGCACTTGACTTAGGGGGGGGGCTTCTCTGTAGCATCTGCTACCTCTAATTTCGGGGAAATGTCCTCCTTCGAATGCCGCTTTCGGTTGTCTCTTAATTTGGGCTTGTTCTCTAAGGTAGGCTCTCCTCTCCTGCTCTACCTTGTGTGCCGGGCACCCTCTATAACTTTCCGGGTGATTCCCCGAGCAGTTTGCGCACTTTGCCGGTTCTTCTCTGGTTTTAGGGCAAGTTCTAGTGTCGTGATAGGCTCCGCATTTTACACATCTGGTCTGCAAGTTACAGTTCCTGGCGGCATGCCCGAAGAATTGACACCTGTAACATTGTGTAATGACTTGGGATGGCCTGTAGTTCTCCCAATAGACCACTGTTGAGAAAAGGTGTCCTTCTTTTCTAACTTCATCAAGAGTCACTCCCGTGGGGAAGCCGACTATGTATATGGGTCCCCACTCCCGCTTATTTATTCCCATATTTCTGATTCTAGTTGGGTTCAATTTAAAACTCTTCATTTCTTCCAGGATCTCCTCGTTGGTCAATCCTGGGGGCAGTCCTTTGAGAATTATGTTTACTTCCTTCTCAGATTGCGGCGTGTAAGTATGAAATTCGGCGTTTCCCTTCTTCAACAGCCTTTTCATTTCATTATAAACTGCGATATTATCACAGTTTATAATAGAACCTTCTTTCACAGTCTTCATCTTGAAGTCACCCTCAATATTAGCTTTTCATATCATTTCCCGCATGTTAGTCGGGAACAATCCTGGTTTATTGACTCCGTATTTTAAAACAATCGGAGGGATTCTTTCTTTTTTCTTTTCTTTTTCTTTTTCTTTTACTTTATCTTTTTCTTGTTGCAAAATATTTTCGTCAACAATTGTATTGTCGAGTTTTTCAAATCTATTATGTACGTTTATGTTTAACGATTTTGTGACGTCAGTCGTGTACTGTATTTTTACGCGCTTGCGCGGTTGGAGCCATTCCAAGTCATCAATGTTTTCATTTTTATCGTTGGTCTTGCTTGATTCTTCGGAAACGTTGACCTGTTCCGAATTTTTATCTTGTTCCGGACTGATGACCTGTTCCGAACTATTTATTATTATGTCAGTACTTACCTGGCCTTCCTCTTGCGAGACAATCTCCATATCGCACTCCTTGACTGCACTGTCTTGCTGATCAGACATTTTGCTTTCTGTCGATGTTCTTTTCCTCCTAACCATCACTTTATTTTCCCCGCTATGCGAAATTGTTAAATCAACAATTTCACATAGTTCCCAAAATAATTTGGTTCCCGCCGAACGCGGGATTGTTTATATGTGAAATACGCCAAGGGTGTGGTCACGAAAAACCGTTACAAATGCACTAAAGTGCACATGCACCGGTAGAACGATTTCACGCCACTCAACAATAATGAACAGCCAGATGGCTTAACGCACCGTTCCCCCTACCGCACTGACACAGTGATGGACAGAGAAACACACACGCGCGGAAACACGTCTGAACTGTACGCTGTCTCGATAGCGTATCTGTTGATCGACAATCGAACATGATGCAACGACCCTGCGGTCAGTTGTTAGAGTATGCCTTGCGGTAATTACTCTTACTGCACAAATACCTGATAGACGCATGGGTTGATCGACAATTAGGCAATCGTCGTCATCAAGAAGCGCGGGTAAATTGCGCCTGCCCCGTGGGCGGAGTGAACGAGCGAATTGCCAGATGGCATTTCGATCACCCGAGACCGCCCTCGCGATTTTTTCGTTGTAGTTTGATTTGCGGTGTTCGCTAATTTGTACGTGAATCAATCTGATTAACTTATTTCTTTCCACTCTGAATAGAGGGTTTCCCGTTCTCTGCCAGCGTTTCCGGAAACAGTTTTTAAGTCTGATGGTATCGATAATACTCTTTGGGAGGGTTGATTTGTTTACGAAAATTTTCCTAGTAGGAATGAATTTCTTTGCAGCAGACTGAACTGCTAGAATGAAGTTATTTATTTCGTTATCAATGTCATTCGGGGATCTCAAACTGGGAGGAATATGGATCATATCATTAATAGACGACTTGAAAGACTTCCAGTCCGCATTTGAGAAGTCAGGGATCGAAAAGTTGGGTTTTAAAGTGGGATTGAATTTTATGGTAGTGATTGTGGGGCAGTGATCCGAGTCGAGTGAGTCAATCACTCGAACGGATGAAGTACTGACGTCGATATTGCGAGTGATTGCAATGTCGAGCACAGATGGTTGAGTGCCTGCGTCCAGATAAAAGGTGAATTCGTCCGGAAAAAGGATGTCATATTGGGGGTTTTCCATATGTTGGACGAGAAAACCACCGTTAGTATTTTGGGATAGGCAGTGCCAGCTCGGGTCCTTTGCATTAAAATCACCAATGGTGATCGTCCGAGAATGCCGTTTGGTTAAGTGTGAGATTGTATTAAAAGTGCATGAATGATTGTTTGGGATATAGGCAGAAGTGATCACCAGAGGGAGATCACCCTGGACATGGATAGAGACGTGTTCTATCGCGTTGTCCAGTTCGGGGAGAAAGCTATGGGGAGAAGGTTGTTGACTACAAGAAGAGCCACGCCTCCTCCACCTTAACCGATTCGGTCATGACGATAGACTGTATAGCCTGGTACTCTGAATTTTTTATGAGGTTTTAGAAAGGTTTCAGTGATGGCTGCAACGTCGATCCTGTGATTGATCAGGACTTGATGCAGCTCATCATGGGTTTGGTGTAGACCACCGCGGGAGTTATAGTGTAGGATTCTCAGCTTACCTGCCATTGAAATTATGGGCAAAGGATCCTTTGAGCGGCGATGATCCGCTCGCCTGGTATGGAGCATCCGGAGAGGGTCTCCTTCAATCGCCTGACTTGAGCCAGGAGGCCGAGGAGGTCGATTTCCCTGAAGATATCGGTGATCTTCTGAAGCATGCTCGCAGGAGTTTGTACGCCGCTTGGCTGCTGCGGAGAAGGTGCTGGCGAAGCCGCTAACGGGTTAGAGGTGGTTGTGCCGGTAGTTGAAACGGGTTGGGCTGGGGGCGTCGCAGCCAGAGTGGGTTGGAGTGGCGGAAAGTTCGCCGCTGATGTAGTGCTTGCTGGTTGATGTTTGTTGCCCCACGGATTTGTCGTTGGGGCCGAAGTGAATTTTTCAGGCTTCTTTTTGGACGCCTCGGTCTTCTTAAGGTATTAAAGAATGTATTCACATTTTCGGAAGTTTGCGGTGTGATCGCCGCCGCAATTCGTACACTTTGGTGGGGTTGAGCGATCGACCCTTGTGCACAATTTGGTGTCATGGTTGCCCGCACACTTCATGCAACGTGAGCTTGCCCCACAGTTACGTGCTGTGTGTCCGACCATCTGGCAACGATGGCACTGTGTGAATCCAGAATTTGTCACGTAAAGTCGCCAGTATACCTTGCAATGCGAGATACATCGGATGCCATTGACCTTTTTAATCGTAGTGCCATTTACAAGGTTTACCTTGTAAAGAGCGAATGTCGTTGTGTTTAGAGCTGGACTCTTCAACGTGAATACTTCAGGTTCGTTGAACTTTGAGGTTCTGTGAAGTAAGTTCGTCGATGATTTTTTGCAGTCGAGATTCAGTGGCAGCCCCCGGAGCACGAGCTCCAGTGGTTTCTCCTCCGGGAGTAACCTCTGTATGGAACGGGATCTGGCTCTCGCTCAGACCCCGTTTCAACGTGTTCCAGTCGTTAATGTTTGTAGTGAAAACTTTCGCCTCACTACCGACATATTTTATGTGATACGGATTTTGGATGGTAGCGCTGATTGAGTCGGTCAGAATGCGGTGGTTTGGATTTTTTAGGTGAAGAACGACGGGAGGCGGAGTCTTAGCAGTCGCCGCCGCCGTTTCAATCACCATGTCGTCCTCAGCTGGGTCAGTGTGGTTGCGTTTTAGTGAAGGGGGGTTTTTCCTCTTCCTCGAACGTTTGGCCGGTTGAGTCTGGGAATTCGATGCTATTGACGGAGCCGTGATCGATGTTAATGCCGTCTGGGAATTCTTGGCCAGGGGTTCAGACCTATCCCGCATGCCTGCGGTATTAACACGCAGGTGCAGCTCTCCCAGGTTGTTATCGGATTGGGACGCCAAAGCCGCGAACGGATTTGGCGTTTCGAAGCTATGAGGTTTGGGTCGTTCTGGAGACGACCCTAGTGAAGCCATGATGGATTCAAACTCTTGGTAGGATGTTGAAAGTGGTAGACCATATTGTAACAGAATTTTTGGTTTAATCTTTAAGGTGGCCTTCACTAACTTGCGTTTCGCTATCTTCTTATTTTTCACTACAAGCTCGCTATCCATTCAGTGATGTTGCTCGTACGAATGGTTGATCTGAGCACTGATGACTAACTGAGTGCCGAACAAGAAACCTATATCCCTTTTATCACACTATTACACGTCAAACCCACATCACTGATTAAAAAAAAAACCAACACTAAACACTGACTGCTGATTGCTGGCTGTGCTGACTGTGAGGACTGAAACTAGTCTGTGTTGACTGGTGATGATTTTCTATCCGGTGGCCGTTTTATATCGGTCAGTTGGTAGTTTCACATTCTTGAGCCGGTATGTGGTCCTTGAGTTTTGCAGGTCCAGAAGATGTCACACGTGCGGCTCGGCCGATTGTTCTCTTAGTGGCTCTATCGGAGATCGGCCGGCGCTGTCTTTGTGACATCTTGGCTTGAGTTCTCCCTTGGTGGTCAACACTTTCTAATTTGCGTCCTTGGTGGCGTTTTCTAATCGCCACGGGCGGCTGACCGATTCTGCCATCGATGCGATGGGCGTAACCACCACATATCTATTTCATTTGCATTTATATTTATTCTGGATAATATGTCAGCTATCACGTTTTCTTTTCCTTGTTTGTATTTAATTTCGTAATTATATTCCATCAATTTTAGTTTCCATCTTGTCAATTTACTGTTTGGTTCCTTCAGAGTAAATAGCCAAGTTATTGGATGGTGATCTGTTTCTATTGTAAATTTATTTCCGTATAGATATGGTTG
This sequence comes from Neoneuromus ignobilis, assembly GCA_029203775.1. Lineage (NCBI taxonomy): Eukaryota > Metazoa > Arthropoda > Insecta > Megaloptera > Corydalidae > Neoneuromus > Neoneuromus ignobilis. The sequence goes on along the minus strand of CP092094.1, from coordinate 27,460,717 downwards.
AAAGTGTTTTGTTAACCACACTATTGCTAATAATTCCTTTTCTGTTGTGGAGTAGTTTCTCTCGGCGTCATTTAATGTTCGGGACGCATATGTTATCGAGTGATCTTCATGCATCAATACAGAGCCGTTCGCTTCGTTGCTCGCGTCTGTTACTAAGTTAAATTGTTTGTTCATATCTGGGTATTTCAGTATAGGATCATTCATTAAAATTGTCTTGCATTTTTCTACTGTATCCTTGTATTCTTAATCGATTTTAATTTCTGCATTTTTTTTAAATTTTTTGTCGAGAGTTTAGTTAATTTCGAAAAATCAGGTATACATTTTCTGAAGTATACTAATATTCCTAGAAAACATTTAATTTCCTTTTTCGTTTTTGGTATAGGAAAGTTTTTTATTGTTTCTATTTTTTTCGGATTCGGTTTAATTCCTTCGAATGTTATTATGTGTCCTAAAAATTCGGTTTCTGTTTTAAGGAATTCGCATTTGTCCATTTGTAGTTTTAGATTAGCTTCTTTTAATTTTTCGAATACTGTTTTAAGTGATTTACAGTGTTCTTATAAGTTTGTTGAAAAAGTTATTGTCATCCAGGTATAGTAAACAATCGTTTTCTATTAAGTCTTTGAATATCAAGTTCAGTAGTCTTTGGAAAGTAGCAGGTGCATTCTTAAGTCCAAATGGCATTCGATTAAATTCGTAATGACAATTTTCTTCAGTGAAAGCTGTTTTTTCTTTTGATTTTTCATGCATCTCGATTTGGTGGTATCCTGCACTCAAGTCTAATGTAAAGTAATGTGCTCGGCGTAGTTTATCAAGTACGTCTTCTATTAACCCTTTGAGCGCTGAGTTGTGCGAAGTTAAGCGTATGCTGTGGACCGCCTACTTTTTACGACGAATCACTCGCTGGGCTGCCTACTTTTTACGACGAAGCGTATACTGGGCTGATTAAAATTTCATTGCAAAATATGTTGATTGTAGCTGAAATAATTTAAGCAGTGACCGCAAAAACCTTAACAGAACCATTTATTTCATTAAGCAATAATAACATGAACAATATAAAAAAAATAAATTATATCTTTTAAATTGAAAATTTAACAATTTTGTATTGTGTGGTGAATATCAAAGCAGGGTTCAATACATAGACCAATATTACATTTTCTGCACTCATATCGCGAGTCAGTCCTGCGATTATGTTTAGCGCAGACAGTGCATCTTCGCCGTGAAGGAAGTTTATTATTTTCTTTAGTTATGCAGGATGTAGGGAAGTGTCTCTCCGTTAATCTAAATGGAAGATCGTCCGATGAACTCTTCCTCCTTTAGCTTCTACTCTGCATGGTGGATATTTTCGTAAACTATCTTTTAATTGTATCGTATTGGGATGTATCAATGAGATTTCCGCGCCAGTGTCGATTAGTATTTTCATCGGTGGGTTATTAGTTTTTATATATGGTAATGTTTTTAATCTTTTGAGTCTTCGTCTGGTGTCCAATGAAAATTTTCTATTTGACTGTCCGTTTTATCTTCTTCGTCGTATTCGGTGTTGGTTATTTGTTCGTCTGTTGGTTGTTGCAATTCTTCTAGTATTTCATAGTAATACTTGTCTTTTTCTTCATCGTAACTTATTTCGTGTGGATTAATTTATATTTTATTGTTTTTTAATATATATGTTCCAGACATGGGTCTTGGATGTACGTGTTTGAATGGTGGGTTTGCATTTCTTTGTGGAAATCTTTGGAATTATTTTGTCGTCCTTGTCAGAAAGTTTGGCTTTGGTTCAATCGATAAATTTGTGGGTAGATTTAATCCTCTTGTATTATTTAATCGGTTAATGAAATTCGTTTCGTCATTCGCGAATGTGATCGCTTGCTCTAAGTTAATTGGTTGTCTTAATCGCACTTGTGCTGCGACATTGTATGAAACCGAAACTAAAAATCGGTCTAAAGCGTTCACTGTATAGATTTCTTGCCTAATCTCTTTATGTTTGATGTTCAGTACGTTTATTTTTGATATAAATTTTAATAAAGACATTCTTATCCGGTGTCCAAACGCTATTATATTTTCGTTTCTTTCTAGTTTTATGGTGTCGAATTCAATCAAGAGTTGTTCTAATGAACGACTGTCCGAAAAGTTCTGTAATATTGCTTCTTTTATCTTTTGCCATGTGTCTAAATCTGTCCTGGATCCAAGTAATTCTTGCACTTTTCCTTTCAATTTGCTAAATACTGTTGCCCTTATAGTCGGTACTATTTCTTGATTTTGCCCGTATCTGTCTATTATTGAATCTATTATCGTAATAAATGTGGATATTTGCATTTCTTTTCCTTCGTATGGAGGGATAGTATTCAGATCAATTTTGAATAATTGGAAATTCATATTGTGTCCGCTTTAACCTTGCTGGTTTCAGTATTGACATCAATTTGCTTTTCTTAGTGTACGTGAATTTGAATATTTAATTTTATTTTGGGTTTATGTTGGATAGGGGATTTTTGTTAGTATATATAATAAATTAAGTTAATTCCAAGTTTTAAATTATTAATTTAGTTACTAATAAATTTCTTTTTGTGTGATTTATGATTTGGTCAAAGTAATTGTTTATTACTTCTTGACATTTAGTAAATAATAAAATATTTGAGATTGTGTTTGTCGTTATTCAATTGTTAAGGATGGTTTACAATAATGTAAAAGTTATATAAAAATAACAATACCACAATGGTAAGTGTACTCGAGCCACTTAATGCTACTGGTGTCTGTTGCTCAATTCTTCTTCTGATGGTAATGATGATGCTGATGATCCACCGTAGGGATTTGGAAATCGCCCTCTCGATCGTTAGTTTCGTTCACTAGCAGGGACAGTCAACAATTGACTACCAAGTCTTCGAATATTGAGGTCACTGGATATCCTACCGACTGCGCCAGTTTTATTGAATACACCGAATTGAAAGTTTTTAAAAAGATAATTTTATTTTTTAATCAGTTGCAACTAATTACAGTGGCTTGAGAAGCTCTAGATGTTATTATTACAATGATTGTATTAGAACTGACTTTACAGAGTCGTTTTGTTAACAAAGAAACCTCTGATTCCGGTTGTTAAGTTATTTTTGTTTTATCTTGAAATAGATAATGGATGTGTTACATATTTATAGTTTTGTTTACATCATGGTACTCAGATTAAGTACTCAAGGGAATCATTGTATCTAATGGTTGACAATTTGTTATGTGTGTGGCGATTACGAAACGACAGGTGGTCAATTCAATAATCGCATTTAGAAAAAGTTAACAATCATCTAACGATCGGTACAACGGTCAAATCATTGTCGTACAAGAAAATATATTAACCGCGACAATCAACTTTCAAACCAAAGGGGTATATAAACAAGGAACGCGTGGAATTAAAAAGACTTGTACACCGGCTCTCGGGATATCCACTTCAATCGTAATAATATGTGTTAGTGCCACCATTATCATGAACTGGGACTTTGTACATCATTTAAACTTAAATATCTATCGGCTGTAATCATGTGTGACCAAACAGTATTGTGTTTATAATAAATGTTCATTGACAAATAGGAAACTTGTTTCATTCAAACCAACCTACATGTTAATTTCCTATATTGGTGACCCCGACGTGATCTGAACACGCAACAACAGTGAACAGTTAACAATGTGAACACGCAACGTGATAATCCCAACGCAATCTCGACTTTTTTTTTTTAACAAAGTGATATCGACGTAATACCGACGTTTGTTAACGACGGATACACAACGATACAATTTCTACTAAGAATTACTTTCTCAACATGCTACGAGACGAAGATCAACTCGTTGCCCTTCGTGGAGAGAACGAGGAACTTCAGCGACAGATTGAACAATTACGTCAGCAACAACAACAACCGCAGCAAAAGGCTCAGGTTTTGGCCGCTAACGTCGCTGATCATCGCCCTGCAGTTCATCGCGTCGCCGTAAAATTGCCGCCTTTTTGGTCCGACAAACCAAGTTTGTGGTTCGCACAGGCTGATTCACAGTTTACTTTGTCGGACATCACGAATGAGGTAACAAAATTCCATTATGTTGTTTCCCAACTAGATGCACGAATCGCATTGGAAATTGAGGACGTCATAACAAATCCTCCTTCATCAAATCCATACACATTTTTGCGTACAAAATTGATTAGTCATTTATCTGCGTCCGAGGAACAACGAGTCCGTCAACTTATCAGCGAGGAAGAACTCGGCGATCGCAAACCGTCGCAATTTCTCCGTCACCTACGCTCGCTCGCTGGTACCACCGTAGTACAGGATAACCTGTTACGTCAACTTTGGCTACAACGACTCCCGTCCAACGTCCGTGCTATTCTTGAAACGCAGTCCGAATTGGCGCTCGACAACCTCGCGGAACTGGCCGACAAAATCGTTGAAGTTTCACCGAACACACCGACATTCACTGTAAACGCAGCGCTCAACGATAAAAGTACCGAAAGCAACCTTTTAAACGCTATTGCTAGTTTACAAAAGCAAGTCGCCGAGTTGTCAGCCTCTCGATCGCGTCCTGGTTTTCGCCATCGCAGTTCTAACCGCAATTTTAGACAGAGGAGTAAATCTGGCCCTCGCAATTCTAACCAACAATCGAGCCCAGTTTGTTGGTACCACAGAGAGTTTCAGCAAAAGGCTAAAAAGTGTGTCCCGCCTTGTAATTTTTCGGGAAACGATCAAAGCAGTCCGTAAAGACGGCATCCGACTGCTCATCATCCAATAGCCGTCTTGTCGTTGTTGATAAAAATTCGAAACAGACATTTCTCGTTGACACTGGCTCTGATTTGTGTTGTTTTCCTCGTCGTTTACTACGAGATCGTCGTTCTCCTGTCGACTATGACGTATGTGCTGCGAATGGAAGCAAAATCAAAACGTACGGTTTCCTAATCTTAAACCTTAACTTAGGACTTCGACGTGATTTTTTATGGAGATTTATTGTTGCTGATGTGGATTTACCTATAATTGGTTCGGATTTTCTCGCTCAGTACCACCTTTTACCTAACTGTCGTACGAAACACCTCGTTGACGTATCCACCGGTCTACAAGCTAAAGGTTTATCTCGACCTTCTCCACAGAGTAGCATTAAAGCAGTTCAAGATTCTTCACCTTTCGCTTCTCTCATTTCTCAATTTCCTGAAATTACTCGTCCACCAGGTTTGCCTCGAAAAATTAAACATCAAACAGTTCATCATATTCGCACAACTCCAGGACCACCAGTTACGAGTAAAGTGCGTCGCTTAGGCCCTGAAAAATTAAAAATTGCTAAAAAAGAGTTCGATGACATGTTACACGCTGGTACAACTCGTCTGTCCGAGAGTTCCTGGTCATCACCTTTACATTTAGCACCGAAAAGTGACTCAACGTGGCGTCCTTGCGGAGATTTTCGCGCGTTGAACGCCCGAACTATCCCAGATCGTTATCCTGTCCGTCACATTCACGAGGTCACATACTTTATTGATGGCTGTACTGCATTTTCCAAGATTGATTTAGTAAAAGCTTATCAACAAATTCCAGTTGCTGAAGAAGACATTTGTAAAACCGCTATTATTACTCCATTTGGCCTTTTCGAATTTCCATTTATGACATTCGGACTTCGAAACGCCGGTCAAACTTTTCAAAGGTTCATGGATGAAGTTTTGCATGGTTTAGATTTCTGCTTTGTTTACATGGATGACATTCTCGTTTTCTCTCGTTTTAAAGAAGAGCATGAACAACATCTGAGAATAATCTTCGAACGACTTGCAAAATACGGAATGGTCATCAACGTACAGAAGTGCATTTTTGGAGTCCCTGAAATACCTTTTATTGGTTATACCATCTCTGCTGCTGGCATACGAGCTCCAGAAGAGCGCGTCCAGACAATCAAGGACTATCCGTTACCAAAAACAGCTCAAGGCCTTCGACGTTTTCTCGGCATGTTAAATTTTTACAGCAGATTCATACCTCACACCTCTGAATATGAAGCTCCACTACACAACGCAATAAGCAACCCACTCCTGAAAGGTTCTCAACCAATCAATTGGACATCTGAACTTGAAGAAGCTCTTTCATAACCTGCAAAAACTGCATTTCTTCTGCTTCACTTCTCGTTCACCCTCGCATTGGTGCACCACTGGGGTTGTTCACAGATGCTTCGAATCATTCTGTTGGCGCTTGTCTTCATCAGCTTATTGATGACGTTTGGCCACCACGTGCATTCTTTTCAAGGAAAAGGTCTTTGAAAGAAAGTTCTCGGCCTGCTCACTATCGTGAATTTCTTGCGATTTACGCTACAATCCAGCATTTTCGTCATTTGGTGGAAGGACATTCATTCACGATTTTCACAGATCACAAACCATTGATCTACGCTTTTCAACAGAAGCGCGAAAAACTTCCACCAGTGCAGCTCAGACAACTCTCGTTCATCGCAGAATTTTCAACCGACATTCAACACATTAAAGGTGTCGATAACGTCGTCGCTGATACCCTTTCTCGAATTGAAGCCGTTTCTGCACCACTTGATTACGAATTGCTAGCAAAATCTCAAGAAGAAGACGAAGAACTCAAGAAGATCATTCAAGAAAACTCTTCTTTACGCATGGAACGTGTGCCGGTTCCTGGATCCTCACTTACTGTATTTTGTAACACATCCACAGGAAAACCTCGGCCTTTCATCACAAAACCATTTCGTCGTGGTATTTTCAATCAACTGCACAACTTGAGTCATCCTGGTGCCAATGCTTCGCTCAAGTTGATCAGCGACCGATTCGTTTGGCCTTCAATGAATAAAGACTGCCGAAATTGGGCTCGTGCTTGTAATGATTGTCAACGATCAAAAATTTCACGCCACGTTCATGCTCCACTTGGAAATTTTGAAACTCCAACACAGAGATTTTCTCATATCCACGTCGATCTGATTGGTCCATTACCAACTGCACATTCTTTTCGATATTGCTTGACTGTCATCGATCGATTTACTCGATGGCCCGAGGTTTATCCTTTACAGAATATAACTGCAGATACGGTGATTCACGCACTTTTAGACTGTTGGATCTCTCGTTTTGGTTTTCCTCAAACTTTAACCTCAGATCGTGGAGCTCAATTTACCTCTCATATCTTCAAAAATTTCACAAAATTCTTTGGTATTCAACACAACTTTACCACTAGCTGGCATCCTGCTGCCAACGGTTTAGTCGAACGTTTGCATCGCCATTTAAAAGGAGCAATAATGACTCATTCCGATATCGACTGGGTTCACGCTTTACCTCTCGTACTACTTGGAATTCGCTCAGCTTTTAAAGAAGATATCAAGACTACTTCGTCAGAACTAGTCTATGGAGAAACTCTTCGCTTACCTCAAGAATTTTTCACTGCATGTCCGGAGAACAAAGGTTTTGACGATCCAAAAAGCGTCCTTATGAGCTTACGCGAGTTCATGACACGCCTTCGTCCAATCCCAGCATCAAGACATTGCCAGCCGACAGTGTTCGTTTTCAAGGAGCTCTCAAAATGCAGTCACGCCTTTCTAAAAGAAGGACCAATTCTTAAGGCACTTCAACCACCTTATACTGGCCCTTACGAAATTCTTGATCGTGGTGATAAAACAGTCACACTCAAGATACACAACAAATCAACCAAAGTCTCCATTGATAGGGTAAAACCTGCATTCCTTTTACAAGAAGAAGAGTATACACCTGTTACGACACCAGTTCCTGCTACTACGTCAAGTTCTATACCGGTTCCTACATCAAGTCACGAACGGACGACGCGTTCCGGCAGAAAAGTGCGATTTAGAGACATTTTGAATTTATAGCCAAATTCTCTGCCAAAGGGGGTATTGTGGCGATTACGAAACGACAGGTGGTCAATTCAATAATCGCATTTAGAAAAAGTTAACAATCATCTAACGATCGGTACAACGGTCAAATCATTGTCGTACAAGAAAATATATTAACCGCGACAATCAACTTTCAAACCAAAGGGGTATATAAACAAGGAACGCGTGGAATTAAAAAGACTTGTGCACCGGCTCTCGGGATATCCACTTCAATCGTAATAATATGTGTTAGTGCCACCATTATCATGAACTGGGACTTTGTACATCATTTAAACTTAAATATCTATCGGCTGTAATCATGTGTGACCAAACAGTGTTGTGTTTATAATAAATGTTCATTGACAAATAGGAAACTTGTTTCATTCAAACCAACCTACATGTTAATTTCCTATATGTGTTCCATATGACTACATTTTTCAGTAATGATTCAGCTATTTCGATTCTATATTAAGCGTAACTGTTTTTTTTCTATTATTTATTTTTTTGAACAAAATGTAGGAGTTAAAAACTACAACATCAATCACGTGAAAGAAAACTTTTCGGTATCCTTTCATACATTTTCTCATGACAGGAAAGCACGCTAGCATTTGGTCTTGCCGATCAATTCCAATCATTCCTTTGTTGTACTTAATGACACATTTTGGTTTCGAAGTAGGATTGAATTGATTTTTGCCTTGTTCTGTCATTTCTGCTGTTTAGTGTTTTGTAAAAATAATATAAACGTTTCGTTTATCTTTCCATTTCCATTTTAATACCAGTATTCCATTGCAGCTTCTCATTCTACATTCTCCTTTTTTTAATTTTGGTTTAACTAAATCTTTTGGCATATTCTTTCTGTTCAAACGTACTGTCCCAACAGCATTAGTTTTATTGTTAACTAAAGTTATAAACAGTTTTGGTGAAGAGTACCAATTGTCTAGTTCCTTTGTGTAACACCGACTGTGATAATTCCTTGACAACATTTTCAGATGCATTGTCATCAGAATTTATTTTATCACTACCTGTGTATATTTTAAAGTGATAGCAATAACCCGATTTTGACTCACATAATTTATAAATTTTAATACCGAGTCTCGCTCTTTTCGATGGACTAAATTGTTTATAACATAAGCGTCCTTTAAATTTCATTAGCGATTAATCGATAGTAATGTTCTCTTCCATTGTATACACTTCTTTAAATTTTTGATAATGTCACGTGTAGTCATTTAACTTCCCATAATCTGTAACTATTCTCCATTTTCTTTTTCCTGAGGCGTCAAATTTTGTTGGGATGATCCAAATAGGACTGGACCATGGGGATGTGGAATGTTGAATTATCCCTTTTTCTAACATTTTTGACATTTGTTTTTTGACCTCTATTTTGTGTATTTCTGGATACCAATATGATTTAGTAAAAATGGGGAATTCGTTATTTAAATTGATTTTATGCTATATTTCATTAATAAAAGTTAAAGGATTTTTATTGTAAAATACATCATAATATTCTAGACATAGTTTTCGAATAGCCTGTTTCTCTTCATGATTACAATGTTCAAGGTGCAAGTTTTTAAATTTGATTTTGATATGTTCTTGATTTAATTCATTATAAGTTTCTGAATTATATATAGGATTAATTTCGTTATTTTTTATTATTTCTATATTAACACTAGAACTACCAACATTTGTTATATACCTATTTCTACTAACCCGGTCAAAATGACCGGTTTGATGTTTAGTTGGCAAAATATTAAAATTCGAAAAATTAAATTATAAATTCATAAGATAAATTAGTTTCAAAGAAAATAAAATATATTTCATTTAACTATTGAAAGTACATGATATATTGATTTACAAAAATAGTAGTAAAATTATTTTTTTTTTATTTAGGTTTCATTTTGTTTACCGCAATTTTTACATACAGAGATTTTTTTAAAAGTACATTTACCACAAACATGTTTTCTACAACCACCACAGATATTCGTGGTTTTATTTTCATTACATAAACCTATTTGACAAGTTTTTCGAATATGAGAATTTTCAGGGCTCTTCAAGAGGTCATTCAAATATTCTAGTTTAGATGAATCTTCATATTTTGTTGAAAGTTCTTCTGCTAATTGAAACAAGAATTCTTTTCTTGATATATTTTCTCCAGTTGTTTCATTGTATGAAGCCCATGTATTTATTGCAGCTAAGTCGAGAATATTGAAAAATATTTGAAGAGGCTACCTTTGAGACCTTGATTTCACACTATACTTTCTGACCATTCGATCGGTAGTATCTACCCCGAATTTAGTTTTGTTATAGAATGTAATAGTTTCAGGCGGTTTTTGAAGTGAAACTTCTCTTGTGGCGTTTTTCGGAGGCGGAAAGCTGCATTGCAACAGATTATCGCGTTTTTGCCGCGTTATTTAAAAATGTTTTCTTGGTCTATATCAAAATATAAACACTTACCTTCACTGGATACTGGTAAAATATCTTAACAGATAACAGACCACATCGACTCATTATCTCATTTACTGTAAAATTTATGTATATATATATATATACTTTAGATCAATAAATTTTATTTGAATTTCTATAAGATGCTTATAGACAGAGAAAGACGTATGAAGCCGTATGCGCGTCGGTTTGATAAGTAGAGCAGCGCGCTAACTTATCAAGCTAAGTAAATAGACAGAGCGTGCTTACGTGAATCTGTGAATTGTGTTTAAATAAGAGTGTTATTTAATGTAATTACATTGATATTTATACATTTTGGTAAGTATATTAATTTATATAATCTCATATTATAATAATAAGCTAAATAATACTAAATTACATCCATGTGGTATTTAAAAATTTATCAAATCAACGTGAAAATGAGGTTATGTACATGTATACCAACACATAGATATAGTATTTTATAACATTATGTATATACATTTGATCTATTTATCAAATAAAAGAAATACTATTAAAACACATGGTATTTAAAAATTATCGAAACCTATAACAGTTTTGAGATTATCTGTTGTTTTATTTGTAATAAATTCTCACAATAATTATGAATTCTTTGTTCTCAGGTGTCATTTTGAAGATTTATTGAATTTTATGTGGTGTTATAAAATTATCAATTATCTATAAATAGTATCTAAATAGATGCTATTTATTGCAGTTAGATATTATTTGTGAGTATTTCCTTTAATTGTTTAATTTTTAAAACATTGATCTAATTGTATAATATATATTATACAACAGTAATATAATAGTAATTAAAAAAAATGTTTTTACAGGCTTTAAGATGGTAAAGTCTATTGCGCAAAAAATTTACTTATCAAAAACTAATTGTATCGTTTATACCTACTCAGTCACCATCGGAGGGAGCAATGGAAATCGAAGAAATTCCAAACGAAAACGAATAAATTTTCATAATTCATAATTTTATAAAAGTTTTAATTCGAAAATAAACATTAATCTTACTTAACACATCTTACTTAATCTTACTTAACAGATTATATGCGGACAACGTCTCGACGACTATTACTATTACTAGAGCGCGAAAGATTATCGAGATGCGTTGTCCGCATACGATGTGTTAATATGAAATAATTGTAAAAATTTAATTTAATTAAAACATTGATCATTTTCTACTTAAATTTTTATCCTGTGTATTTACCGCTTCTCTTCCTACTACATTTCTTCATTTTGTTATTTGCTTTATTCTGAAGAATTTGTTCATCTACGAGTTTTAGGTAGACGATTGTCCATGTACTTTTTAATTACTTTATTGATAAGAAGTTTCACTTCTGGCATGCGTATATGAGTACACATATCCTTTTTTTTGTCTTTTTCAATTTGGACAAAATTATGTTTCGTACTCAGCAGAAGTACTTTTTTGGTTGGCTTACTTTTATATACTGTCAAAGTAGCATTATTTCTTCTATAAATTACAGATGAAAATCGAAGTAAACTATCTTTTTTTTGTTTAGCAAGTTTGGGTAATTCTTTTTTATTTGCACGAACAGTTCCAACCAAAGTAGTACGTTTCTTCAATAATTTTGATGGTAGTGATAGGCTGGTGCAAAAATTATCAGTCGTTACATTTCTTCCAGAACAGGTAAACGGTTCGATTAATTTGAGGACGACAAATTCACCCAAAGGAATTGACGACTGCTTTGTTTCGTCCTTTCCTAAATACAGGAACCCATTTATAATAAATTTACTAGTGAGATCTGATGCTAGTCAAAATTTCATTCAGAACTTATCAGATTCGTTCGGCATGTACTGAGTGAATCTGCATCTCGCTTTAGTTGGAAATAATTGCTCGTCAATTGTAATGTTTTGTCCCGGTACGTAGCAATTCTGGCTATTTTCAATGAAAGAATTCCAAACATATGAGATCGTTGCAAATTTATCCGTTTGTAATCATTGACTTCTTTCATTTTTTTTTATCAAAGCGGATAAATCGTAAAATATCCGTGAAATCTTTCCTAGTCAAAAAAAGCTGATCCAAACTTTTTGGACCATAAATAAGATAATTTCAAGTTCTTAGCTTCGTAAGCACCACGTGCATATAAAATTGCAAGAAAAGCATTGAACTTTTCTTGAGATAGGTCCCATTTTTTACCAGTAACTCGGAAAGCTTCTTGTTCTGTGCATGTTATAATATGTTCTATAGTTGATGATTTACTATCAATAAAAAGGCACTACTTACTGTACCCTTCATTATGTTTCGTTTTGCATACACTGTAGGTCCAATTACTTCTTTGAAAACGGTATTTATTGGTCTCCTTCTTGGAGTGGATCCAGCTTTTACTTCATTCCAGATAGTTCCATCAGCCGCAATTTCAGTTTGCTGATAGTCACTCTCATCAGTATATGACGGCAACCTTGCACTTCTTGGTCTACGCACATTGAGGATGTTCTTTTCTTCACCATCGCTATCTAAGGATACATATACTTCTTCTTTTTCAAACTGATCCTCTGAAATATCTGCTAGTCCATTTTTAGGATCAAAATCAACTTCATCGATATCGGAAATATCTTCGCATATATTTGTTATATCTTCAAGAAGTCTTGGTATTTTCGAACGTCTCGGCATTTTCAGGGTAAAGTTTTATAACTGAATAAAAATATAATAAATATATTTTTTCTTATAATAATAAAAATATTTATACATAATTTACTTACAGTGTGAGCAACAATAATGTAAAATTATAAAGAAATATATGCAACACAAAAAAAATCCAATGTATATTTTACACTATTTCAACTATACACAACAACCGACAATAAGAAAATGAAATTCTGAAAGTTTCATAGACGCAGAATAAATAGAAAACATAGAATTTTTAAATTCAGCAAATTCCCCGTATAAAAATATTATAGACGTATAAAAATTCAGGGAATTCCCTAGATGTGTTCATAATGTTTTGATATTAAGATCAAAATGACCGGTCGGTATATTTAGGTATACCACACACATATCTCTAAAAAATGGAAGCGGAAGAACAAAATAATTTATAATATTATTGCATACATAAATTTAAGAAAAGTCATAATATTATCATAAAATATTAAATGAAATTTAAAGAGAAAATGCTGTGAACAATTGATGCAACCGGTCATTTTGACCGGTTGGTAGTTCTAATGTTAAAGGGTGTATTAATTTTTATTTTTGCGGGTTTCATACTAGAATTTGTGATTGTCATTACTGCAAAATAGTCGTTGCAAAATTGTCAACTTCAGCTCAAGGTGATTCTAAGTGTTCTCCATATTTTATGTGATCTACGATTCCTATACCGTTTTTATGGTTAGCAGGTAATTTTATTACTTGTTCTGTTTGTGGGGAAATATTTAATATATAATTTATTGATTTTAAGTTCATTTTTGAAGTTAGTGTATTCATAAATTATCTGTTTATAAATCGATCATAAATTTCCACTCAATTGGATCATTTTCCACTCAACTGGATTCGCTTTCATTTTTTTACCTTTTCTCTTATTTGCTTGGGTATTGTCTGATTCTGCACCCTCTATCTCGTCAGTAATAATATTACTAATATTATTTTCATTTACTTCCGATCCTGATGACTCCGACGTGTTTTTAGAATCAGAAGATGATGGCGTACGAAAATGTGGATCTAAGTCTGAATCATCCGCGGAGCGACATATGTAATGAAGTTGACTAATACAATCCGTACATATGTATGTAATGTAATGATGAAATACATTTGGACATTCAGGCAACCCTACGGCAAAATAATCTTCAATTACTTTTTATTTATATTATACATTTTGATGGACATTTTTTTATATACCGCATAAAAAAAAATACACAAAAAAAATCGCGCAAAAAATGACCGCACAAAAACAGATTTTAGTGTATATATAATACACATATGCCACAACTTCTTCTAGTCTATGAATGCGCTTTGTGATTTTATAATCTAGTTCATGCAGCGAATTTTCTTTTATGGTTTTTATCGACTCAAAACGATGTCATTAGAGTGACAATTTGAGTTTTGGGAATAGGAAAGACATGCGAAGCCATATCAGGTGAATACGGAGCTTGCGGCGCGTTATCGGTTGAGTTTTTGTCCAAAATAAGGTTATTATAAGGTTATTTAAAAGTTGTTGTTTTCTCTGCCTATCTGTATAAAGCGAATGGCATATCTCAGGCGTTATTGAAAATACTGGGATAACAAAATCTGTTCCGTTTGAATTGTGTACGAAAATATTTTAAGATCTACTTTTAAAATTATTGATTTTTACTCGTTGTTGCACATCATAAGTAGCCATTTTAAAATTTCCAGATTATGTCTTTTAACCCGAAAAAAAGAAAACTGAATAATAATTAAAAACAAAAAGTTAAGAATTTTTCAACCCATTTAGTCTTATTTGGAACACCTATATTTGAAATAATGATATTTTTTGAATTCACTCAATTCATTCATATCTAATATAAAAACTTTAATGTAAATGAATTGCGTTTATTGATTTTTCACAAGGACAAATATTTAATTAATTTCAAGAATTTTCCTCCCTTCATTTTATTTTATTTTTTCGATAAAAAAACACTTGTCTATTCTTCACATTTAAAGTGATTTTTTGTATTTTTAATGTGTCCTCGAACAAAATACCGAAAAACTTGTTTTTTTTATATAAATATTGTAGATTATTATTATCAATATATTTTTAAACGTAATGAAAAATCTAATATTATTTTATATTTCAGAAACTTCAAATAAAAATACTATTTTAAAATTGATATATAAACCAGATCGTTTTTCTGAAAACTTCTGTAAAATTTAGCAGTCATCGTTTACCCATGTTTCAGTAATTCAAAGTGATACATTTTATAAAAATCTCACCAGACTTATAAAAGGCATATTTTCAAAGTCAAACTAGATTTTGATGTCGAAGCTGAAGTTTGATTTGGTGAAAGTCATTGCTTAGTTTGTTTCAAATTGGCGTATAAAACCCTATAGAGAAATGACTTGCTCTTCGTTGTGTTTTGTTAGTAACGAATTACAAATTGTTATTTTTGTGTTAGCCGAAGATGGTTCGTATGGAATCATTTCTCTTTCTGTGAACTTTGTCAATTTTTTCCAGATATCTGTGAACTGTTGACCATGTAATTGTGTAAACTCAAGTTATTATGATCAATTTTGAATTGAAATCGACAAGAGATTTGAAGGCCTCACTATCAAAATCGACTAATCTTTTATTTCGAGGTATAACAAAAAGTGAACGACTTCTTCTACAAACGGACTTCTAACACCTCATCATAGATATGATCATTTTTTTAATTGTAGTATTTGTATTTAATCCACGATGAAAATTGAATATTATTATAGAATTGTTTGTGTTTCTCTTATGGTTAAAATTCCACCATTTCGTCACAATGACAATTTAGAAATTAACCAATCAAATAAAAAATAGAATAATATACGCGCTCAACATAATAAGGTATTGATGTGAAATAGTCCAGAAAATAACCGAACTTTCTCATTTCAACTGCGCACGTTTATGGAATAGACCAATCAATAGGGCAAAAGCAAGGAAATTAATCCGGAATGGATGAGGCCGTTTTTTTTTTGTTGGGGGCGATGTTACAAGTAACAATATGTGTTTTGCAGCTGAAAAAACGGTGCATAAAGGGTACTAGGAAGGTGCAAAGTTGGCGAAATTATGTTTTTCGTTCTTCAAGCATAGAAAATGCATTTTAGAGAAAAAAGTTTTAGATAAAAATTGTAAAGAATGAAAAAACCTTTAATTTGAGCCATTGCTTGATAAATTACGTTGATTGATTATTGCAAAAAAAGCGAAAAATCATAAAAATGGCCATTATTTACAAATCAATTATTTATTGCATTTTTCACTTTTTGAAACTTTTTCGGCATGCGTGGTGAAGCTTATACAAATTTAAACAAAATACCGTGTTGAAAATTCGAATTCGTTCATTAGTTGCTAACTTACTGTAAATTGTTTATCTCGAGATGCCCAAAGTACGAGGCTATAACTTTCTAATGGCCGAAAGTTTCCAGTTTGAAAAGGGCTCAAACTCTTTAGCAAAATATATATTTCTATGTTATATTAGCGGCGTATAAAATTTTTTGTATTTTATTGCATAAAAAGTCATTAGAAAAAGTAGTTCCTTATTTGCTAATAAACAATTAAATTTTCAGCGATCCTATACATGGTTGCAATTTATAAAATAGAAAATCTGAAAGCTTATTGCAAGACGCAGATTTAAAAAAAAAAAATCTGCCCAATAGAAAGCCAGATACGATTTTTTAAAAAAAAAAATCGTAGCCCTTTTGTTTACTACATTGAAGAAACAAATTTAGCGGCAATGGGTACCGTAAACCCTATATTTTTAATATTTTTATGTAATTTCAAAAGCTAACGTTTATTTATCATCAAAATTGAAGGGAAACTTGACTATTTGAAAAGTAACGGGCCGGTCAAGGTGGTGGGGGGACGTCTGCCAACGAACTCTAGCGCGGCCGAAACAAAATGACTCTTACGTTTGAATTAGAAACGCTCGGTCGCTCGGCGAATTTCTTGATAATTTATTATTTAAAAAAATCGTATCTGGCTTTCTATTGGGCAGATTTTTTTTTTTTTTATATCTGCGTCTTGCAATAAGCTTTCAGATTTTCTATTTTATAAATTGCCACAATGTATAGGATCGCTGAAAATTTAAATGTTTATTAGCAAATAAGGAACTACTTTTTCTAATGACTTTTTATGCAATAAAATACAAAAATTTTTATACGCCGCTAATATAACATAAAAATATATATTTTGCTAAAGAGTTTGAGCCCTTTTCAAACTGGAAACTTTCGACCATTAAAAAGTTATAGCCTCGTACATTGGGCATCTCGGGATAAACAATTTACAGTAAGTTAGCAACTAATGAACGAATTCGAATTTTCAACACGGTATTTTGTTTAAGTTCGTATAAGCTTCACCACGCATGCCAAAAAAGTTTCAAAAAGTGAAAAATGCAATAAATAATTGATTTGTAAATAATGGCCATTTTTATGGTTTTTCGCTTTTTTTGCAATAATCAATCAACGTAATTTATCAAGTAATGACTCAAATTAAAGGTTTTTTCATTCTTTACAACTTTTATCTAAAACTTTTTTCTCTAAAATGCATTTTCTATGCTTGAAGAACGAAAAACATAATTTCGCCAACTTTGCACCTTCCTAGTACCTTTATGCACCGTTTTTTCAGTTGCAAAACACATATTGTTACTTGTAACATCGCCCCCAACAAAAAAAACGGCCTCATCCATTCCGGAATTTTAGTCAAAAACAGGTGTTTTTTTGCCCTATTGATTGGTCTAGAATGCCAAGTAATTTTTTAAGTTGGTACATTTTCAATAATATCTACGTCACATTTCATGGCGCTACACTCATTTGTAAATAATTTACGGTGGTTTTTGTTAAACTGTGATTGTTGTTCACGGAGATTTTTACCATGTCGAAAGCAGTTGATCAACGAATTTACATTAAATTCTGTGTTGCAAACCAAATAAACTTCACGCAAACGTTGGAAATGTTAAGAAAGTTATACCCTAACGATTGTCTATTGCGAACAAGAGTTTTTAGGTAGCATAACGCATTCAAAGAGAATCATGTAGCCATTGTCGACGATGAACCACAATCTGGATGCCATTTGACATCAACTGACGACGAACGCGTCGCTCAAGTCAAGGCATTGGTGCTCAAAAATCGTCGCAATTCCATGAGAGAGTTAGCAGTTGAGATGGGAATTTAAAAAATATAATGCCATATCATTTTGGATGAAATGTTGTACATGAAACGTGGCACTTCTCGCATGGTACCAAGAAAATGGAATTTGTTCGTAATTTTTGGGCCAAAAACTCAATCAATATCATTCCGAAAGCTCTGTATTCCTATATTGTTCCGTGCAACTTTTTTCTATTCTCAAAATTCAAAATGCTGTTTCAAAAGCTTCGTTTTAAGTCGATTAAACCTATAAAAAAATTCGCTGCGTGAACTGAAGGCTATGCCACAAAACGCGTTATTTATATTGTATTAATTTTATTTATTTAATATCTATTACATGCAATTTTTTATATACAACTAAATAGTTTTTGTTAATTATATATAGCGTCATTCGAATATGACGTCTACTATCGTGTTCTATTAAAAAGAAACATAAGGAAATATGCGCAAGTTTCTTTATACATCATCTTATACACTTTTTTTTAATAAAACACATATCTAGGCATCATATTTGGATAACCTTAAACATCATATAGTAATTATTTATAATAAATCGCGTACATCTCTTAAAATATTATTTAAATAATGTCAAAACACACATAACCGGTTTGACAGAACATACTATATATATGAATGTAACAATGTTTTTTTTTTATTTTTATTCCTATTTATTTTATGCGTTTATTGTGAAAATTTATATATATAAAACAATGTTGATCTGTGTGTACTTGTCACTGATTCAGTTTGGTTTTCGAAATCATTTAAATAGTCATTAGCTCGTGAAAATACATCATATACAAACGAAATGATATTTCATATCATTATTGTATTTTTGATTTGTGCAATATCTGAATCGTTTCAATCGTCTCTTCCTCAACAATTAGGTATGTGAATATTATTTTTATATTTAATATTAGTTTTGTGTATATTTAAATTTTTCATTCAAAAAAATTCTTGACAATAACAAATTTTGTGTTATATTATTAATACACATTTATACATTTTAAATGTTATCATTAGAGTTAAATTCAATATAAAGTTGTTTAACCATAATAATATAATTGAAAATGATCCTTTAAAATGTCTGCATTGCTATAAATATTGTGTCATAAGTAAAGTGTACAACAGAAAAAAATTATTTAATGATTTTTATTGATATATTATTAGAATGTAATATTGCTAAAAATAGTAATATTTCGTCATTCTATACGATTTTTTTTATACTTAAAATTAAACATTGTTTTTTATGGTATTTAAAATAGTATAACATACTTTAGATATATTTTTATTCAATCAATTAATTTTGTTACTGAAATTTTGTTATATTAATATGTCTGAGAGAAAAATTTAATTCATTTCATGTAGAAATCGGTTTCGAATAGTATATATTAGATTGTCACAAAAAATTCTTTCGCGACCTGCGTGCAACTGCTTTATCTGACAGCGTAATAAGTAATGTCGTTTTTTTTTTAAAGAATTTAAAAACATTGCTATCTATTAAGAACATTTTAATTTAATATAACATAACCTATATTCTAATTAAAAATATTGATATTTAGTGTGATTATTATTAAATTTTGAAAAAAATTAGGTAAACCCTATTAAACAGAGTTCACCCTATTAGACATTTGGTGCATTATGAGTTTCGAAAACATAACAATGCTACTAATGTCACAAATGTCATTAATGCTGTTTATCCTAGTGCCTTGAATAGCAGAACATGTCAACGTTGGTTTAAAAAAAATTAAGAACGCTGATTTTAATCTTTTCGACGATATAAAATCTGGGAGATCTGTTGAGTTTGATAAGGCTCTATTGTTGACTGAAATTAATGTTGAACCCAACCAAACTAATCAGGAATTAGCCACAAAACTTAAAACTTCATGGTCCACAATACAACGGTGTTTACAACAACCGAACAAAATGCAAAGAGAAGGAATGTGAGTGCCATATAAACTTTCAGTCGAAAACAAAATTCAACTTTGTCCGGGTTAGACAGAGATACTTTTTTTCAACAAATTGTTACTGGAGATGAAAAGTGGAATTCTATACAGCAATTCACATAAAAAAACAATGGTTAACACCAAGACAACTACCTTTACCCACTCCAAAAACAGATCTGCACCCTAAAAAAGTGTTACTGTCAGTATAGTGGGATTTTACATTCACTATGAGGTTCTGAATCCTAAGAAAACCATGAGTGCTGAATATTATTGTGCTCAGCTTTATAGACAACACAGGTTTGGTTCAAAAACGTCAAAAATTGATTAATCGAAAAGGTGTTATTCTGCAAAATGACAATGCAAGACCAGTACAATGCAGTACTTCTTCACCCACCGTATTCTCCTAATGTTATACCGTCAGATTACCATATTTTCACATCTATAGAACATTTTCTTCCTGGAAAAAAATTTCTACTGCGAGAGCTGTCAAAACTGCATTCGAAGAATATTTGAAAAATCACCTTCATTTTACAAAAAAAAAATAGAAAGTTTGTCAAAGAGATGGGCGAAGATTGTCAATAACGATGGAGATTATACTGTAGATTAAAACTGTAATAACTCATAAATAAAATAAACTTTTATAAAGTATCAGAAACATTACTTATGGGTATTTCTAACATAAACATGTACTATTATCTCTTAAACGTTGATATAATTCATTTTACTCATCGTCTAGCCATTGTAGAACACGTTTCATTCACGTTGAAGAGTTATACACTCCCATTTGTACGCCTTGAAGTATGGAAAATCAAAGGAAACATTTGCGTCCATCTTCTACAGATACGGACCTCATCAAATCCATGATTGACAAAAATCCGCGATATACTGTTCGTTAATTAACGGATGCCTTAAACATTCCCCCAACAACAGTATACAATCATGTCATAAAACTTGGCTACGTCAATTACTCTAAAGTATGGGTTTCGCATCAGTTGATAGAGAGCAACTTCTTTAACCGTGTTTCCACGTGTGATTTGCTTTTTCAGCGAAATGAGATAAAAACAATTGTGGACAGATTAGATGCTGGGAATGAGACTTAGATCTTCTAAAAGAATGTTAACCATAAATGCTTTTTGTCCAGCGATAAGAAGTTTTTAACGGTAGTAAGGCCTGATCTTCACCCGAAAAAAAATTTAATGTTCATTTGGTGAGATTGGAAGAATTTCATTCATTTTAAACTGCTTCCGTATTATGAAACCATTAATTTAATGAAATACTGTTCCTAACTGGACAAATTGAAGTAAATAATTAACACAAAACGGCCAGAATCAACGAGCAGACAAAGCGTCGTTTTCCATCACGATAGTGCCAAGCTCCATATGTCTTTAGCCGTTTGAAACAAATTGTTAACATTTGACTGAAATGTTTTACTTCATCCTCCGTACTCTTAGAATATTGCCTTATGTAGTAATTATCTTTTTATTTTATTATAAAATTTAATTCGCAGTAAAAGGTTTAGTTTCAATAAATGATATAAAAATGCACTTGGAATGGTATTTTGCTAGCAAATCACAAAAGTTTTGGTAAGATGGCATTTTGCGACTTCCGGAAAGATGAAGGTAGATAATAGAGTAGAATGGCTCGTATATAACTCAGTAATATAACATAAAATATTGTACACGTATTAGTTACTAATAAAACGAAAGAAAGTTTTAAGACAACTCAATACAATGATTGATTATTATTAAAAACACAAAATTAAACGTTCGTTTACAAGTCAGTTAGAGACGAAACAATCACAATATTATTTAAATATATGATAAGCAAATAACACACGTACGAAAAAAATTCTAGATAAATAAATGAAGATATTAAAAAAATGTTAATAAGAAAAAAGTTATCGTAGTCTTTTTTCGTATATGAAATCGATAATTAGTTAATGAAATAAATAAGGAATTTAATTTGCATAAAATAAATATAAGCATTATTAGGTACATGAAAGAATTTTTTTGTGTTTTAATGATGAGTATAATTTATATGATAAGTATATTATTTTATACGGCACAACGGAATTTACATGCTTTTTATGACAAATCTTTCAATCAGCGATCAAAAATTTAAAATGTTAAAAGATCTGATACACGATTACTATTTATGTTGAAAGCAATTAAAAAAAAATTCATTAATTACACATTCTGGGAAATGTTCTTAGTTGGATTTTGTCATAAATTTGTATTTTAATTTTAAGATATAAATAATTTTAATACTCAGAACTTGGTAGAATTTAAAAATAAGAATATATATACATATTGATTTCAGTTGCTTTATTATTTATATTTACAGGTTCTAAATGTCAATTAGATAAAAATAGATTCGGCGTATGTCAATTAAAATCAGAGTGTAAAAGTACGCATGATGCTTTTAAAGAACCTATTATATGTTCAAATCACGGATTTGAAACTATTGTTTGCTGCGAAACCGAATCAATAACAACGCATGTAAGACATAAAAATGCAGCTGATTCAAATTTACCGAAATATTTAAAATGTAAGTTGTTTTATTGTATTTTTTTCGACCACGTTACTAAAACGAAATAAGTTTACTAAAGGACTTATAAAATAATAATTATTATAAAACGCATTGGCGTTCAAACATTTTTTTGTAATAATTTCATTGTAAAAATATTCGTTTGTTCATAATTGCAGAAAGATTTTTTTACGTTATTGTGTATTAATACTTTTTTGTACGCGTACGTATGTGTGTGTGTGTTAATAAAAAAAATACTATTTGTTCAACTATAAATTACTTGTGCTCAGTAAATAAGAACATTTCTTATAGAGTAGTAAATGATTTTTCTTATAATTGGCGGATACAAAAATTTCAATACCTATATTTCCGAAATCTAATTGTTATAATATATCCTATAATGTAGAATACTCTTTTACATTATGATTTTTCTCCGATTTTTTTAAATATTTCAAGGTTTTAAAGAAGCATAATATTAAAAACGAATTGATGATAATTTTTGCGAAAAAATCTATTAGTTCTATACATTTTTTTGGAATATCTAAAATATATTTAATAATGTTTGAAGGACTTTTTCGAATATAAAATTGTATTGCTTATTTCATTTTCTATTACTTCTTTTTGTAAAATCAAATTATTGAACGTTTATTTTTGTCATCTTTATTATTTTGATTAAATGAAATTAATAAAAGTTTACGGAAAATTCAATTATAATTTATTTATATTAAAAACTAAGGGGCTCCGCTTCCTAATCGCGTCGCTCATCGACCTTCGAAATGACTTCTATTTAACAATGTAAATAAATAATGAATATAATTAAAAGTTTAGAAAACTATAATAATGTTTTTGTATGAACGATGTTTAATATATATATATATATATATATATATATATATATATATATATATAAAATGTTTCTTTAAGCGTGATAGAACTTGAAATAAAACACATACCAATTGACCAGATGACTATTTGTTTAGTATTATTCAAAAGATAATTTTATAGCATTAATATTTAAAATGATTTTGGGCATTTCTGCACCACGGTTACTTCTGACATACCGCATTCTGTCAATCTAATTTCGGATCACTTTTTCAAGCAATTAGGACCTTATGTCTGCAATAATGCAAGTTATGTTGGCTTCTAATACCTCAATAGTTACTGGTTTGTCAGCATAAAATACAGATTTCACATATCCACAAAGAAAATAATCCAGAGGTGTCAAGTCACACGATCTTGGTGACCAATTCACAGGTCCATTTCTGGGGATAAAGTTATCAGCGAATTTTTGTTTCAATAACTTGATTTTTCGGTCGAAGTATGGCACGTGGCATTATTCTACTGAAATCACATCTGTTCCAAATCGATGCCATGCAAATTTCGTAACAAATAATCATTGATCATCGTTCTGTAACGTACACCATTGACGATAACGTGCTTTCCGGTTTCATTTCGAAAGAAATATTATCCAGTGATGCCACCATTGTACAATTCGCACTACACGGTACATTTTTCTAGATGTAACGAGTTCTCATGAATCACTTCAAGATTGGTCTCATTAAAAATGCGTTAATTTTGTTTATTTAGCATAGAGAACATTATTGGATATAAGTTTCCACAATTTGGAACGTTGTCTGAGTGTAAATCGTCGTTTCATAATGATTTGTCAAATTATATTGAATTCAAATATCACTTATAACGTGCAAACTGACATGATAGCTCTCATCCCTATCGAAAGTTCTATCCTTTCTAAAAAAACATACTTTATATGTTATGTAATAGCAATATAATTGAAATTTATTTTTCCCAAATATGTTTGAAAATCTATCTGAAAAATTTGCCTGAAAATCTATTTTTTACCGATTTTGTGTCAATTTCAATATTCCATGAAATGTGTACTTCGACAATTCTCGGAAAACTTCGAGAAAGTTCGGAAACAACATTTTCACATCAACCTGTTTGCCGAGGCGGAGCACCATTATTTTTTAAATAAAAAGATATATATTATTTAGATTTTTCAATTAACTTAATTGCTGGTTTTTATAGACTGTTATAAATTTGAAGAAATTTATGACGATTTATGGGGAGCTACTTCGATACCGACTTTTAAGCCGGAAACAGATTTTGTTTTTGATTATACATCGACTGATGATCCAACACCAATATTCAATGGGGAATATGTTATCCAGCCAAAATATGCTACTAAGAACGACAAGTGGGACGATGCTACACCTGGAGAAGCTTCTCCGAGTGTTTTTGGCGGTTCAAAAGCAGTCACTGGACAATTTTACCATATGGTTATTTATAATATATAACAAGATTATTAAATTTCTTTTCATATGATGTTAAATGTCGTCATAATTGATTAATTATCATTTTTTTCTATTATCTGCAGTATTTAATTTAAATATTTACTGATTTCTTTTCCTATCAATATTTAATATAAATATCTATCTATTTGTTTTTTATGCTCTCGATTGTATTGTATATGAGCCGTTATATTAGAAAGTGGAATAACTCCATTTTTTGAAAAAATTAGTTAATGGCAGTTTTAGATAGACATAGATGTCCTCTTTATATTTATAATAACACAGTCAAAGGTGTACAATATACCCATAAATTAATGAAAAGAAATTTTCTGTATAGTTTTATCGCAATATTATATTAGAAAGTGGTTTAAGTTCATTTATTTACACATTGAGTTATTTAAAAATTATTAATATAAAAAAGTTTCAAAATTGTTTCCAAAATTTTTTTCTAAAATTTTTTGGAAAATATTTTAGGAAAATTTTTGGGATTTTTTTTTGAAAAATTCCTTTAAATAGTTTTTGAAAAAAATTTTGTCAATTTTTTGGAAAATTTATAAATAAACAATAATTGTTTATTTTAAAAAAATATATAAAACTAAAAATATTTCAGTCGATTTTTCGTTTAATTCAAATGCAAACCTTTATCTCAACGTATGAATACATGGACTTATTCTGCTGAAAAAAACACAAACTGCTCAATTTGTTAAAAATGAAAGTGGAATAACATTTATAGCTAAAAAATCGGTTATTTTCCCTAACAATTTTATTAATTATTTTTACATAATAAAATTTAACAAGTTTATAGTTTTAAAAACATAACTCGAATTTATTAACGTTTGTCAATATTTTTTAATTCATTCAAACGCAAACCTTTAAATATCTCAATATGAATAAATGGCGTTATTCCACTTTCATTTTTAACGATCCATATCTAGATTTGTAATCCGCTATTTCTACGTTTGCCGTTCTGTTGTTAAAAAATCTTACCTAATGTCTCATTTTTTCTGATCTAATTTAAATTTTACTCTTTTCTCAACGAATGAAATGAAATTTAATAATATTTGATTTCAGATATTAAAATAGTTATATTCAGTACACACTTTTTTAGGCTTTAGTTGGTTATGGAGAATTAAGTAAAATAAACTGGAATTGTGGAGGAGTGTTAATTAATAGGTATTTTGTCTTAACTGCTGCACATTGCCTGAATTCACGCGAATTGTAAGTATTGACATATTTGACAATCAAAAAAAAAAACTTATTAAACGATATGATTGTTTTATATTTTATGTCATTATTATAATATCGAAAAGAAATTCCATTATTAAGTATATCGTTTATTCATTTCATTCTAGTGGCAAAGCAAGATACGTAAGACTTGGTGCACTGGACATTGATTCTATAACGGATGATATGAAACCGCAAGATTTTATTATTTTAGAAGCAATAAAACATCCCGATTACGCTCCACCGTTACAATACAACGACATAGCATTATTGAAATTAGACAAAAAAGTGAAATTCGCGAAAAATATCTTGCCAGCATGTCTTTATGACAAACGTAGAATACCTGCCTATAGTCTACAAGCAGTTGGATGGGGTAACACTAAACATACTGGAGAAAGGAGTAACCACTTATTATATGTCAATTTGCTTCACGTTCAACATTCAGAATGTAATAATAGTTATGACAGTACGTTTTCGGGAAGAAAACTAACATATGGAATCAAAGATGAAATACAAATTTGCGCGGGAGGAACAGGAAAAGGAGAAAATACTTGTGAGGTAAATACATATACATTTTAGTTATATACTTTGTTTCTATATACACTATCAAGAAAAAATCTGTGTACACCCATTTTATCTTTATTAATATCGACCAAACATAAAAACACTATTATTGTGAACAAAGCAACTATTTTTTATTTTTTCGCTAGTGTTGAAAATTAAAAAAAAGAATTAACAAAACAACATGAAGAAAAACAACAAAATGAAATGAAATTTAAAAAAACGTCAGAAAGTTGCAATACCGTATTAATTTTAATCACACGCTAAATAGTTGATGATTTTTCTTTTCACATTGTCAAAGTATTGAGAAAGTGAAAATAAAAAATGGAATTTTTAAAAATACCAAAGCGAGAGAAAACTTCTAAAAATAGTAAACGATTCAATTTAGTAAAAACAGAAAAAACTATTGTATATTAAAAAGACTATTGACAAATTTTCAAACTTTTTATTGTAAAAGAATTTTATATATTTTTTGCAGTAACGATTGTCTTGGTATTGATATATCTTGAGAATGTTAAAATATAGATGATTTATTCAGGAGAATGAATTCTCTAATAACATCGTTTATCATATTATCTTTCCTTTTAGGTGTTCATGCTGTCCTTATATTATTTAGTTGCAATCTAAAAATATTTTTTAAAGACACAAATTTATTGACTAAATACAAATTCCTTCTCTCTCTCCCAGGACCATTAGTTTATATCGTTTGTTGACTTCATTATCGTTAGGTTGTTACCATATTTCACCTACATAATTTTAACAAACACGAATTTTTTGGTATTCTTTTACCTGTTCGATTACTTTTCATAATTCTCTTGGTCTTATAAGATCATTGATTGAGGAATTGTCACGGCTGTCTCTCGTTAAGATTATCTAAGCATTTATATTTATAAACACAACAAGTCTTTCTACATCATCTATATTCGACTAAGAGAAAAAATGTATCGGGTATGAGGAGATTCAACTATACTAAAATCCCCTCATCTCCAAAACAGTAAATGACGAAATGTTTTGACCCGTGGAATTGATTGAAAGTTAAAAACAAAACAACACAATAATAGAAAAGAATGTTAATTAAAAAACTTCAAGATGACAAAAGAAGGAAGAGAGAAAGGAAAATCAGTAAGAAAATATCATCAGATTGATATTTATCCAGACTTTTTGTAACTTTTCTTTAGATCATTATTAATAAACGAAGAAAAAATCCAATGGACATAAAAAACGAATATCGATAAATGGATTTACAGCACTATGAAGAGCATGATAGGCTAACAGAGGAGAAAAAGAAAAAACGAAAATAAGATACAGATATTAAAATTCGACTAAAAATTACCTTTTCTCTATTGATTTCTATGTGCAGTATTGTCGATTTGATTTTTTTCTTTCTGTGATTCTTTTAAAATAACTCTCGTGTGTATCTCTTCATATCGGGACAGCGTACAACATCGTGGGTAGAATAATTTTATAGAGTCAATTATATAATTTATAATTATAAATTATATAATTATAAAAAACAAGTGAACAATAAGTGATTATTGAACACTTTAAATTATTGTGGTGTTGGGGTAAAAATTCATTTGTGTAGAGTCAATTCCGTTACACTTAATGATAACATTTTGTACATTTATTTAACACTTTGATGTTAAAAACGTCCTAGTTAGATAAAACTGAATATTAAACATCACACATTTTTCATACACAAAAACATTACTTAATTTTTATAATAATTATATTAGAGAGCAATATAAATATGCATCATTCAGCTTAAGGAATATTTATAAATAATCATTATTTTATCTAATGTTCCTTTAGCGAATATTTTTTTTCGTATAATATTAGAACGCAGTATCCATTACTTCTAGTAGCAATGAATTAAAGCAAATCGTCATCCATTAATAATTATATTGTATGGAATATATTTTTATGGTATCGAGGAAACAATTTTCAATTCCGTGTTTCCTTATATTTATTTTTCAATTTTTATTTTACGATTTATTAGAGTATATTTTATATAAGAAAAGACCTTGAAATTTAACTGTTATGATTTTTATATAATTTGACTGAATATTTTTATGTTTTTACAAAAAATGTCTTCATTTTGTTTAGGGTGATTCAGGAGGACCTTTACACCTGATCAGTTTTAATGAACTTTATAAAGTTGTCGGAATAACATCACTTGGAACAATTTGTGGAAGTAATGTTCCCGGTGTTTACACTAGAGTATCAGCATTCATTCCCTGGATAGAGAGTATTGTGTGGCCATAAACTACCACAAACAAAATTGATATAAAATAAACTAACTATATTTTATGGACTATTGGGGAAAGTTGCAGGAAATAAATAACATTTTACAGGAAATAAATAACATAATCGATAAATATTATTTAACCGATTATTTTTGTAGTCACAGAATTTATTTTCTATTTTTATTAAGATTACTTGGAATTTTTAAAACTATTGTTTCTATTCATTGAATCAAACCTTATATTATTCAATCGAATAACATTTTACTCAACGTAAATACTTCTATGTATTTTGTAATTATTTTATTCAATATTTTTACGGACAATTTTTTATGTTTTATATTTTTATTGTTTTTTTTTTCACTGTATATTTCTTATTTAGTACCTTTTTTAATCACTATTTGATGATTTATTTAAATATTATAACAGGATTGTTTTCTATATTTGAGATATAATCACTATTCGTTGTTTATTACAATACTGAAGTACTGTAACATTTTAGAATTACATTGAAAATTATTCTTGTTAATTGAAAATAAATAACTAAATATATAATAAGATTTATATTCATATGTGAACACAAAAATATATACAATAAAAATTAAACTATCATAATTAAATTACACTAAATTATTTATCCTCTTATTAATTATATTTTAAGTTCGAACCTTTATTTTCTTCTAGTTTCCACTATATAGATATTAATTTATTTTTTATTTTGATATCGTGCTCGGTCTTCTGCTACAATATCTAAGTTTTAGATTATTAAGTTTATTTTGCACTTAGTCGTGTATTTGTAATTAGAAAAGTAATCTTGACTCATATTTTAATGTTTTATTATTATTATTATTTTAGCTTTTCAATTGTAACTTTTCATTGATTTGTAAATACATTATTTTTTTTAAAGAATAGTCGTAAAAATTATAAATATGTTTTTAAAATTCACAAATATTTTTCTAAATTGTCTAAATTCCCATTTATTATATTTTAAATTTTTGTATATAAATCTATATATATTGTCGAGCTTCTTGACTTTCTCAAAAGCATTCAGATATTTGAAAACGGTTGAATAATAAATATTCAGCCTTTCCGCGATTTCCTGTACAGTCAAGTGATTCTGCTTGGACCATATTATTTAAAATTTCGTCATCGATAGCGTATGCCGTATGCCCACGAAACATATTTTCAAGATGTATTTCACTATGACAAAATTTTTTCAACCAACACCTGATAATTCGCTCATTCATAGAATTTTTACTGAAAGCCGTATTAATATTCTGCGTTGTCTTAACATATTATGGCCGAGTTTGAACTCGTGCAAGGAAATAATTCTACTTTCTCTCATTTTTATGTCGTCAAAAAAAAAAAAAAAAAAAACGTTTTCACCCACGTGGGATTCGCGATATTCGTTTATAATGTTTATTTATTTAATATCTACTATACTGCACATAAAGTATTCATAATTGAATAGATTTCTTAATTAAACAGCATCATATAATCATTTTTGGTAGCTAAAATACACAAATGTTATGAAATATTATTTAATTTAATTAATGTCAAAACACATAACCGGTTTGAATACACATACTGTATATGTAAATGTATCAATACTTTTATGTATTTTTATTAATATTAATTTTTTTTATTAGGGAAATTTACATATAAATTAATATTGACTTCATATTTGTATGTACTTGTCAAGATTTCAGTTTAGTTCTCGAAATCATCTAAACATACACTAGTTTGTGTATAAAACATCATATTCAAACGAAATGATATTTCATATCATTATTGTATTTTTTATTTGTGCTATATTTGAATCGTTTCAGTCGTCCCTTATTCAACAATTAGGTATGTAAAACAATTTTTATATATATTTAGTAATTATCGTAGTTTTGTATATTTTTTATTAAAAAATTCTCAATATTATCAAATGTATGCTGTATTAATCATACACATTTTTAAATTTTAGAGTTATTGTCCTTAATTAATTTTAATGACATTTTCTTTAGCTATAATGATGTAATTAGAAATGATCTTGTAAAATGTCATTATTATTATTAATATTATTAAGAAATATTGTTTCATAAATGACGTGTTCAATAAAAAGCACATATTTTTATTGTGTTTTATTGATATAATGTATATTATTAGTATACAATATTGCTATAAATATCTAAATTTTTTCGATCTATATAATTTTTTTTATTGCATTTAAAATATTGTAACACACTCTTGGTATACCAGTTAATCGATTTTAATCATTGAAATATTTTTGAATAAAATAATATAATGGAAAGAAAATTTATTTTATCTCCAGTAAGAATGAATATTTACAATACAGAAACTGGGAATAATTTCGCACAGTACAAAGATATCCTTATTAGAAAGGTTAAATTAAACTTTCGTTGACAAATTGATTACAGATAGAACATCAAAAATATTACTTAACCATGAAATAAGAAAATTTTAAACGTACGAAAATAAACCGTAGATAAATGAGTGTAGATATAAATTAAAAAAAAAAAAATGAAAAATTACTAAAAATAAAATCGTGATTATTATATATAACGGTAATTATTTCACGCAAAAAATCAAGTATTATATAAAATAATATAAAAAAAATAATTTAATTATTGGAAAAATATATATAGACTGTTTTTGGCGTGATAGGATTTTAAATTAAATCTCTATTTAAAGTTCTATCTAACCTAAAAAACACACCTTTATATATATATATATATATATATATATATATATATATATATATATATGTGTGTGTGTGTGTGTGTGTGTATGTGTATGTGTGTATATATAAGGGTAATGTAAAGGTATTTTCTTTAGGTTAGATAGAGAATCAATTTAAAGTTTTATCACACTTAAAAAATATCCTATGTAAGTATCGTTTGATATATAAAAAATATTTTTTTGTCTTTCATTGTCGCGTATCGGCTCCTACTCGTATTAGTACACCACCTAGTTAAAACTTTATTGCTGAAAATATACCACTTATTTTTTAAACAATAGAGAAATATATCTTAGGGCTGTTAGACAACAATATTATCAATAATATTTGTAAAAAAATATGCTATTTAAAATATTTCATAATAAAAATAACGAAATACAAGAAATTTAACAAAAATAACTATACATTCGTATTCGTACAGCCGTAGAAATAGTTATGTAAAATGGTGATGAGGGAAGTACAAACATAAACAAATTCTGTTTTTACACAAACAAGCTCCTACCAGTTTTTACATGCTTGTGTGTCAATTTAAACAAAGTATATCATAGTATATACACAATATTTAAAACATGGGTAAAAAGGCATGGAGACATCAATTGTGTTGAGAAAATTAATTATTTCTTACCATAAAGATGGAAAATCTTTACGGCAAACTAGCCAAATTGTATTTCGAAATCATTAACTGTTCAATATATTGTAAATCGGTATAAAAATGAATATAGAGTAGAAAATAAACCTAGAAACACAAATAGAACAAAACTAAATGCTTACGACAGGAGATACATTGTTAAACAAATTAAAGAATATCCGAGAATCAGTGCAAAAAAAACTTGTTATAATAAAATGATCTTAAAAAGACTATTAGCTCAGAAACTGTACGTCGTAGGGATATAATGGTAGGGCAGCGCGGAAGAAACCATTTATTAGTGAAGTGAATAGAAAAAAGAGATTAGAATTTGCCCATAAGTATAAAAATCATTCTTTTGATTTTTGGAAAAATGTTCTCTTTACCGATAAAATTAAATTTAATCTTTTTGGATCCGATGGAAGATAAATGGTGTGGAGAAAACCGAATACTGAGCTTCACAATAAAACTATTCGGCCTACTGTAAAACATGGAGGTGGTTCGGTTATTGTATGAGGATGTTTTTCTGCCGCGGGCACGGGTAATTTACAGTTAATCGGTGAAATAATAAATAAATACAAATATATGGATATTTTAAAAAATAACATAGAAAAAAGTGCAACTGATTTGGAAATGTTAAAGGACTTTTCGTTTTACCAAGATAATGATCCCAAACATAAGGCATATATTGTCAGACTGTGGTTATTGTATAATGTACCACATGTGATGGAATACCATCACAGTCACCCGACCTAAATCTTATAGAAAATTTATGTGCAGAATGGGAAAAAAGAATTAGAAAATACGATTTCTCCAACAAAAATGACAAAAATACGTTTAGAATCTGAATGGCTTAACACTAAACCTACCACGAGGGGTCAAATGACCCTTTTTAAACTTTTTTTCAAAATTTCTCACATAAAGCGTTATATTGGACTTTAAATGTAAAACTACCGTAATGGGTCATTTGAATTGCAAAGATTCATATGATATCATGAAGATTTGTATGTGTGGTTGTGATACAAAACCATTGCATTATACATTTTTGCTATTCCATCATATAA
The DNA here is from genome assembly GCA_029203775.1 of Neoneuromus ignobilis. Classification (NCBI taxonomy): domain Eukaryota; kingdom Metazoa; phylum Arthropoda; class Insecta; order Megaloptera; family Corydalidae; genus Neoneuromus; species Neoneuromus ignobilis. The sequence continues at coordinate 27,427,412 of CP092094.1, read as the reverse complement.
TTGCGTTATATTTGTTGTTGGAACGAATGAATACATTTCACTCTACTCCAAGCGACGATAAAAAAGTCAACGAAGCCAGCGTTTACAAACAGATAAATTGGATTTAATCTCTGAAGTATGGTACAAATTCATCGAGAATAGCCAAAATTGTTACAAGCCTGGGAACAGTAACTATCGATGAACAGCTTTTCCCAACCAAAGAGAGGTGTAGGTTTACGCAATATATGCCGAACAAACCGGATAAGTTTGGTATCAAATTCTGGCTAATTAGCACCAAATACATTAAAATGGATTTCCATATTTGGGAAAGGATGAAAACCTTCATCTCCGCTTACAATTCGTTATTAAGCTCAAATGATCGAAAAAAAAAACCTGAAACAATTAGATTCTACAATAATACTAAATACGGTGTAGATATGACGGATCAAATGGCAGAAAATACTCCGTGAAATCGAAAGCAAAGATGGCCTGCGCAGATTTTCTTCAATATTCTTGATCTGGCTGGAATCAACTCGTTTTTTATACAAAGAAACAACCGGCGAAAAATTTCTAGCCAATAATTTTTATTTGAAGACTTGCCGAAGATTTTCAACATGAGCAACAGGAAGAAAAAGAAATTATACAGAAAACGTCAACAAATTCAAGTTCGGATTCTCGTGTGCAAATGCGAAAAAGGAGCCAAATAGGTTTTATAAATAAATAAATAAACAATTTTGAATCGTTATTTGAAAAAAAATTGTTTTATTCATGTACCAAATGTGCTAAAAATACGTATACATAGATATAACATTTTAAAGAGGGGTCATTTGACCCCGCTGTGGTAGGAATAGGTATACATAAAGTAGCGGTAGGTTTAGTGTTAATATTGGGCCTGAAATTAACCAAAAATTAGTAAAATCAATTCCTACACAATTATTGGAAGTGATCAAAAGGCACCCTAGAAAATATTAATTTTTGATAATTTTGTATTTTTTGTCAGAAAAAAAAATATTTATACTGTTCGAATACGAATTTGAGTTATTTTTTTAAATTTGTTGTATTTCTTTATTTTTATTATGAAATATTTTAAATAGCATATTTTTTTACAAATATTTTTGATAACATTGTTGTCTAATAGCCCTAAAATATATTTCTCTATTTTTTAAAAATAAATGATACATTTTCAGCAATAAAGTTTTAACTAAATAGTATACGAATACGAGTCAGAGCCACTGTACATAAGTATGAATTACTAATTTATCACACATACGAGGGTGGTCCTAGAAGTACCCGATCCAACAAAGAAAACACAAAAATTTTGGAAAAAATATATTTATTTTTCAACATAATCTCCTTTCAGCTCTATACACTTTTCCCAGCGATGTTCAATAAGTTCGATACCCTTTTTATAATAAGAACTGTCTTACTCCTCAAAATACCCATTAACTGCCGACATCACTTCTTCATCGTTGGGAAATCTTTGACCCCTGAGCCATGTTTTCAAGTTTGGGAACAGAAAATAATCCGAGGGGGCTAAATCTGGCGAATAGGGTGCATGAGGTAGCAATTCAAACTTTAATTCATTCATTTTGGCCATTGCAATAACGGATTTGTGAGCTGGTGCATTGTCTTGATGAAACAACACTTTCTTCTTAGCCAAATGCGGCCGTTTTTGTTTGATTTATTCGCTCAAACGTTGCAATAAGTTCGCATAATACTCGCCGTTGATAGTTTTTCCTTTTTCAAATTAGTCAATGAAAATTATCCTACGCGCATTCCAAAAATCGACGCCATGACCTTGCCTGCAGATGAAACGGTCTTCGCCTTCTTTGGAGCAGGTTCTCCCTTTTCAGTCCATTGTTTTGATTGTTCTTTTGTCTCGGGTGTGAAATGATGGACCCATGTTTCATCCATGGTTATGAAACGGTGCAAAAATTCTGTTTTGTTGCTGTGAAACTTCGCTAAACACTCAATTGAAACATCTTCACGACACTGTTTTTGCTCGAGTGTGAGCAAACGCGGCACCCATCTTGCACACAGCTTTCTCATGTCGAAATTTTCAGATAATATGTGATGTACCGCACTTTTTGAAATGCCTACTATGTCTGCTAGCTCGCGCACTTTCAGTCGACGATCATCCAGTACCGCTTTGTGGATTTTCTTCGCCATTTCTGGAGTCCTCACCTCATTTGGTCGACCACTGCGATGCTCGTCTTGGCAGCTCGTACGGCCTCGTTTAAACTCTGCTACCCAATATTTCACTGTTGTAAACGAAGGAACAGACTCACCCAGAGTAGAATCCAGTTCAACTTTTATATTAGTTGGGCTGAGACCTTTCAAATAAAAGTATTGTATCACGTAACGATGACCAATTTTCTCCATTTTCACAAATTCACTGAAAACGTTCATTATTGATGGCTGCCAAACAAATACTAAACAACGTGGCGTCCTCAAACTTAAAACATATGCTTTGTAGATTATGTACTTTCTAATACAGTGATATTTTTCAAACAACTACCGCCATCTCTAGGTCAGGCCGGGTACTTATGGGACTACCCTCGTAAAACTAGTACAGAGAAGAAAATCATAATTTCAATGAAGTTTTTTTTAATCAATTGATAACATACTTATAGCTTTTTATAAAAGTACAAATATGTAGTTTTATAAAAAAGAAATGTCTGTCAAAAATTAATTGAGCGCATGTGATATAGGGTTTTCCAATGAAAATGTTAGAACATTGACAGTTGGTGGCAGCCATGTTTGAACTTTTTTAACCTCATTTTGATATTTCAACTCAGTTTAGTTTAGCAAATTATCATGGAACGTTTACCACTTCAACAAGGCTTAGAAATTATACAAACTTCAACTCTTAGAAATTGTACAAACTTATTATAAAAATCAGTGTTCGGTTCGTAAAACTTATCGTGCGTTTCATGAAACTTACATTCAACACTAAATAAAGAAAATTGAAAAATTTGGAGTAAAAGAAATTTACAAGTCATTGAACAAAAGCCACTCAACTCACAAAGTGTAACTATCTGGTATGAATAACTACTGATGGTGTCATCGGACCATATTTTTTTCAAAATCAAGCTAGAGATCACGTTACAGTAAATGGAGTACGTTACCGAACCATGTTTAATGATTTTTTTCCAAAAATAATTGAAAATGGTTTACACGATATGTGATTCCAATAGAACGATACTACGTGCCATATATCTATAGAAGCAATAGACTTATTAAAATAAAAATTTAATAAGTCAATTATTTCACGAAATTATTTTCTGTGGGGTTAAGTGAAATCATTGGTTTATGCTAATAAACCACGAACAAAAAAACATTAAAAATAAACATTGAACGTGTAATTTATGAAATTGGGCTACAATTACGTGAATGAGAGACCAAAAATCAGACTAAACGAATGCACTAAAGAAATGTCGAGCGAAGTCGTGGTGGTCATATAATTGAAACTATGTTCCATTCATTAATGCAATAAAATATGTTTAAAAATAAAAATAAACTAATAATTAAATACGTTTTCTTTTATTTTCATTTAAACTTCTGAAGTGCTTATTGTAAAACCCTATATAGTAAACATATTAATTTATTAATTACAATAAAATACCATAATTCTATATCAGGAAATATTTGTAAAAGTACTACATTCTCTGTACAAATGCATGAAAAAACAGCAAAATTTAAAATTACGAAGGAGGTAATACAAAGCTATGCGATATCACCAAAACTATTTACATTTGCATTAGAAAAAATATTCAATAGAATAAATCGAGAATCTGATGGAATAAAATTTAATAGAGACGCTTAGTCACTTAAATTTTGCTGATGATATTATTTTCTCTACAAACTCAGTAAATTCTAAAAAAGGATAGAGTATAATCTAAATTTCTTATAAACAAAAAGATGTTTGTACTTGAACTTTAATTAAAAATCCATTTGTATTAGTAAAACTATACATAAGTTACTTTCAACACAGACATAAGTTCACAGTTGTTTTGATTGAAAAAACATTTTTTTTTATTTTATTTATATCTTTTTATGAAATGAACATTATTTGTTATTTCATATAAATCACTTTTGTATCGAATTATCTTTTAATCAAATGTATTGAAAAAAAATTATAGAAAATAGATTGCAAAGCCCACTCATAATTAAATTAACAATCATCTGATATATATGACTTTTTCAAAACTCTCACTTATTGATAGATTTTAATAAGAAAAAAAAATTAATATTTTACACAACGATAAAACTTACAATATAAACTCATTGAGATCAAATACGAGGGTAGTCCCATAAGTACCCGGCCTGACCTAGAGATGGCGGTAGTTGTTTGAAAAATATCACTGTATTAGAAAGTACACAATCTATACAGCACATGTTTCAAGTTTGAGGACGCTACGTTGTTTAGTATTTGTTTGGCAGCCATCAATAATGAACGTTTTCAGTGAATTTGTGAAAATGGAGAAAATTGGTCATCGTTACGTGATACAATACTTTTATTTGAAAGGCCTCAGCCCAATCAATATAAAAGTTGAACTGGATTCTACTCTGGGTGAGTCTGCTCCTTCGTTTACAACAGTGAAATATTGGGTAGCAGAGTTTAAACGAGACCGTACGAGCTGCCAAGACGAGCATCGCAGTGGCCTACCAAATGAGGTGACGACTCCAGAAATGGTGAAGAAAATCCACAAAGCGGTACTGGATGATCGTCGACTGAAAGTGTGCGAGCTAGCAGACATAGTAGGCATTTCAAAAAGTGCGTTATACATCGCATATTATCTGAAAATTTCGACATGAGAAAGCTGTGTGCAAGATGGGTGCCGCGTTTGCTCACACTCGAGCAAAAACAGTGTCGTGAATATGTTTCAATTGAGTGTTTAGCGAAGTTTCACAGCAACAAAGCAGAATTTTTGCGCCGTTTCATAACCATGGATGAAACATGGGTCCATCACTTCACACCCGAGACAAAAGAACAATTAAAACAAAGGACTGAAAAGGGAGAACCGGCACCAAAGAAGGCGAAGACCGTTTCATCTGCAGGCAAGCTCATGGCGTCGGTCTTTTGGGATGCACGTGGGATAATTTTCATTGACTATCTTGAAAAAGGAAAAATTATCAACGGCGAGTATTATGCGAACTTATTGCAACGTTTGAGCGAAGAAATCAAGCAAAAACGGCCGCATTTTGGTAAGAAGAAAGTGTTGTTTCATCAAGACAATGCACCAGCTCACAAATTCGTTATTGCAATGGCCAAAATTAATGAATTGAAGTTTGAATTGCTATCTCATGCACCGTATTCGCCAGATTTAACCCCCTCGGATTATTTTCTGTTCCCAAACTTGAAAAAATGGCTCAGTGGTCAAAGATTTCCCAACGATGAAGAAGTGATGTCGGCAGTTAATGGGTATTTTGAGGAGCAAGACAGTTCTTATTATAAAAAGGATATCGAACTTATTGAACATCGCTGGGAAAAGTGTATAGAGCTGAAAGGAGATTATGTTGAGAAATAAATATATTTTTTCCAAAATTTTTGTGTTTTCTTTGTTGGGTCGGGTACTTCTGGGACCACCCTCGTAGTTCATTCAGTTATCAAAAATTTAAAATGTAAAAAAAATTTATACACAGTTTAAATTTTAGTGGAAAGAAATTAAAAAAGTTTTTAAAAATATGTTTTAATCATACATTTTGTAAATTGTTCTAAATTAAATTTTTACATGAAATTGTGTTTTCATTTTTTAATAAATAAATAATTTTAACATTCATAAATTTTTAAATATATATATATATATATATATATATATATATATATATATATACACACACACACACACACACAACAATAAGAACAAGATATTTATAAGAAAATAAGTTTAATTTTTTTTTATAAAAATTTCCATAACAAAGTCAATTTATAATTATTATACTTTTATTAACAAAAAACAAGATTGAAAAATAAAAAAGTTTATTTAAGTTTAACATAAAATTAAAAATTAGTTCAAAGAACAAAATAAAAAAATACAGAATTAAAAAGAAAGTTACTTTTAAGAATTACAGAATTAAAATAAAAAGTTGCTTTTAACTAAATTATTTCATTAAAAAATCTTTTCAACATTAATTATATAATATGATACTATTAGTATTTTATTGTATAGCCTTTATTTTCACTCCTTGTCATCTTTTGTCTATAGATTCAACCAACTTACGATAAATCTAAAACAGAATGTTGTACCATGCTTCCCAGGCATACTGCTACATTTCGATTCATTTTTTCGATCTTCTGCTTTGAATGCTTTTCTTAAACTCAGACCACAAATTTTCAATCAGATTGAGATCAGGAGATTGTACAGGCAACTTTATGAATTCGATATTATTATACCGAAATCAATCTTTTTTCGAAGTGTGCTTCGGGTCATTGTCTTGCTGAAAGATGAATTTTAAATGAGTGTTTTCTTTAGAATATGGTAGCATTTTCTCGTTAAGTATGCTTACATATTTATTGGCATCCATTTTGTTTTCGATAATATGAAGTGGCTCTACTCCGTACCAAGAGAAGCATCCCCAAATCATCAAACTTCCATCACCGTACTTTTTTGTCTTTTTTGTGTAACGTGATGAAAGTTTTTGACCTATTGATCGTCGTACAAAAGTTTGTCCACCAGACCCAAACAAATTTATCTTACACTCATCACACCAAAACGCATATCTCAATTTTTTGGTTTTGTATTCGATATGTGGGTTTTAGGAAAATATAATCGATCTTTAATATTTTATTTACTGAATTGTTTAGCTTCTACAAGTCTTCTGCGGATTATTGGAATACTTAATGAAATATTCATCTTAAAGTTAATGTCTTTTACGGACTTAAGAGTCTTTTTTTGGAAATAAATACCATGCGACAATCAGTAATTTTATCAGTTTAGCGCTTACGGTCGCGAATTTCTGGTTTAACTTTGATATTTAGTACATTGTGAATCATACGTAACAAAATGTTAAGCACATCAGCAATTTTCTGACCTATTTTTCATCGATTTTTCAATTTTATTATTGAATTTTTCATGCTCTTAAAACAATGCTTTCCCCTACACATTTTTCTAAAAAAATTACTATTTTTGTTCAATTTCCTAAATTAAAATTTATTTCACAAAACTCAAATTTTTGTTATTTTACCTTCACTGACTTTTGATTATTAATTATAATAAGGAACAAAATGTTAATTCTTATTATTATAATTTCACAAATTGTTAACCACTTCGGAGATTTCCCTATCTTTGTTTAATTATGACAGTTCTTACAGTCACATAATGCAAAATTATTCCAAAAACAAGCACTAGGTATCACATTAGTGTTGTTAATAAAGGTGCAAAAAAATAGTTAAAAGAAAAAAAATATTGTTATTATTTTGAGTGTAAGTGTGTGTATATATATATATATATATATATACATACTGATTTCAATTACTTCATTATTTATATTTGCAGGTTCTAAATGTCTATTAGATAAAAATAGATTCGGTGTGTGTCAGCTGCAATCAAGATGTGAAAGTACTCAAACTGCTTTCGAAGAACCTATTATATGTTCATACCATGAATTGGAAAATGTTATTTGCTGTGAAACAAATTCAACAACACATGTAAGACATAAAAATGAAGCTAGTTTAAATATGTCAAAATTTTGGCAAAGTAAGTTATTTGAATGAATTTATTTTTAATTTTTTAATTATAATGCTGAAACACGGAATAAGTTTATAAGAGGACTTTTAAAATATTAATTATAGCATAACATAGGTTCAAACATAAGGTCCATATATGAGGTCCAAATATAAGGTCCATAGTGTCCAAACATAATTTTAGTACAACTTCATTGTAAAATGATTTTTTGTTCATAATTTGAAAAAAAAATGAATTTTCACCCCAACACCACAATAATTAAAAGTGTTCAATAATCACTTATTGTTAAGTTTAAAAAAATAAATCACAAAACTAACGCATGCAGATATTCAATTCATTTAGAACAGACTTTACAAATAGTTAAAATTTTCGAGTACCATCACAAGCAATAAATAAATCAATTCATGTCATTAAAAAAAGGTCACAGATCTATGAAAAAACATGTTGCAAAAACAATAAATAAAGTAAAGTACTTCATGCTTGCAGACCAGATGACGAAAAGAAAGATACAACCCCCAGTTGTAGATGGATTGAATAAAGACACAAAAACATGAATTAGTATAGGTATATATTAGAAAGTTAGTCTAGATTTTAACAGAAAGGCTCTGACGATGATGGCATCGCCATCGAAATGCATCAGCTGATATAATTATATAATTATAAATTATATAATTATAAAAAACAAGTGAACAATAAGTGATTATTGAACACTTTTAATTATTGTGGTGTTGGGGTGAAAATTCGCTTTTCAGCCACAGTTCCAAAACAACTAATAATTAAAAAAAGAATTTTGTGTATTAATGTTTTTACGTATTTTTTCTGTGATTTAAAATTTTATGTATAACATTATATATATATATATATATATATATATATATATATATATATAAACTTTTCATACATTTCTGAAAAAAAAGTTAATTTTTTATTAAATCACAAATATAAACCCTTTTTCATTGATGTAAACCATTTAAATTTTTGATATAGTTCTTACCTAGATTGTTCTAAAAATTTAAAAATGATTTTATATTCATTTCAAGTAGAGAATTAATGATGATTGGGACCTTTTGAAATACTGTAATTTTGTACAAAAAAAAACAAAAACAATATAATAGTATGTTTTGTTAAAAGTGAACTTATAATATAGAAATTGTGATTTTATTAGATCGTAAATTATTAGTTCGTGTACTTATTTCCGATCCACTTCCATCCACAAATTCTCTTTTTATATCCGCTACAGTTTTGAAAGAATTTCTCAAAGTCAGCTTAATTAAGGTGCAACTTGTCAGGTCGTTATTTTTCGCTTGGCTCCGAATCTCCTTTTCCGCTTAATAGAGCATGTTTCATGATTTTTTTTAAAAAAAATAAGCTACGGATGGTTTGCTGAATTTGACTTTATTAGTTATTTTATGAACACTTTAATTCATTTCCGACAAAGCCAAAATATTAAGTTTTTTCTTCAGTCAAATTTTTCATATTTGCCATTTTTACACTTTTCGCACTCTCCAACTTCACTTATAACCATTTGTTATAGATTGAAAGAAAAAAATGTCATTTATGTATGCTTGCATAATAACAATGTAAACAACAGGAACTTCTCCGTTTTATTGTCTAAAACTGTTTGAAAAAACAATGTTACCAGAGTGTCCGAATTTAAATTGCCACTACTAATTAAATATATTAGCTTACTGAAAAGTTAAAAATAAGGGATGAATCAGTATGGAATCTTTGCATAAAATTGAGAAGAGATAAAAATTGAGTAAACGAATAATTCCAAGTAACAAATCATGGCGTCTTAATATTTGCGTATCTTTTATTGCACAACTGAAATCGTAAAATTTTTCAATCAAATTTTGACCTGTGGCAGAAAATTAATTTTCAATTCTAGCTAAAAATTTAATAACCCTTTGCTATCATCGAATGATCCTTTGCTACAAACACCCAAAACAAAATTGACTCTAAGAAAAATTCTTGTTTGTGTTTTGTGGATTTCAAGTGGAGTTATTCATTATGAGTGTCTAAAAGTTGGTCCATCTCACACATCAAACATTTACAGTCAACAACTATAATAGATAGATAATAAAAACAGCTACAATAGATAGTCAAGTTACTTTAAGTAAAATTTAAAAAAAGTTCATATTTTAAATTCAAAAGTAACAAAACTTCTTTGGCTACCTAATATTATATTCTACTGTATCTTTTTATAAAATCAATTTATTGAATCTTCATTTTTGTTGTTTTTATTTTTTTGATTAAATTACATCAATAAAAGTTTTGAGCAATTTTCATTTTAAATTTATTTATTTTACATATGTGTATTATTTGAATTTTTAAAGTAATTTAATTACTGATTTCTTACAGATTGTGATAAATATGAAAAAATATATAAAGATTTGTATTTGAAATCCTATTCAAAACTGACTGACACAACAACAACAGAAACTAATTTTAATGAAACAAACGATAAGTCTTTGTATCCAAAACGGGAACCTGTTATTAGTCATGGTTCACCAGCTAAAGGAAAACAGTTCCGTCAAATGGTTATTATATAATAGATATATAACAGGAATATTAAAACTCTCTTCATGTTATGTTGAACGTTGCCTTTGTTGATTTACTTTTAAATTGTTTTATCTACAGTATTTAATTTAAATGTTCCATGATATAATTTTCTATAACTTTTTAATTACATTTCTTATAACTATTTATCTGTTGATTTAAATGTTCAATGATATAATTTTCTATAACTTTTTAATAACATTTCTTACATCTATTTATCTGTTGATGTTTTAAAGTCCATAATTGTATTATATCTATATTTACAGTCCTTTATTTCTATGTCCGCCATTCTGTTAAAAAATCTTACCTATTTTCAATCTGTTTCTTACAGTAGCTATTGTATAACATTTTTCACTATTTTCTATTCTCATTTATAATTTATTCTTTTCTTAACGTTGCATGAGAAAATTAATCATTAAAACGAAAATGAATTAAATGGAATTTCAATAATTTTCAATCAAAATATTCAGTTCATTATAAATATTAAACACTTTTTAGGCTTTAATTGGTTATGGAGATCCAACTGAAATAACTTGGAATTGTGGAGGAACGTTAATTAGTGAAAACTTTGTCTTAACTGCTGCACATTGCTTGTATTCGCCTGAATTGTAAGTATTGACATATATTACAATCGAATAAATAATAAATAGGAAAGAAATGAATGAAAAATATTTATATAAACGAAATGCTCGTTTTATATTTTATGTAATTGTTACAAAATTGAAAAGAAATTCCATATAATTTTTAACAAAATTATTAATTCACATCACTTCATCAATAAATTCAAAATTGATTCAAAGTTAAATAGTATAAATAAATGATATCATTATCAACTTTTGTCATAAGCTTAAATTGCTAAACATTTGAACCATTTCCTGAAACAGATAATAAAATTTCTCAACTATTTAAAATCGTGCATAAAGTTGCATCTAAACATTATTTGAATTGTTAAAAAGAATAATGGAAAAATATTCGACAAAAGTAAATATAATACTGAATTTTCTCCTCTTCTTTATATTAGGTTGGCAAATATCTCCCTTCCGCCTTCTGGTCTTTTGAATTTCGCGGCTATGTACAAAAAAAAAAGCGGAAGGGAGATACTTGCCAACCTAATATTATCAGTGCTTGGAATGATTTTTTCCATTTTTCATTCGAACTTTGATTTTTTATCAAATCTTTAGCACTTGACCTTAGTTGTTTTCTATTGATATTTGTTTTCTATATTTTCAATAAATAAATGAATTATTGTCACTATCATCTATTACTTCATGTAGTTCTAAAATTATTATTGTCTTAAAAAGTCACCTATACATTCTGCGAGTTGTATTTTTATTTTATTTTCTACATATTTCAAAAATTGAATTTCTTCTCACACGAGAAACGTGTAACAGAAATTTTCCTATTATTAAATTCAAACAAAGAATGCACATTTATTAACAAAAAAATGAATAAAATAATAGGTGTTTAAATTTGAGGTTAAAAAGTAATTTATCAATAAAATTCAGTTTTTGAAAGAAAAATTCATGTTTATTGTTATCAATGTAAAATAGAACTATGGGAATTATGAATGGAATATATTATTAGGTTGTATCATATGAAATTGCCGAATTTGTAGGTTAAAATTAAAACGCAATATTTTTAACGAAACAAAATATATTTAATCAAAATAAGCTCCATCAGCAACAATGGTCTTTTACCAACGAGGAATTAGATTGTTTATCCCATTTGTTTAAAAATCGACATTTTTAGAGCTTATAAAGTCTTCGAATCCTTGAATCACTTCTGTTTGGTTTCGAAATTTTTTATTACTTAAATGATATTTCAAGTGGCAAAAAAGATGATAGTCTGTCTGTGAAAGATCTGATGAATAAGGAGATGCAATAAAATTTCATAATTTAATAAATTTAATTTGGAAATTGTGATTCGAGATGTGTGTGGTCGCGAGCATTGCCTTGCAATAGTATTAGCCTATATCTATTGATTAGAATTGGCTGTTTTGTTTTTAATTTTTTATTCATATTGTCGATTTTGCGACAATATGAATCAGTTGTAATTACTTTACCTGCATTTAAAAAAGTATAATGGATTATTCCTTTATTTTTTCACCATAAAGTAAACATACATTTTTTTGGTGTAATGACGGCTTGGATGCTTGTTCTGAAGCTTCATTTTCATTTAACCATTGTCCAGATCTTTTTCTGTTATCATAGAGAATTTACTTTTCATCACAAATAATGATTCGATTTAAAAATGACGTTTTATCATTTCGAATCATTAATAAAGAGCACGCCTCTAAGCGTCTCAGTTTCTGACTATCTGTTAATTCGTGCGGCATCCACTTATCCAGCCTTTTCACCTTTCCTATTGCAGTGAGGTGACGATAAATAGTCATAACACTAACACTTAAATCACATGCGAGGGCTCGAATTGTTATATGTAGATTAGCTTCCACCATGGCTCTTAAATGTTCATTCATAATGGTTTTGGGCCTTCTTTTAGACTCATTGTCGAGATTCATATAATCGGAACGAATTTTTTTCAGTCATAATCGAATTGTTTTCTGGCCAGCCAACCCTTCTCCGAAAGCCCCATTGATATTTCTACCTGTTACCGCTGCATTGTGTCCCAACTTGAACTCATATAAAAAAGTAGCCGCAAATCTTTTGTAGACACCATCCTGTTAAAGGATATAAAAAAAGAAAAATAACAACAATAACTCCGTACTTAGAGACAATTGAAGAGAACAGTACTCTAGTAGATTCCAAATAGCTGACCTTATAAAATATTGCACAGAACTTTTTTCAATCGCGGTCGACATTTAACTGACTAAAATTCGGCAACTTCATATAATACAACCTAATATCAGCCAAATGGCATCCTCTATAGAATATGGCAATGACGAAAAGGTACATGAAGTTATTCAATTTAAAAAAAGCAATTGCGAGAATTAATTTGACAATCTCCGAGAGTATGCTCGAGCATCCATTATCAAATAATAAACACTATATGTTTTAGGAACGAAACTATTGATATTTTATTTAGAGTAAAAGTCGTTTATTTGTGAAAACAAACTTTTGATCAATACGATAATTACAACAATCTTTGTTTGTTTCATTACTATTTACAATTCAATTGTATAACATACTAATGAAAATAAATAACATATATTTCATTTTGTGCATTCAAACATTAAAATATTCTATAAAATTCTTTATAAAAAAAATCATAAATTTAGTTTTGTAAACCAACATATCGTTTATTTATTACATTTTAGTGGCGAACCGAGATACGTAAGACTTGGTGAATTGGATATTGAGTCTACAACGGATGACGCAAAACCGCAAGATTTTAATATTTCAGAAGCAATAAAGCATCCCGATTACAATCCACCGTTGCAATACAACGACATTGCATTATTGAAATTGGAAGAAAACGTGCAATTCACGAACCACATCTTGCCAGCATGTCTTTATGACAAATATACAATACCTTTTTTCAATCTACAAGCGGCTGGATGGGGTGACATTGAACATGGTGGATACAGTAGTAACCACTTATTATATGTTGATTTGTTTCCCATGCAACATTCAGTATGTAATAGTCATTATGACAAACCATTCACTAGAAAAAATCTAAAATATGGAATCAATGATGAAACACAAATATGTGCGGGTGGTATAGGAGACGGAAAAGATACTTGTGAGGTAAATATACATTCACATCAGTTCTATATTTGTTGATATATAATATAATTTATATATATATATATATATATATATATATATATATATATATTTATTCAGTCACTCAATAGTATTCGTAGACTTGAATTTTTTCTAAAGATTTTGTAATATTTCAAAAAATATTATGAAAATTTTATGTAATATATATTAAAAAGTCACTCAAGACTTCAATTACTCAAAAGAACACACTTTATTTTATTTGTATTAAATAACTTAAAAATAATTCATTTTATATATCACACAAGTTTTCGTACAGATAACTGTTAATCAACTAAACATATACTACAGAAATTCTCAAAACTTGTGTCATAGCATATTTATTGCATTAATTTATAAACATTATCCAGTTAATATTGAATTTAAATTCGTTCATGTTAAAAATTGTAACAACGTGAGTAGTGTCAAAAGTAAACAAAACAACACTTGCAGATGTAACTACAGTAATAAATTTATATATTGAAAAAAATCTTATGCTAAAATTGTAAAAATAGTTAAACGCAGACGATCAACTTTCAAAGCTTTAAATTCTCAAATAAACCTATAAATAAGAAAAGGTCCGGTCACCCACATAAAATAAAATCCAAATTAGGATGAAAATTTTATGAATAATCAAGACATGTCCAGAAACAAGTGTTCCAAAAATTACAACAGAAATAAACAACACAAATGAAGTGGCCATCAGCACAAAAGCGGTAAAAAAACTTCGGAAAAGTAGTTTTCGAACATGTGTTGTTAGAAAAAAGTTATATATAAGTAATTCAAACAAATTAAAACGTGTGCACTTCGCAAAGCAGTATATGAATACTTTGTCAGACTTTTGAAATAAAGTTATATTCTCTGATGAATGTAAATTTACAGTTTTCCAATCTGATAGAAGAAAATTAATTTGAAGAAAACCTAAAATATAATTAGATTCAAACCATATTCAATCAACAATAAATCATGGTGGTTAGCAGTGATGGTATGGGATTGCATGCCATCGCAAGGAGTCAGAAAGTTAGTTGTAATAAACGGAATCATGGTGCGATGCAATATTTGAAAATTTGGAGGAAAGCGCAGAAATTATGGGCATTGATCAGGATCACTACTTTCAACAGGACAACAATCCTAAGCATTGTGTTTATATTGTGCTGCTACATGGATTGCTTTTAAATGTCCTCATTATCTTGCTACCCTACTCCAATCACTCGACTTAAACCCCATAAAGCATTTATGGGTTGAATTATAATAGCGATTGAAAGAACTTACTAACATTAATGAATCGACTAAATACTATTTTGCAAGAGGAATGGTAAAAAATTACTCTCAACATTACTGCCAAACTTGTTAATTCCATGCCTCGAAGACTGAGGCTATCTTAACACTAAACCTACCGCGAGGGGTCAAATGACCCTTTTTAAACTTTTTTTCAAAATTTCTCACATAAAGCGTTATCACATCGCTAGTTGACTTTATGACTTTTAATATAATACCGCAACGGGTCATTTGACCCCTGCAAAGATTCATATGATATCATGAAGATTTGTATGTGTGGTTGTGATACAAAACCATTGCATTATACATTTTTGCTATTTCATCATATATTTTGCTGTATTGCGTTATATTTGTTGTTGGCTGACGAATGAATAGCGAATTTCACTCTACTCCAAGCGAGCGATAAAAAAGTCAACGAAGCCAGCGTTTGCAAACAGATAAATTGGATTTAATCTCTGAAGTATACAAATTCATCGAGAAAGCCATTGTTACAAGCCTGGGGAACATGTAACTATTGAACAGCTTTTCCCAATATAGGTTTACGCAATATATGCCGAACAAACCGGATAAGTTTGGTATCAAATTCTGGCTAGCATCTGACGTCAGCACCAAATATATTATAAATACATATTTGGGAAAGGATGAAAATAGAGGAGCTTCATCTCCGCTTGGGGAATTCGTTGTTCTCAAATTATTGGAATCACAGGATGCGGAAAAGCGTCACTACAGATAATTTCTTTACGAGCGCATCGCTAGCTGCAAAATTACTAGAAAAAGAACCACTATTGTTTATCCGCGGAAATAAAAGAGAACTACCAAAATTCTCCAAGCAGGCGAAAGATGGTATGCCACGCTTCTCAACAAAACTATATAAATCGAGTCATTGTTCACTTACCATTTACAAAAGTAAGCCAAACAAAAAAGTGCTTCTACTAAGCTCAAAGCATAAATCTATAAGCATCGAAAAAAACGGTAAGCGTATACCTGAAACGATTAGATTCTACAATAATACTAAATACGGTAAAATGTCTACACATGACGGATCAAATGGCAAGAAAATACTCCGTGAAATCGAAATCGCAAAGATTGCGCAGATTTTCTTCAATATTCTTGATGGAATCAATGGGTTTTATACAGAGAAACAACCGGCGAAAAAATTTCTAGACAACAATTTTTATTCCAATTAGCTGAAGAACTTGCCGAAGATTTTCAACATGAGCAACAGGAAAAAAAAGAAATTATACAGAAAACGTCAACAAATTCAAGTTCGGATTCTCATGTGCAAATGCGAAAAAGGTGCCAAATAGGTTTTATAAATAAATAAATAAGCAATTTTGAATCGTTATTTGAAAAAAATTGTTTTATTAATGTACCAAATTGTGCTAAATGATATATTTTTCGCTATACATAGTAATATATACAACATTTTAAAGAGGAGTCATTTGACCCCGCTGTGGTAGGAATAGGTATACATGAAGTATCGGTAGGTTTAGTGTTAAAAATAAATGGACAAGCAACTAAATATTAATTTAATTTTTATGAATATAAGATTTCCCTGTACGAATACTTTTGTGATATTAAAATGAACTAAGTTATATAATTCAAATAGAATAAAGTGTGTTATGTTTTGAGTAATTTAAGTCATGTGTTACTTTTCAATATATATTACATAAAAATTCCTCGAATATTTTTTGAAATACTACAAAATCATTCCAAAAAATCCAGATGTACAAATACTTTTGTGAGTAACTATATATATATATATATAATTTTAACATAACTATTAAGCAGCTATTTATTTCGAATATTTCTTTACATCATTTTTAGAAATTTTTATTAAAAACTCTACTAAGATATTTTCAAATGATTTCCGAATTGTTTTTCATACAATATTTTAGTCTATATTTCAAAAGTGGATTAAGATTTAGACTTATTTTAGCATATTATGCACTGAATAGAGACATGAATTACTTTGTTTCCATATTTAATTTATTTTAACAAAAACAAGTCATTGACTCCGACACCATTTGATTTTATAAGAGTGTTTATTGTTCAATATTGTCATGTATTGTTTAATTTATTCGTTAATTTGCATTTCTAGTCATATTATCACTCCTAATGGTGATTAATGTTTAAATTTCTTAACAATTTAGTTGAGTCTGTCATAAATAATAAAATAGATATAAGTTCTACGTATAAACGAATAAACGAATTAAGTTTTGTTTTAAACCTACTGAAACATTTACAGTAACAGTTGAATTGATGGTTCATCAAGTTTACAGTGATAATTATTTGTGGCTTACACAAATTTATATAAGTTATGAATGTTTTCAAGATAGTAGAAAAGATATCAATAACGAATCAAAATTTGACTATTCTAAGACTACGACTACCGACGAACTCATTAAAAAAGTATTTAATGATTCGGATAAGAAATCTGAACAAAGGGTATTTTTTTGTATTCAGTTTAAACAAAAGTTTAGTGAAAGTAGAAAATAGTTATAAACTTCTTTTTCAGCTTTCAAAACGAAATATATTTATAAAATATTACTAAACACAGTTGATAGAAAATTAAAAAACAGAAAAATAATGATACGATTGCTTTCTGTGTCAAAATAAAATTTCTATAAAAACTGATTTAAGTTTTCAGACAGTTTTTGTTAATCAAGTTACAAAAAATTTCAGTTGAATGTCTAAATTGCTCATATGATGCAGTACTGTTTCAATTTTAAAGTATCGAGAAGGTGAAAAGCAAAACATAGAATTTTTAAAAAGACTAAAAAAGTGACTAAATTATTTAATGGACTATAGACACATTTTCATACTTTTTATTGTAAAATAATTTTATAGATTTTTTTATAGTAAAGATTGTTTTCATATTGCTGTATCTTGAGATAGTTTTCATATAGATGATGTATTTGGAAGAATGCATTCCCTATTATCATCGTTTATCATATTATCTTTCCTTCTAGATCTTCATGCTGTCCTGTTATTGTTTAGTTGCAATCTGTGAATATTTTCAAAAAACATTTATTGACTTAACAAAATTTCTTCTCCCTCTCCCAAAACCATTAGTCTATATTGTTTGTTGACTTCATTGTCATTAATTTGTTACCATATTTCACTTAAATCAATTCAACAAACACGGCTTTTTTGGTATCTTTTTTACCTTACTCGGGTATTTTTGCATAATTGTATTGATCTTTTAAGATCATTGATTAAGGAATTTTCAGGGCTGTTTCACATTTAGATTATCTAAGCATTTATATTTAACAACTCTACAACTTTTTCTGTATCACCTTATCGATGAAAAAGCTACATCGACTATGAGAAAAAAAACGGGTATGAGTAGAAATTCCACTAAACTGAAATCCCTTCATCACCAAAACAGTGAATGACGAGATGGTTTGATGCGTAGAAACTAACTGACAGTTAAAAACAACACAACACAACTCCAGAAAAGAATGTTAGTCAAAAAGCTACAAGAGGGCAGAAGAAGGAGGAGAGAAAGGAAAATCAGCAAGAAAAAATCATCGGATTGATGTTTATCCAGGATTTTTTCAGATCATTATTAATAAACGAGGAAAAAACCAAAGAACATAAAAAACGAATATCAGTAAATGGACAGCAGTATCAGAAGCATGATAGACTAAAACAGAAGAAGAAGAAAAACGAAAATAAGATACAGATATCAAAATTTGGTTAAAAAATACCTTGTCTCTATTTTATTCTTATATATTGTCGATTTGATTTTTTCTTTTTGGGATCCTTTTGAAATAACTCTCGTATATCTCTCTTCATATCAGCAAAGCATACGTCAACGTGGGTAAAATAATATTATAGAGTCAATTCCGTTCCTCTTATTGATAACATTTTTTATATTTATTTAATACTCTGATCCAAGTCAGGTAAAACTGAACGTTAAACATCATGCATTTTTCATATCCAAAAACATTACTTTACTTCAATAATATTTATATGATAATGGAAAACAATATAAATATACATCATTAAATTTAAGGAATATTCATAAATAATCATTATCTTATTTAATGCTTCTTTGGTGAATACTTTTTTTGTATAATATTTGATCGCAGTATCAATTACTTCCAGTAACAATTGATTGAAGCAAATCATCACCGATTAATATCGATATCACATCAAATATTCTATAATTTTGAGGAAATAATGTTTAAATCTATGTTATTCGATATTTTTTTACGTTTTATTACAGTATATTTTGTATGATAAAAGAACTTGAGATCTAACTGTTAAGATTTTTATATAATTTAATTGAATACTTATATTTTTTTTAACAAAATTGTCTACATTTTGTTTAGGGTGATTCAGGAGGACCTTTACAACTGATCGAGGAGAATAAAATTCATAAAGTTGTCGGTATAACATCATTTGGAACAATTTGTGGAAGTAATGTTCCCGGTGTTTACACGAGAGTATCAGCATTCATTCCCTGGATTGAGAGTATTGTGTGGCCATAAACTACCACAAACAAAATTGATACAAAATAATCTAACTATATTTTATAAATTATTGGTGAAAATTAATCGTTTTGCATGAAATGAATAATACAATTGATAAATATCATTTAAGTGATTATTTTCATGGTTACGGAATTTATTTTCTATTCTTGTTAAGATTACTTGAAATTTTTAAAAACCGTTTTATCTGTTTATCGAATTGAATATTATTTTATTTAACATCAATGCTTCTATATAATTCTAATTTATTTTTCATTGTTTCGCAGATACTTTTATATATTCTATATTTTAATTGTTTTTATTCACAGATTATTTCTTATTTTATATTTAGTTTCTTATTTAGTATTTTAATTATTTTCTGATGATTTATTCACATATTATAACTGGATTGTTTCTTATATTTGAAATATAATCACCATTTATTAAAATGAACAATGATCATAGATATTACAGTACTAAGGTATCATAACAAATTGGAATAGAATTAAAAGTTATTCTTATTAGTTAAAAGTGATAAATAATTTTACAAATATTTAACACGATTAATATTTATGTTTGTACATAAAGAATGTATAAAATAAAGATTTAACTATCATTATTCAATTGCAATAAATTATTTGTTGTTTTATTATTTATTTTTATAGTTCCAACATTCATTTTCCTCTAATTTCTAATATATATATTATTTTACTTTGTATTTCAAAATCATGCTCGGTCTTCTGCTGAAATAATTAACTTTCAGAATGAAAAACTATTTAGTAATATTTTACATTAAATTATGTATTTATAACTGAAAAGCAACTGAACGAACACGTATATTTATATATTTTAATATATTTTTTATTTTTGTAGTTTATTTTTAACAGCAAATTTTCATTGATTTTAAATACATTATTTTTTTAAAGAACAGTCATAAAAATTATAAATGTTTTTAAAATTCACAAATATTTTTCTAAATTATCTAAATTCTCATATATTTTGAATTTTCATATATAAATCCATATATATTTGGTTGATTAGAAAGATGTTACATTTTATTAATTTATAAAAACGATTTATTAATAAAAACTTTGTTAATTAATTTTATATAAAGACTTATTATATTATAACTTATGGTTGTCCACCTCTCCGTTTATTCATTATTCTTCACAGCGTAGCAGATCGAATTCATTCAATTAAAATATTCTTATAATGCTTTATAGTTTATTATCTCCTGTTATATCATTCTCTGAATTAATTTTATAGAAATTCAACTCTATTTCAATCAAATCCATCTTATCGGTCTCTTCTTCTTTTAGGTCGTTGTAGATGAAATGGGAAGTTTAAATTTTGAAAAATAGACATTTCATGTAAAATAAACTAATACTAGTAATTTAACACAAATGAATTTTAACCCCAACACCACAATGGTTATAAAATATTCAATAATCACTTATTGTTCATTTTAATATTATGTAAATATAACCATTATGGTGTTGGAGTTACAATTTATTTGTGTTAAATCACCCACAGTTTCAGAACAACAAACAATACTAGTAATTCTTGAATATCTTCGGAAAACATAAAAAGTTTTGACATACGTTCAATGAATTCATTAACTGCTGGCTCATATTCAATTAAAAGTTCAAATGAAATCCAAAGATGTTAAAGTTACCAACAATTAAGAGTGAAGAACATGCTCTTTCCTTGAATTAACAATTTTTATAATCTATAATGGAAACTTTCCTCGCATTGCCCTAAAAAATCAAATCGCTTACTTCAATAAAACGTATTAATTTATTCAATGATCGCGCTTATGCTTGAAAATATCTTATCACTTGCCTTGAAAAAGAAGAGTCTCTCCAATTCTTTAATCCTGTTGTAGAAATACTTTATTATACGGAGGTTTTCTGTAATGAATTTTGAATAAAACTACAAGGATTCATTCTTATGTTGAAATGAGATGTTAATTCTTTAATCTAATATACTGATTTAAGTACATTATTATTTTTCATTTAATGCACTGATTTAAGTAAATTAATTTATTAACACATTAATGCCCGGATACGCCTAAAAACGTGCTTCGTGTTGGACTACTGTAAGTCCATTCATGTGTTAACGCGTGTTTTGTAGGATGAACTTTTGACGCCAAAAAATATATATATACAAGCTATATTTTTTTCTAATTCCATTAAAGATGGTAGTGTATATATTTAAAATATTGGTAAATTATAAAAATTATGAAAAATATTCTTATTATTGTAAATAAATGGTTCTCAACCCAAGTAAAATAATCTAACGTTTGCGTACATGCAGTGTGTAGTGTTTGCATGCAGTGTGTATTGTATGCATGCAGTGTGTAGTGTGATAATACCATGGACCGATGAAACAACAGACCGACAATTCAACCGATGATCGAAGAGCAACAATCTGAAAAAGATGATTTATAATTATACATAAATTTTAATAAATAAATTGATATATATTAAAAAAACTTACATTATTGCTAACAATGATGTTGGAATTAATATCCACTATATCGAAGCTACGCAATCAAGAATGAATAGAACCAACGACCAATGAAACCATCAAGAATCGATAGCACCAACGACCAATGAAACCATCAGTAACTGAAAAATAATAAAATGTTTATTAATTATGTACATATGTATACAATATATTTTTTTTATAATGAAGTAACAAATATATATAAATAAATAATTAATGAAAAAATATACTTACATTATTTCTAACAATATCCTTGAAATTAATATCGACTACAACAAAACCACACACACTGTCAAGATTCATTAGACCCGACGACAAATCAATCCATGAACATCTAAAAATTCATATTATTATTATTATGAACACAATTCAAATAATACAAATGTATATAACATAAATATACATACAAACAAATATCGATAATTAACATTAAAAAAAATACTTTATTAAAAAAATATCTACGTTTGAATAAAAACAAACACTTCAAATTAAACAACTATAAAAAACTAAATATTAATAAATAAATAATTAGTATTTAATACCAATAGTATTTGATCAAAAAATCAAATAATATTTGATAAAAAAATTGTTCAATAAGAGAAATTAATTTTTTCTAACGAAAATTCCAAAATGAAATCATGAAATGTCAATTTCAATAGCATACCCTTTTCATAAATTATATACGTGCACATTTCAACTACTTTTGCGATGGAAATATATTTTATATTTTTTTAAAAATATTTTAAAAAAATATAAAATAATTAAAAACCAAAAATGATTAAAAAAAAATCTCAAATATAACCACTATTCAAATATTTAAAATATTAAAAAAAAAACAATTCACGAATAATTGAAAAATTAGGTTCCCCAATATAATTTCTATTCTAATATTTAAAATAATAAAAAAAGTAATGTCCATAAATGATTAAAATAAATTACTATTTCAAATATAATTACTATTAAAATATCGAAAACAATAAAATCAATTAGAGTCAACAAATGATTAAAATTACTAACATCTCAAATATAATCATTGTTCAAATATTTAAAATATTAAAATTAATCAAAGTCCACAAATGATTAAAATAATTACAATCTCAAATATATCGTAACCACTATTCGAATAATGAAAATATTAAAAAAAAAAAACATTTCATAAATAATTTGAAAAATCCCGTTTTCAAATAATATTATTATTTTTATTCTAATATTTAAAATAATAAAGAAAAAATTAAAAAAATATTTAAATAATTAGGATTCCAAATACACTTAATATTCAAATATTAACCAATTGCACTGGCAATTAATTAACATGCACGCGTGCCAAATCCGTCCAAAGCAATTCCCAGTGAGTTGGTATTTGAAATCATTTTTTTATAATGTTTTAGACACACACACACATTAACATTATAGTAAAACTCTTAAATTGATTAACAAATTTATTAATAATTTTTGAAAAGGAGTATTTCTTGGGTTTTGGTACGTTTGTAATTTTACCGAATAGAATAGAGGTATTAAAAAATCCTATATCCATTAGATAAAAGAATATTTTTCTGTAACTTTTTGCAAATTTTCTCACTAAAGGAAAAGATGATAAATAGCTATTTTGCAGGTCTACTCCACCCATACCATCATTGTAATCTAAAACTATATTAGGTTTTGTAATGTTTCCATTTTGGTCTGCATAATTTCTACATTTTTTCTTCTTTGTTACAATCATTTCTGCTTTGGAATGTTTTGAAGAAAGTAAATATATATCTTTTTTGTCCTTCCATTTTACAGCTAAGATACCATTGTAGGATCTTAAAAGAACTTAAAATGTTTTTAATTTTGTCGCTGAGAGATCTTTTAGCATATTCTTTCTATTAGATCTGACTGTTCCGATAGTATTAATTTTTTGCAAATATAATTTCCGATACATTTTGGTGACGAATGCCAGTTATCTAAAAAGAGGGTGTGTACAAAATCAACTAAAGGTCTACATAAATTCAGTACGATATTTTCTGATGCGCTATTATCAGAATAAAATAGTTCTTGGATAAAATAGTTTTTCATAATAATAAAAAAAAAATATTGTATTTTGTAGTTACTTGATTATTATTCAATGAAAATATGTAAAATTAATGAAGTTCTACACAAAAGCACTTGTATGCCTTCAAAACAGAAGTGTGACACTTGCTAATTGAACTCCGATGTTATTTTAACTTAGCAAAAATCACACAACGTGCTATGTATGTCTTCTTATCGGCATTTGGTACAGATAGCAGTTGACGTACAAAGCACGTCATTCCAGCGCAAGTGGTTAATTTTGTCCTTTATATCTTTAAATCTATATATCCATTATAGTTTTTCTTGTTATATTAAGTGCTTCGCTGTCTTTTCAGATCATTTGTCTACGATTTGAATCAAATTAATTACTATAATTTTCATCTTACCTGAAAAAAGTATTGTAGATATCCATTGTTCTTCTTAAAGATTCGTCGTATATATCCTTTTTAATTATTGAAGATACTTTTATCCGCAATTTAAGTAAAATCAATTTAGATCAACCTTAATTTGCTCTAGATAAATCACTCATTTGTAGTTAGTATTTACTTCTGGTACCGTTCTTTTTATTTTCTAACGTTACTTCATATCTAAATATATTTAGTATTTTAACTATAAAATTTCTTTTTCCTATAATTTTCCTGATTTCTCGTAAGCTTTTCCTTTCAGAGTATGGCTTTAAACCCAACTTTCTAATTAAATAATCTATCTCTATTGATGTTTTCTCTATTTTATTCAATTGCCTCACATTTTAGGTAATTAAATATTTTCATTTTAAATTCAATTACATAATTCAAAATTTACTCATAAAAATTACTTTATCTATGAAAAAAAACAGGAAAATATGATTGTTCTTTACTCGAAACATATTAATTGCTGTTTAATTCTGAGAGACTAAATTACTACGATACTATGTGTATATTTGTAATTTCGTCATATAAAATTAGAATATTTTTTTATGCACATATGAACAGAAAAGTAATAAAAATAATGCATTCTATTTTTTTAAAAAAAAAAATATGTTGAATGTAAACAAGATTGAAAAATATTTTAAATAGAAAAGATTATGGATTAATTATGCGAATTACTGTGTATTTCAAAATATAGGATAATATAATAATATATAATATAAAATGATATAATTAGAACAATTTATATAAATTATCTACTTCATGTCTTTGGCATATATGAATAATTTCAAATGGAAAAATGATGGTTCGATCATTCGAAGATAAAGGTCAATTTAATGTATCTAAAAATAATAACAGTCTATCTATAAAATAATAATAATCTATGTACTAATAAACTTAAAAAATATATAACTACATATTTATAAAAAAAACAAATACATAAAAAAATATTTATTTATTTGTTATAAGATCAATAAATTTACAGCGACAGACAACACTATATCTTCCTTAAATTAATTTCAAAGTACGATAATATTTATTAGGTCGTGTAATATGAAATAGCGGATTATTCAGAGAAATAAAAATTGCTTTTTTAATTGTCCAGCTTTTTAACCTTTCCCACGTTCTTGAGATAGTTAACGATGGTTTTACATCACACACAAAGTTCTTCTGCGAGGAGACAATGTTTGAGAGGGATCATCTTCCATCAGCGCTCGAAAAACGTCATCATCAACAAAGACAGGTGGCTTTCCGTGAGACTTATTCTATAAGTTCTTTTCTCTGCAACGAAATTTTTCGAACCATCTCTGTATAGTTCATTCATTAACGGTAGCATCGCCAAATACAGTATTGATATTTCGAGTGGCGTGTGCCACGCTATTACCTAATTTGAACTCGTAGAAAAAAATAATCCTTAATTCCTTGGTCGACGTCATTATACAAAATTTCTGCAAAAATTAGTTATTCAAAAAGTTTTTAAAAAATAACGGTAATTTATTAAAAACTATATGAATTTTAAATGAATAAAAAAACTTATAACTATTAAACATATAACTAATCACTTGAACGATCAGCTTGTGACTGATGAGAAATCCGACATTTCATATTACACGACCTAATACTTTTCATTTGAAGAATTTGTTGAGTCGATTCAATTAAATTATTTTACAGTTCATTTAATAATAAATATATTTGAAATAAATATATGTTACTTTTTCAAAAATGTTGAATTGAGTCAAAGTCGAATGACTCGGATGTTTTTGATTATTTTTGAACTACGTATCAAACAACCAAATATGCATTGTACATTAAATCCGGAACCTAACGGAACTTTTGAAATAAAACACACAAGAAGTGATTTATTCATCAATATTTATTATGTCGCCTTCAAAGTACTCTCCATTGGAAGCAATACACATATTCCAACGCTTCTTCTAATTCTCGAACGCCTCTATGAACGCGTTTTGTGGTATAGCCTTCAATTCACGCAGCGAATTTTTGAAGTGAAACTTCTTTAGCGGCGTTTGGGGTAAAATTTTAACATGAAGTGAAAGCCACGTATACAGCGATCTATATTATGGAACTCTAAATGCATAGTATGCTCAGCAGGTTTTTTGAAAATTTTCCCGTGGTCTCACCATATGTATACGAAGAGGTATAGTATAGTATACATATGCATACTCATCACGCATGCACGTCGGTTTCATATGCTTGAGCAGGCAGTACGTCGTGTTTGTTATATTTGTCGCTGTTTTGTTAGTAGTTGTTATTTACAATTAGTCTGAATTGTGTTTAAATAAGAGTCTTGTTCAGTGTAATAACATTGATATTTTTGGTATGTCCAGCTTTTCACTAATAGACAGATCTTTCTACGAACGTGGAATTATTAAGCTCGTCGAAAGATGGCAAAAGGTCTTCGAACAAAATGGTAAATTAATTATTAATTAAACTTTGTATTTTATATAAATAAATGACATTTTAAAAAGGTAAAATGCGTCATGACTTTTCGACAACCGATAGGAGAGTCAGTCAAATATAAATCATTCTATTTTTCTACTGTTGAACTAGAAAATGGTCAAGGCTGTGACCGAGTGGGGATATTATTTGGGATATTTATACTTTCTCCATGTCATGTATATGATTTTACATTAGTTTCTTTAGTAAATAGCATGGTGAGCGTGTAAAGATTAAATTGTGCCTTTGTACAACGCTTTATAATCAAATTTTTGAAAAATATAAAACATGATACTGATGGAAATTTTATAAAGAATACATAAATAATTTAAGAATGAAACTGTTGAAAAATACGTGAGCGAGCACGGGTTATTGTAATAATATTTTGATGGTTTACCTATAGAAAGACCAGGTAGGGTGATAAAACCTTTTCTCGCTGACCGTTCGACAAATACCGATGTCTCCAGATGTGGCAATAAACTGTTATTCGGGCCAAATGCAGCCCTCCGCATCTGTAGCATTTGTATAGTTAATAGTTAGTTTTAGTCCGCGCACTCGTTAGAGCAACAGCAATTGCTTTCGAGATGCTTTGTATATCTTTACTGTATATTAAATGTAACAAACTGTAACTTTATCATTTATTTCAATAAACACTTAATTTTATCTGCAAACCGATTGGAATTTATTATACCCTA
Organism: Neoneuromus ignobilis; assembly: GCA_029203775.1. Classification (NCBI taxonomy): domain Eukaryota; kingdom Metazoa; phylum Arthropoda; class Insecta; order Megaloptera; family Corydalidae; genus Neoneuromus; species Neoneuromus ignobilis. The sequence continues at coordinate 27,399,598 of CP092094.1, read as the reverse complement.
AATAAAATTCAATAGGTTATGGGCCCAGCACGCTTCCACTGCGCCTAAGTGTTTATTGAAAAGCCACGCTGGCTTAAGTGATTAAAAAGTGTTGAAGTTTGAGTGCATATTGTTTTTCCGTTCTAAGTGCAAATATCTCTGATTGTTCACGATGTCCGATCGAGAGAGTTTAGATATTACGAAGCTGGAAGGTTCGAACAACTATTCGCAATGGAAGTTCGAGGTGAGGATTGCCCTCCAAGCCAAGGAGCTGTTCGGCTACGTAGACGGAACGGAAGAGAAGCCAGCCGAAGACAAGGCTGAACTGAAGGCTTATACAAAATCATCGTCTCAAGCCGAGATACTGATTTTATGCTCGATCACTCAAAAGTTGCGATGCAATCTTATTAACTGCTTGTCTGCCAAGGAAATGTGGGAAAAACTCGGTGAATTGTATGGCGATACAAGCGCTGATGCAAAACAAGCTGCATGGATGCAGTTTTATGCCTTCCGCATTAATGAGGACGAGTCAGTGGTAGTGCAACTGGAAAAATTCGAAAGTATTCTAAAGAAATTAGAAGATGCTAATAGTAAACCTGACAACGAGGCAGTGATTTCAAAACTGCTAAGCAGCTTGCCAGAAAAGTATGAACTGTTCATGGTAGCCTGGGAATGCACGCCCAAAGCTGACAGAACGAAAAAGACACTAATCGCCAGGTTGATTAAAGAAGATAATCGACTGAAAGAAAAAGAAGCGACAACGCTTGCACTTCAAGTGAAAAATGTATCACTCAACGCGAAAAACGACGCAAAAAGGGACACGAAGAAAAAGAAACGCTCTCAAAGAGATATCGAGGAGCTTAAAAGAAGGACGCGCTGTGGAATATGCAAAGAAAAAGGTCATTGGGCACGCGAGTGTCCACAGAAAAGTTCGCTTAATAATGGCAGTGACAAATCAGTGAAATCAACGACCGCGTTCGTTTGTGATGTCACGCAGTCTTACAAATGCATAAGCGACAGTGATAGAGATTGGTTTATTGCGGATTCGGGAGCGGGAAGGCACATGACATTCCGAAAAGAATTTTTCACCGATTTTCGCCCGAGTCCAGTAGGCAGTGCAGTGAAAGTGGCCGATGATCGCTACCTCGATGCGCCAGGAGTCGGAACAATTGTGATTCGAGAAAATCTTAATGGCATTGTGTATGAGCGCGAAATGAGAGACGTGCTCTACGTTCCTGATCTTGGCTGCAATTTATTCTCTGTAGGAGTAGTGAATAGAAAAGGTTTGAAATTTTTCTCCGACGAAAACGGGTGTGAAGTACGCGATAAACAAGGGTGCCTTATCGCGCGAGGAATCCCACATGGTAATTTGTTCCGCATGAACTTTAAGGTGAACGTGCCCATTGAATGTAATGTTGTACGAACAGATGGGCAAAACAAGCTAAACCTTTGGCATGCGCGAATGGGGCATGCTAATATCCGTGCTGTGAAACACACGTGTGAACGACTTGGCATTGCTGGCGTATCGCAATTAAATTTGGAGTTTTGTGAAGGGTGCGTACTGGGCAAGCAGACCCGAAGGCCGCATCCAATCAGCGCATCTGTAAGTAATTACGGGCCAGGAGAGAAAATCCACAGCGATGTTTGCGGCCCCATAAACGTGCAATCTCCGAGCGGCACACGTTATTTCCTAGTTTTCAAGGATGAGAATACAAGCTTTAGAAAAGTTTATTATCTGCGTCGGAAATCGGAAGTGTTCGACAAATTCAAGGAGTTCGAGGCGTTCGTGTTTACACAACTGGAAACGAAAATAAAAGTGCTTCGTACGGATAATGGCACTGAGTATACCTGCGAAAAAATGAACAGTTTCCTCAAAGGCAAAGGTATCATAAATGAATTTTCGTCGCCTTATATACACGAACAAAACGGACGCGCCGAGCGCGAAATTCGTACCCTTGTTGAGTGTGCACGTTCAATGCTGCACGCAAAGAACGTAGACACAAAATTGTGGCCGGAAGCAATTAACACCGCGTGTTATTTGCTAAACCGAACCATTTTTAAGCCTGGAGAGACGCTTACTCCATTTGAGAAATGGTTCAAGCGCGCGCCATCAATAAAACACTTAAGAGTGTTTGGGTCAACCGCCTACCTGAATATCCCCGAGGAAAAGCGCCAAAAATTTGATCGTAAAAGCAAGCCGGTCATCCTTGTCGGTTATGACGGTGAATCGTCGAATTACCGACTTTGGGATAAAATATCGCAGAAAATAAGTATCAGCAGCAATGTGACAATCGACGAGAACGACATGCGGAGTGCCAATAACGACGCTGAATCAAATATACTTAAAATTAATTTTGGTGTGGAAGACGATGAAGAGTCAATAATTCACGCCGAACAGCCGGCTCCAGAAATCAAGTTGACAAGACGACGAAAATAAATAATCCAGATATGCTAGCTGTTCAAAACGCGCCAGAGATTGAGCCTGCAACCGCCGAAGAAGACAATGCTGCTGAAGGACGGCAGTTGCGCGACAGACACACAATTAAAACGCCAGACCGATATGGCGTACCTATTGCCTATCTTGCCGACGTAAAAGTAATGACGTTCGATGAAGCTACAACGAGCGACAATGCCTGCAAATGGAGGAGAGCCATGGACGAAGAAATGCAAGCCCTCCAAGACAACAATACGTAGACACTATGCGGGCTACCTAAAGGAAAGAGGGCAATAGGATGCAAGTGGGTCTACACCGTGAAAAGCGACGCGGCTGAAATCCACTTCAGGTATAAAGCGAGGCTTGTGGCGAAAGGCTTTCGCCAACGCGAAGGTATTGATTACTTCGATACCTTTGCTCCGGTCGTTCGCTACGAGTCAATTAGAATTCTTCTTGCGATCGCAGCAAAACGCGATTATGAGATAATGAAATTCGACGTCAAGACTGCATTCTTGAATGGCGACCTTCAAGAAGAAATTTATCTCGAGCAGCCCCAAGGATACGTAGATGAGAAGCAGCCTAATGCAGTAATGAAGCTACATCGGAGCCTATACGGACTGAAGCAGTCACCCAAGTGCTGGAACGAAAAATTCACAAGATTTCTCAAGGAATTCAATCTCGTGAATACAGCAAGTGACAAATGTGTGTTTATTGGAAAAACACAAGGTTTTAATGTGTATCTCGCGATCTATGTAGACGACGGTCTGATAATGAGCGATAGTGAGCGTGCGATAATGAGTGTGCTTAATTATTTAAAGAGTAATTTTGAAATTACTTTCGATTGCGCTAATGAATTTCTAGGCTTTGAAATTAAACGCGACCGCGAACAACGTCTACTAAAAATCTCTCAGGCAGGCTACATTAACAAGGTTCTTAAAAAATTTGGCATGCATGAAGCGAACCATATTAGTGTACCAGCTGATCCGGGAATGTCTCTGCAAAAACACGCCAGTACGATCGATTTAAATATACCTTACCGAGAAGCAATAGGGTCTTTATTATTCGCCACGCGAGTATGTCGCCCCGATATTGAGTATGCGGTTAATTATACAAGTCAATTCCTCAGTTGTTACGGCGACGCTCATTGGCAAGCAGTGAAAAGAATCATGCGCTATTTAAGCGGAACGCGTGAATATTGCTTAGTTTTCGGAGACAGTGGGAGCTCTTTCGACATTATCGGGTTTACTGACGCTGATTTTGCCGGGTGCATCGCAACTCGAAAATCGCGAAGCGGCTACGTTTTTATTTTAAATGGTGCGCCAATCTCGTGGTGTAGCCAATTACAGAGACTTGTCACATTGTCAACCGCGGAATCGGAGTACGTAGCACTTGCAAATGGTGTAAAAGAAGCAATCTGGTTGCGCCGTATGTTGAATGAGTTAAATATTGAATGTAAAGCCGTTCCTGTATTTGTTGATAACGAAGCGGCTATCAAAATTGCGAACAATTCAGAATGTAATGATCATAAGCGCTCAAAGCACATAGATGTTAAGTTTCACTACACTCGTGATGTTGCTAATCGCGGGGAAATAGAAATTAAAAATGTAAAATCGAAAGAACAACTTGCTGATATTTTTACAAAGCCGTTAACAAAACAGCAGTTCTGCTACCTGCGTAGTAAATTAAATATTCTTGAACCTACAAAATAAGTGGGAGTGTTGAAAAATACGTGAGCGAGCACGGGTTATTGTAATAATATTTTGATGGTTTACCTATAGAAAGACCAGGTAGGGTGATAAAACCTTTTCTCGCTGACCGTTCGACAAGTACCGATGTCTCCAGATGTGGCAATAAACTGTTATTCGGGCCAAATGCAGCCCTCCGCATCTGTAGCATTTGTATAGTTAATAGTTAGTTTTAGTCCGCGCACTCGTTAGAGCAACAGCAATTGCTTTCGAGATGCTTTGTATATCTTTACTGTATATTAAATGTAACAAACTGTAACTTTATCATTTATTTCAATAAACACTTAATTTTATCTGCAAACCGATTGGAATTTATTATACCCTAAATAAAATTCAATAGAAACGATATCAAAGACGTGTTTACATGACATAAGCCGTTCGTTGGTGGTCGTTATAATGTACAAAATTTGACACATCAATCTCGCCACGGGACCAGTATCATGCCAGAAAACATTTGAGCAGTTCGAGACCTTATTGGAAGTGACCGGTGGTTAACACTGAGATTTGTATAGAAATTAGGATAAACTATAAGTGTCCAGTTCTTTATTCAAAATGAGCTAAATTTTGAAAAAATCGCCTCGGTGAATTTCACAATACTTTTGTTAAATGCAGATCAAAAAGTTGCTCGTGTCAAAATTTCTCAGATTTTTGAATGAGTACGAAAGGACGAATTTTTGAATCATATTCTTATCCGTGATGAGACATGGAGCCGTTGGAAGAACAATTAGAAAATGAAAAGGAAGTGGAACGCATTGTGTGCAATTAGCTTCAGATACATTCCCTTACTTTCTATTAAAATTTAAAAAATATTAAACATAAAAGTACATTTGTACAGGTTTTATAATTTTCTATAAGATAATATTTATCTATCAAGTGTAAATACATTTCATTGGATAATCAACATTTTTCTTATATTTATCATTTTATAAAAATCTGAACGATCTTTCGGATAGTAAATATTAATAGATAATTAAGTATATTATTTACATTATTAAAAAATAATTATTTAGTGTGGTATTAGATTGAATTTTGTCATTTCAATTAGTCAACTGTATACAAGTATAAGTATGCTTAAGATTATTATTATCATAGAGCTAAAATAATTTTTAGACTTGTAATTGATAATATAGCGACATTTCTGATTTCAAATAACTGACAATGAAAATAGTTTTCAATTATATTCATCACATATTTTTATTAATGTGAACAATGTGCTATCAAACGTTAACTCATTCGATTTCAGATAGATAAATGAAAACATTTCGTAGTCATAAATATAAACTTGTCATTCGATTTAACTCGACATCATAAAATATTGACTCGTGTTTCAGATTCATTCGGAGTAAGACCGTACAAAAATCCACCACGAATGTTAACCAATCACAAAATAAAAGATTCATATGGAAAACGATCAAATTGTGATATATTACTAAGCGAACAAGCCAATAAAATGGTCTTATCCAAAGTTTAAAAACAGACACAATTTCGAATAGTGCTTAGATTTTCCTCTTTGATATTTGAATGAACCGTTCGCCGCGACATAATGATATTTTATATAACACGAACAAGTTATTCGCTTATAATTCATTTCAGTATTTCAAACATTGAAGTTGCTTTGAAAATTAAATTAATAAATTATAAGAGCTCGAAAAAAATATTCTTTCAACTGAAATAATATATGAATGTTCTAATTGCTGTTTTGTTCAATGACGACATTCGAACGTTATTTAAAAGACAAAAGGATTAAAACTAAAGTTCTAATTCTTTAATGAATTCGCTGTCATTGGATTTATAACGGATGTTATTTAACTGTTACGATTGTCTTTTATTCTAATGAAACGAATTTAAACTTCCGTTTTCATATAAATCTTAACATCAATTTAAACAAGTAATCATCGAATTATCATTCATTAATGTTTAGAATTAAATTCGTTTACAAAAAAGTGATTGAAAAGAAAATAATATCGTAACGGCTATTTTAAATATGTACTTAAATATCCACAAGAATAATATAATGAAATTTCTAATTCTAAGGAATCAATGATAGTTTCCGAACATATTCAATATAAAGTGTTTTAATTAGTATGCACGATGTGCTATCAAACGTTAACTCATTCGATTTCAGATAGATAAATGAAAACATTTCTTATTCATAAATGTAAACTCGTCAATCGATTTACTTAACATCAAAAAATATCGACTTGTTTCAGATTCATTCGCATTAAGACCGTACGAAAATCCACCACGAATGTTATCAATCACAAAACAAATGATTCGTATGGAAAACGATCAAATAGTGATATCCTACGAAGCGGACAAATCAATATTATGATCCTATCCGAAGTTGGAAAACAGACAAATTTCGAATAGTGAGTTATGAATCCTTAATCACTGACAGCAGGTAATTATCACCTAGCCACAACATCCGACGGACAAAACATCATCCAACGGACAAATCACTGACATAGCAAGACATCATCACCTGGCCGCATCCGATGGACAATAGGATGTAGAATAGATAAGAAACAGAATATATAAACCTCGTCATAAGATATTATAACTCAGTTATTATTGTATTGTCAAACGATTATATAATAAAGCTCCGCTTGTTTTTTTTTTAAATCTTTTCGAATACCGAAACTAAAACTGGCGCAGTCGGTAGAATCAATTCGGCAAACGTATTGCAAAAATCGCGTACGGTTTGTTTTTACAGTTCGACAGTGAAAAACCTACAATTTCGGAAAAAGTGAAGATCAGAATTCAACAAAAATCGTGAAACTGATCCGAACCTTTCTGAAATCAAAAAGAGTGTAAGTATTTAAAGTTTTAAAACAAGTGAAACAGTTTGGAGCGAGGACACAAATCGCCAACCTCTAAACAACTTGGAGCGAGGACACAAATCGCCAACCTCTAAACAACTTGGAGCGAGGACACAAATCGCCCACCTCTAAACAACTTGGAGCGAGGACACAAATCGCCAACCTCTAAACAACTTGGAGTGAGGACACAAATCGCCAACCTCTAAACAACTTGGAGCGAGGACACAAATCGCCAACCTCTAAACAACTTGGAGCGAGGACACTCATCGCTAACTTCTAAGGAATCTGACAGAGGACAACAATCGCCAGTCAGCTAGGTTAACCTAGGCTAAGAAACAAGAAAAGAACAAAGAAAATGAAAATATTCGCAGCACTGTAAGTCGAATTTTCAATCAATCAAACAAACAATCTCCTCTATTTCCCACAAATCAATATCCCCAAATCAATTTCAACGTAGTTTTTTTTTAATTTCAACATAGTTTTAAGAAAATAATAATCACGGAATTGACAGATTTAGTCGAAAGTCTAAACAAATTTAGTACTTTTCTAAATAAAAGAACTAGAAACAAAATGCCCAATCAAGTAAATTATCAACTGTTACGACTTCATATTGATACAATTCCACAATATGATGGAAACCCCCATACCTTAAACATGTTTATCGACAATTGCGAAAATTTAATTACCACATTCTCAAAGCCTGAAGATCATACACTTAATAAGTTCATATTAAGAGCAATCATTGGTAAACTTATTGGTCGTGCACTCAATTCGATAGGTTCTAGAATAGGATTATGTACTTAATATTAAAACCGTCAAAAAATGAGTCAATGTATTGTTTTGGTATGCGATGTCCAGATGCTAGAAGTCTAATCATTTCAAAATTAAATACACTAGACTACACACAAGACGAAATAATAATTTATTCGCAAAATTAAGACGATTTAGCATTAAAAACTTTTATTCGCGAACTAATCGGACAAATTCAAAACAATATCAGATTAAGAAATCCAGATAGTTTAGAAAAAGCAATGTCTCTACTTATCGAAGAAGAGAATTTCTTATAGTCAACAAAAAAGTAATACACTAAATTTTCAAACATGTCAACCCATCCCACGATTTACTCCGACAAGAAAACCAAATTTCCAACAATCACATAAACCATCACTAGTGCGTAGTTTTTCCTCTTTTATATTTGAATGAATTGTTCGCCTCAACATAATATTTTATATAACACGAACAAGCTATTCGCTTATAATTAATTTCAGTATTTCGATAAAAATTACATTGAGGCTGTTTAATTTTTGTTTGAAAATTGCATTAATAATTACAAAAATCCACCGCGAATGATACCAATCACAAAACAAATGATTCATATCGAAATCGATCAAATTGTGATATCTTACGAAACGGACAAGTCAATAATATGGTCTTATCCAAAGTTTGAAAACATACACAATATCGAATTGTGCGTAGGTTTTCCTCTTTGACATTTGAATGAACCGTTCGCCTCGATATAATGATATTTTATATAACAAGAACAAGCTATTCGCACATAATTCATTTCAGTATTTCGATAAAAATTACATTGAGGCTGTTTTAATTTTTGTTTGAAAATTGCATTAATAAATTATGAGATCGAAAAAATGATTCTTTCACCTGAAATATACGAATGTTCTATTTGCTATTTTGTTCAATGACGACATTCAAATGCAAATTAACAAGACAAAAAGAAAAATCATCAAATTATCATTCATGAATGTTTAGAATGAAATTCGTTTACAAATAAAACATTGAAAAGAAAATGATATTGTAACGGCTGTTTTTAATACTTAAATATCTACAAGAACAATATAATGAAATTCCTAATTTTAAAAAATCAAGAATAGTTTCCGAACATATTTACTACATAGTGTTTTAATTAGTGAACACGATGTGCTATCAAACATTAACTCGTTCGATTGCTGGTAAGAGAATGAAAACATTTCGTAGTCATAAATGTAAACTCGTTAAACGATTTACACATCAAAAAATATTATTAACTCGTGTTTCATTTCATTCAGATTAAGACCGTACAAAAATCCACCGCGAATGATACCAATCACAAAACAAATGATTCATATTGAAATCGATCAAATTGTGATATCTTACGAAGCGGACAAGTCAATAATATGGTCTTATCCAAAGTTTGAAAACAGACACAATATCGAATTGTGCGTAGGTTTTCCTCTTTGACATTTGAATGAACCGTTCGCCACGACATGATATTTTATATAACACCAACAAGCTAATTCGCTTATAATTAATTTCAGTATTTCGATAAAAATTACATTGAGGCTGTTTTTAATTTTTGTTTGAAAACTGCATTAATAAATTATAAGAGATCGAAAAAATGATTCTTTCACCTGAAATATACGAATGTTCTATTTGCTATTTTGTTCAATGACGACAATCAAATGCAAATTAACAAGGCAAAAAGAAAAGTCATCAAATTATCTTTCATGAATGTTTAGAATTAAATTCGTTTACAAAAAAAACATTGAAAAGAAAATGATATTGTAACGGCTGTTTTTATTACTGAAATATCTACAAGAATAATATAATGAAATTCCTAATTTTAAAAAATCAAGAATAGGTTCCGAACATATTTACTACATAGTGTTTTAATTAGTGTACACGATGTGCTATCAAACATTAACTCGTTCGATTGCTGGTAAGAGAATGAAAACATTTCGTAGTCATAAATGTAAACTCGTTAAACGATTTACACAACATCAACAAAATATAATTAACTCGTGTTTCATTTCATTCAGATTAAGACCGTACAAAAATCCACCGCGAATGATACCAATCACAAAACAAATGATTCATATGGAAAACGATCAAATTGTGATATCTTACGAAGCGGACAAATCAATATTATGGTCTTATCCAAAGTTTGAAAACAGACACAATTTCGAATAGCAAGTTATGAAACCCTAATCATCGACTATCACCTAGACAACACATTTGAAAGATACAAGTGAAGACATCATCCGGCAGACAAATTCGTTGACTTAGCAATCCGACGAACAATGAGCGACGAGTTATGAACCCCTAATCATCGATTATCACCTAGACAAAATATTTAACAGATAACAAGTGAAGATATCATCCGACAGACAATGAGCGACGGATAATTTGTTGATATAGCAAATCATCACCACCTACACGCATCCGACGGACAACAACATGATGCAGACCAGATAACAAATAAATATATTAGGTTGGCAAGTATCTCCCTTCCGCTTTTTTTTTTTTTGTACATAGCCGCGAAATTCAAAAGACCAGAAGGCGGAATGGAGATATTTGCCAACCTAATATAAGCCTTGTATAAATAAAATTGTATTCAGTATTATTATTGTATTCTAAAAGATCATTTCATAAACTCCACTTGTGATTTTTTTAATCTTTTCGTAACACCGAAAACGAAACTGGCGCAGTCGGTAGGATTGATTCGCACAACGTATATCGCATACGGTCTGTTTCTACAGTTAAAAAGTGAAAAAACCTACAGATTTCAAAAGAAATCAAAAAGTGTTGATTTGTTCGGAAGTTTGAAGAAAAAAGTTAGTTTGGAGCGAGGACACACATTGCCGACCTCTAGACAACGTGGAGCAAGGAACAAAAATCGCCAACGTTCGAGCCACTTAGGACGAGGACAAAAATCGCTAACTTCTAAGGAACCTGACGAAGGACACAAATCGCCAGTCAGCTAGGTTAAGAAACAAGAAACAAAGAAAGGAAATTCGCAATATTGTAAGTCGAAATTTTTTTTATCAAATCAATTCAATCGAAACTAACGATCCTCTCAATTCCCACAAATCAAACCCCCAACTAGTAATCATAATTATAGTAGCTTAGAATTAATTTTAAAATATACGCGACGGAGCTGAACAATTTAATTAGTAAACTAAATAAATTCAGTTTTCTCCTGAACCAAAAACAAAAAAACAACATGCCAAATCAAGTAAATTACAAATTACTTAGATTACACATTGACACCATACCTCAGTATGATGGAAACTCTCATACTTTAAACCTATTCATAGACAATTGTGAGAATTTAATTACCACATTCTCACATCCAGAAGACCATGCACTTAATAATTTTTTATCAAGAACAAATATCGGTAAACTCATTGGTCGTGCACTAAATTTGATAGGTTCTAGAATAGAGCTGTATACCTGGTCGAACATGAAATCAGTCTTTAATCTCAGTTTTGGAGACCAAAGGAACATAGATTGTTTAGTACAGGATTTGATAATCTTAAAACCATTAAAAAACGAATCAATCTATTGTTTTTGTATGCGTTGTCAAGACGCTAGAAGTCTGATTATTTCTAAATTAAACATCTAGACTACACAAGACAAAAAATAATTTATTCAGGCAACTATGACGACTTAGCAATGAAAACTTATATTCGTGGACTAACCGGACAAATACAAAATAACATTAGATTAAGAAACCCTGATAGTTTAGTAAAAGCAATGTCTCTGCTTATCGAAGAAGAGAATTTTCTATATAGTCAGCAAAAAAGTAATACACTAAACTTTCATACGTACCAACCCATCTCACGGTTTACTCCAACAAGACCACAACCAAATTTCCAACAATCACATAGACCATCACCAAATTTCCTACAATCGAATCCTCAACAACCCGCATTCAAACAACTCAACTATCAAAGACCAATATACTGACCACAACCTTTACAACAAATACAGAACCCACAATTTAGAAACACCCAATGGAGACTAAATAATAGTTTCCAAACACAACACCCATATCATAATCAAAAATCTAGTATGATTAGGAAAAATGAAGAATATGTAAAACGAATTCAAAACCCAATAAAACAATACAGAGAAGAACCCATGGACACATCCTCGGGAAACACAAAACAATTCTTACGTTCAACATATACCCAGAATAGACTATACAACCAACATATTGAAAATCATTAGATCACGAATTTGAAAATCTTTTTGAAAATCAAAATATCGAAATTAATAATACACAATATGATGACACTTACGATACAAACGATCACGAAATATATGATAACCAAATACTACAAACAGACTATAACAACGAAGAATTAAACGATCCTTATTACGCACCTCAGGAAATGTACGAAAGTGAAATTCCAAATGATGAAAATGTAAATTTTCCACGGATAGAACAAACAGACAAACCCACCATAATAAATCTAAATTTAAATTGAATACATTTACCACACACACACACACACACATACGAGACGCGGAGCAACGACCTTACGGTCAGTTGTTGGAGTGTGCCTTTCGGTAATTACTCCTGCCGAACAAATATCTGATAGACGCATGGTTTGGGACACACACACACACACACACACACACACACACACACACACACACACATATATATATATATATATATATATATATATATGTGGCGGTTACGCACACGCCGACTCCGCCCGTAACGACGACGGCGCAATAATCACCCGCGCACAACAGCGGCGGCTGAAACAATCAGTTGCACACGCTGACTCCGCACACAATGGCGACGGTGAAGTTAGCCATCAAAACATGTTGACTCAGCAAAATTTGTGTATAAAAGGAACGCAAATCTAAGCCAAATCAGTCAACTCGATGATCTCGAAACGTTCTATCGGACGTGGAGAGTGAGGGTGAACGTGCAGAAGTGCGCAGCGGTCCACTTCACTCCTCGTCAGCATCTCCCTAGACTCGACCCGCTCGAGCTGAACGGGGCGCCGATCGAGTGGGTGAAGGAGGCTAAGTACCTCGGTGTCATACTCGACCGTCGCCTGGACTTCAGGAGCCATACCCAGTATGATCTCTCGAAGGCCCAGGCGCAGCTCTGCAGGTTGTATCCCATCGGATAGGAAGTCGAAACTGTCGCTGACAGATTAAGACCGTACAAAAATCCACCGCGAATGATACCAATCACAAAACAAATGATTCATATGGAAAACAATCAAATTGTGATATCTTATAAAGCGGACAAGCCAATATTGTGGTCTTATCCAAAATTTGAAAACAGACACAATTTCGATTAGCGCGTAGGTTTTCCTCTTTGACATTTGAATGAACCGTTCGCCACGACAATGATATTTTAATATAATTCATTTATATAATTCATTATTATAATTCATTTCAGTATTTCGATAAAAATTACATTGAAGTTGTTTCTTATTTTTGTTTGAAAATTAAATTACTAAATTATAAATGAGCTCGAAAAAAATACTCATTCAACTGAAATAATATATGAATGTTCTAATTGCTGTTTTGTTCAATGACGATATTCGAACGCTATTTAAAAGACAAAAGGATTAAAACTAAAGTTCTAATTCTTTAATGAATTCGTTGTCATTGGATTTATAACGGATGTTATTTAACTGTTACGATTGTTTTTTATTCCAATGAAACGAATTTAAATGTTCGTTTTCATATAAATCTTAACACCTATTTAAACAAGTAATCATCGAATTATCATTCATTAATGTTTAGAATTAAATTCATTTACAAAAAAGTGGTTGAAAAGAAAATAATAACATAACGGCTATTTTAAATATGTACTTAAATATCCACAAGAATAATATAATGAAATTTCTAATTCTAAGGAATCAATGATAGTTTCCGAACATATTCAATATAAAGTGTTTTAATTAGTATGCACGATGTGCTATCAAACGTTAACTCATTCGATTTCAGATAAATAAATGAAAACATTTCATATTCATAAATGTAAACTCATCAATCGATTTACTCAACATCAAAAAATATTGACTTGTTTCAGATTCATCCGCAAGAAGACCATACGAAAATCCACCACGAATGTTACCAATCACAAAACAAATGATTCATGTGGAAATCGATCAAATTGTGATATCTCACGAAGCGGACAAATCAATATTATGATCCTATCTGAAGTTGGAAAACGGACACAATCTCGAATAGTGCGTAGATTTTCCTCTTTTACATTCGAATGAATTATTCGCCTCAACATAATATTTTATATAACACGAACAAGCCAATCTCTTATAATACATTTCAATATTTCGATAAAAATAATATTGAAGTTGTTTTTAATTTTTGTTTGAAAATTAAATTAACAAATTATAAAAGAGATCGAAAAAATTATTCTTTCAACTAAAATAATATATAAAAGTTCTAATTGTTGTTTTGTTCAATGACCGACATTCAAACGCAAATTAACAGGACAAAAAAATAAAAACTAAAGTTTTAATACTTTAGTGAATCCATCATCATATTCACTATATAGTGTTTTAATTAGTGTGCATAATGTGTTTTCAAACATTCACTCATTCGAATGCTGGTAAGTGAATGAAAACATTTTCTAGTCATAAATATAAACTCCTCAATTGATTTAACTCAATATGATAAAACATTGACGCGTGTTTCAGATTCATCCACGTAAAACCATATAAAAATCCACCACGAATGTTACAAATCACAAAACAAATGATTTATAAAGAAAACGATCAAATAGCGATATCGTACGAAGAAAACGAGCCAATACTTTGGTCTTATCCAAAGTTTGAAAATAGACACAATTTTTTCAAATCGTGTGTGAGTTTTCTTCTTTTACATTTGAATGAATTTGTAGTCATAAATATAAACTCCTCAATTAATTTAACTCAATATGATAAAACATTGATCCATGTTTCAGATTCATCCAGGTTAAAACCATATGAAAATCCACCACGAATGTTACCAATCACAAAACAAATGATTTATAAGGGAAACGATCAAATAGTGATATCGTACGAAGAAAACGAGCCAATACTTTGGTCTTATCCAAAATTTGAAAATAGACACAATTTCAAATCGTGTGTAGGTTTTCCTCTTTTATATTTGAATGAATTTGTAGTCATAAATATAAACTCCTCAATTAATTTAACTCAATATGATAAAAAATTGACCCATGTTTCAGATTCATCCAGGTTAAGATCATATGAAAATCCACCACGAATGTTACAAATCACAAAACAAATGATTTATAAGGGAAACGATCAAATAGTGATATCGTACGAAGAAAACGAGCCAATACTTTGGTCTTATCCAAAATTTGAAAATAGACACAATTTCAAATCGTGTGTAGGTTTTCCTCTTTTATATTTGAATGAATTTGTAGTCATAAATATAAACTCCTCAATTAATTTAACTCAATATGATAAAACATTGATTCATGTTTCAGATTCATCCAGGTTAAGACCATATGAAAATCCACCACGAATGTTACCAATCACAAAACAAATGATTTATAAGGAAAACGATCAAATAGTGATATCGTACGAAGAAAACGAGCCAATACTTTGGTCTTATCCAAAGTTTGAAAATAGACACAATTTCAAATCGTGTGTAGGTTTTCCTCTTTTACATTTGAATGAATTTGTAGTCATAAATATAAACTCCTCAATTAATTTAACTAAATATGATAAAACATTGATTCATGTTTCAGATTCATCCAGGTTAAGACCATATGAAAATCCACCACGAATGTTACCAATCACAAAACAAATGATTCATAAGGAAAACGATCAAATAGTGATATCATACGAAGAAAACAAGTCAATATTTTGGTCCTATCCAAAGTTTGAAAATAGACACAATTTTAAATCATGTGTAGGTTTTCCTCTTTTATATTTGAATGAATTTTGCCTTCAATTGCTCGCCATTCATTGTTCACCTCGACACAATATTTTATGTAACACGAACAACTTATTCGCTTATAATTCATTTCGATATTGCGATAAACATAACATTAAAGTTATTAATTTTTATTTGAAAATTAAATTATTAAATTATAAGAGCTGGAAAAAATGATTCTTTCAACTGAAATAATATATAAGAAATGTTCTAATTGCTGTTTTGTTCAATGACGACATTCAAACGCAAATTAATCAGAGACAAAAAGATAAAAACTAAAGTTCCAATTCTTTTGTGAATCCGTTGTCATTAGATTGACAATGGATGTTATTTAACGGTTACGACTGTTTTCTATTCCGATTTCTTTTTTCATATGAATCGTAACACCTATTTAACCGAGTAATCATCAAATTATCATTCATGAATGTTTGGAATTAAATTCGTTTACAAAAAAACGATCGAAAAGAAAATAATAACGTAACGGTTGTTTTAAATACTGAAATCCACAAGAACAATATAATGAAATTCCTAATTCTAACTAATCAATAATAGTTTCAGAATATATTCACTATATAGTGTTTTAATTAGTGACATGTTGTGCTATCAAGCAATAACTCGTTCGAACGCTGGTAAGTGAATGAAAACTTTTTGTAGTCATAAATATAAACTAGTACTCATCAATCGATTTACTCGACATCATAAAACATTGATTCGTGTTTCAGATCCATTCCAATTAAAATCACATGGATATCCAGCGTAAATGTTTCCAAACACAAAGCAGATGATTCATAAAAATGATCGAATAGAAATATCTTACGAAGCGGACAAATCAGTATTACAGTCCTATCGAAAGTTGAGAAACAGTTACAGTTATTCATTTATAATTCATTTGAATATTTCGCTAAAAATCACGTTGGGATCGTTTTTAATACTAGAAAATTAATATCGTAACAGCTGTTTTAAATACCTATATATCCACATGAATAATATAATGAAATTTATAATTCTAAAGAATCGATAATAGTTTCTGAATATACTCACTATATAGTGTTTTAATTAGTGAGCACGATGTACTATCAAACATTAACTCGTTTGAATGCTGGTAAATGAATGAAAAGATTTCGTAGTCATGAATATAGACACGTCAATCGATTTACTCGACATCATAAAACATTGATGCTTGTTTCAGATTCATCCCAATTAAAATCACATGGATATCCAGCGTAAATGTTTCCAAACATAAAGCAGATGATTCATAAGAATGATCGAATAGAAATATCTTACGAAGCGGACAAATCAGTATTACAGTCCTATCGGAAGTTGAGAAACAGTTACAGTTATTCATTTATAATTCATTTGAATATTTCGCTGAAAATCACGTTGGGATCGTTTTTAATACTATAAAATTAATATCGTAATAGCTGTTTTAAATACCTATATATCCACATGAATAATATAATGAAATTTATAATTCTAAAGAATCGATAATAGTTTCTGAATATATTCACTATATAGTGTTTTAATTAGTGTGCACGATGTACTATCAAACATTAACTCGTTTGAATGCTGGTAAATGAATGAAAACATTTCGTAGTCATGAATATAGACACGTCAATCGATTTACTCGACATTATAAAACATTGACTCGTGTTTCAGATTCATCCCAATTAAAATCATACGGATATCAAACACAAATGTTTCCGAGCACAAAACAGTTAATTCACAAAAATGATCAAATAGTGATATTGTTCAAAGCGAACGAATCAGTATTATGGTCTTATCCAAAGTTGGAAAACAATCACAATTTCAGGTCATTAATTTAGAATTAGAAATAGATTTTGGATTGTCTTTAAAAAAAAGGAAAAAGTATATGTTGCAAAAATCTTATATTTAAATAAAGCAACAATCTGGACCATACAAAAAATTAGAACTTTCGTTGCTGCAATTTGTTTTATTTCCACAAATATGACAACTCGTCCCAGAGCACTAATAATTGAGAAAATGGAAAAATCTTAGTATTTGGATCGATGACTGTTCAAAGAAACTGATCCCACTGGACACCAATATTATTAAACATAAAACTTGAAAAATTTACAACTACTTAAAAGACAATTGGAAACCTCTTATTAACCCCAACTTTGTTGCTAGCAAAGGTTGGTTCGACCATTTTAGAAAATGCTTTTCATTATAGAAAGGGAAAGAGCATCAGCTGATAATGAGTTGACAAAAGTTGTCAAAACGAATTGCAAAAAAATATTGAATACGGTGTGTATACATCAGGTTTTTAATGCCGATGAGACAGGCCATTGGTGGAAAAAAAATACATAAGAGAACATTTATTTTTAAAAATGAAATAGTTGCACTAGTTGCAGATTTTAGGATATCAAAAGACCATACAACATTACTTATTTGCAGTAACGCTTCTTTGAATATTTTGATTTTAAGAGTTCTTCCATGCAAAAAAAACTTCAATTGCAATCCTATTACCCACAAAGTCGCCCAGTGAATTGAAATATGCCGATATTATGTCTCTGCTGGAAAAACATCTTTTGCCTAAGAGAAATGTCCTTTTGGCTCAACATCAATTTTTGTCAAAATATCAAACAAATCAACAATCTATCGCCAAGTATGTTGCAACCTTAAGATTCAATATAGGAGAGTGTGAATTTACCTCTCATGCAACTACAAAACTTCCATTGCTGACACATTTCTTCAAACACAGTTCATACGAGGAATAAGAGATAATACAATCAGGGAGCAATTGCTGCAGACTGAAAGTTCAATCTTTAATGACATTGTAGCAAAAACTATCGCACTTAAAAGTTCGAAGTCATTCTCACCAATATTCAACCCAGAGACAATCAAATGTAAGAACATGACATAAATTAAAAATTAATTACGAGCCGGGCGTCAAGAGGTTATGTCTCAGATGCAGAGAGGGTAATCATTTATCAAAGGATTGTAGGACAGATCGATTAAGTTTTAAATATACAGGATGCAATAAGAACGATCATGTTGTCAAGGTTCGTATTCGAACACTACTTAAAAGGAAAGCGACATCAAAACAGGTATCGACAAATTACATCCAAGACAAAGACACTACAGAAAGTATGGCATACGTCCTATTGTAAACATCTACCAGAATCATTAAAGTAAATCAATGGATATCGAACGTTACGAGTACTATTCTTACCAACTTAACCTGTATAAAGCATATTTACATATTTTTGTTGATGGACAATCGAGCAAAATTCAAACCATTTCAGCAACGAAACCAAAACCTACAATGGACAAAGTTGCTCACTACTATAAACACAATAATCAAAAAGATCTTCAATGTAAAATACATCAGAGACAACAATGAAGTATTCACCACCTCACACGAGGATTGGGAGGCACTTAAAAATACACTAACGGGCAGAAAAATGCCACACCACATATTCATTTCTGGAGAACAAACGACTGGAAATGGTTTTAAGAGATCTCCCGTAAGGAATGGACCAAGACATCCTAGATGAACTCAACCGGCTCAACCTGCCAGTACAGCAGATCTTCGTTATGCGTGGACGAAATCCACCAGATGGCGTATAAAATGAATTTCAAAAATTCCACCACACTAAACCAAGTTAACAAGCAGTCCACTCTGCTCCACTGCAGAGTGTACTAGTAGCGCCACCAAACCTAATCAGGATTCACACAGTGTCATAATTACCAGAAACTCAGCCATGCTACCAGCGACTGTGGGATCTTCCCAGTACGTCTACATGCACGAAAAAGGACCAATCCACGCGAAAATGGCCACCTACTGCAACTGCACTGGTTTTTACCTCACTAACTACTGACAGTGCTCGACCATCGTGGCGTATAGAAGAAAAATTAACAGTCGCAAATCGGCGTCAAAGCAGAGGTTCATCTCACCACCACCATCAGGATCCTTCATCCAGTGACGGCCACAATACTATCACCAGTTACACCATCAACTACGTTCGATGTCATTCTGGACCGTATCGACCTGGACAGTTGAAGAATTGAAGTGGGTCCTCGTTGCCTTCAAAACCAAATTGGACCGGATCCGAGTGATCTATTAATTTCAGCTCCCATAAACACCTAAAACCATAGATAAGCTTAACATCTTTAATTTCAATGCCTGTGGCAGGCTAAAACCACCTATCTGAGCTACTAATCATACATTCATGTAATGTTGATATAGCAGCCATAACTGAAACTCACCTTAAACCTAACATTCCTTTGCTTCACTTGCTTGCTTTAGTTGGTCTTATTTTCTGATACTTTTGTAGTCTTCTTATTCTTGATGTTCCTGGGAGTTTCTAGTGTTATCCCTTACCATGTGTTTTCTTGTTTCATTTTTGACTTATTATTTGACTTTCATTTTGTCTTCAATGATCTGGAAAAATGTCAAAAAAACGTTTCTTGATGTTATGCCCCCCCCCCCATTGTATATCATTCTGTTTAATTTAGTTTATCCTTGAGTAGCTTGAAGTTTCCTATCAGTCTTCTTTGGTGTTATTCTTTTTGTTATGACCTCGTTAAAGTAATACAGTTGCAGGTATATATTTTTTTCTTAATTTTCCTAGCCAGTTTCTTTTGGGTACTACTTTTTGTTTTCCTAATTCGTCTATTAGTCTGTTGTCTATTAAAAACTGCTTTGTGCCTCCAAGTTGCGTAAAATGTGCTGGCAGTTTCATCACAGCGATCTACAAAAAAGATAGAAACATTACAGTCAACGCGTAAATTTCAGCAGCGATTACCCCACAAATTACCGTCAGTGCGAAATAACAGTAGACGAATATTGAAAAACGCTGGGCTGCCAAACCCAAGTTTATTCTGGTCCACCTCCAACGAACAACACCTGGTCTCGAGCCCAGCCATCACAACAGTCAACCACAGCGTGTTTCCACTGCTCCCCAGCCAGACATCAGTAACAACACCACCAGCTTCTTCATCAGCACCAGGAAATACTGAGTGAAATTCGCAATATATACGCCGAGATTGACCTCCCGGGCTCCTCGCGCATGCCCACCAACTCAAAGCTGCAATCACTGTCAGCACAAGCGACTATCATCGCTTTCAAATTCTTGAAAAATTCGACTACATATAAACGTATCTCTAACCAGTGGAAATTATCAAACACACAGACTCAAAAACAACAGATACTTCAGTGCTGTACTTAGTGATAAGTGTTCGTTTTCGATATAGTTAGTTTTCATAAATCAAAATCAGTCATCACAGGTTTTTGCAAATTTTTCCTGCCAAGGCACACACATAAACAGTAAAACGGAATTCCAACAGACTAAGAACACATCTTCATTGCACATAAGTATGAAAATAAGCCACCTAATTTAAGTAAAACATGATACGTGTAATTTTCTTGTAAAACAATTTAGAGCAATAAATCATTCGTTATTCCGTCGCTTATCTAAGAGAAGAGTTACGTTACCACCCAACACTTATAGATATATGAAATATATAAGTAATAGATAAGATAAGAATAATTTTGTTTACTGTTACATTGATAAAAATACCAATTATATGACACGTATTATATGACACGTATGCTATGACACGTACACAATATATGAAGTATTGATTTTGTAGTATAATAGACTATTGTTTTTCAACTTCACATTGCAAATGTGAGTTAAATTCGTTTTTTTTATAAGTTTTTTAAAATCGAAAAAAAATTAATTTGTCTGCTCGGATTACTTTGTCCACTTCCATCCTATCAGGAAGATACGCGCACTACACACACACAATCACCCTCACAACTATATAATATTGTCGATCTGGGTAGGCAATAATATAATGCAAGAAAATATAATATTTCGCTGCAGTGAGACTACATAACCTGCTCACACGACTCACACCACACCTGTAAGGTGCGAACGCACTACCAACACAGCACAAGTGTACTGCACCAATAGCACGCACAACACAACCACGCCACTTACGGCAAAAAAACGCACTTCACTATCACCCATCTCTTTGAAACACGCCCGCTCCATTCGACTACGCGAGCCAAACTCTTTTAACCGATAGACACTTTTTTTTTGCACTTTGGCTGTTATTCGTTTTTTGATGCGTTTGTTCCATATCACTGACATACTCAGGGGTGTATGACATACCCCAATGCTTGTCATGTGTTATCATTACTAGATCTAATGATTTTTATCTTTTGCGATCTGGGAAAAATTTCAAAAAACCCAGATAAATATCTTTTACGTGGTTAATGTTGTGTCATCTTTGATATTAATACTTGGTAGCTGACCTTGTCCATTTAAATTTTACATCTTCGTTGAATATATAGAGCTGCAGGTCAACATTTCTTCTTAATTTTTCAATCCGGTTACTAGCAGGTACAATTTTCGCTTTCCTAAGGCTGTTAAAAATCGCCATAGTGCCTTTTCGAGTAGAATTTCCATCCAGGGATTGAACCCAACATTTCACACAGATTCGCAGATGTCATTGAGGAAGTCGTGTACAGTCATGTCCCGGATGATGAACTTAGTGTCCATCTCCCTCTGAAAAGGGTAGGTGACCCGTTCCAATCTCAGATCATCTATGGACGGCCTGTGCGCAACAGAAATCCTCGTCGAAGCGAAACAATCCGCTGCACTGAATCGATGGTCTCGACCTTCAGCGGCTTAGAATTTCCTTCGACGCGGTCCAGCACTCTCGCTAACATGAGATAGGAAGTGTCATAGTTGTACACCGGAAGGTGGACGTCGTTTACGTCATTCACAAGGGGCATATCACACTCCTGTTTCTGAGGATGCAATATGTCCCTGAGGTTGCTGTCGCTCGAGCAGCTTTCCCTATCACGCTTTGCCATGGCACCAGAAGGTCCCGCAACAGTGTTTGGCGCCGCATCAACAATCGTATAATTGGTAAAAGATTCCATTACACTAACCTCTGTCTGATGTTTGACAATGAACTAGACCAGTATCAGGTTTGGTCTATTATAAATTGAGGCAAGAATCTGTGTCGAGGGAAGTACTCCGGGTGCTACTCGCCCCACACACCTTGGAAGCGGAAGAGCCGCACTTAGAGACCAGCTTTGCAAATGCTCTATCAGTCTTAATGGTTACGGCGCGACTCGGCTGCAATGCAGGATCACCACTGCTGGATCTCGCTTTCACCACAACAGCTGTGGGCACGGTCTCGTCGCCAGACTTGTCCGACTCGAGGCCCCGTCCACGAGCAACACATGCGTATCTTAAAGCACCCGGCGCATCGGAAGACTCGTGCACTCTTATGAGAGCTTTTGCCATCGGAGATGGGTCGAGCTTAGAATATGGGGCTCTGTGCCACGCCCAATGAACAAAATCCTTGTAGAACGAGCTAACCATAAATTATATCAAGTTAAATGATAGAATGATGACCGTTCGATAACTGAAACTGGACCCTCGATCTTATTTATTGGTTTTTCATTCGTATTAAACCCATAAATAATTATGATCGATATATAAGATTCATTAGTCAATATAAAATTATGGAATGATGACAATCCAAAAATTCGTGAAACGTTAGAATTGTCAATGTAATATTAACTAATACTCATACTGTACTGTCGGCTTGTAGAAAACTACAGTGCACTCGACGGTAGAAAAACTAATGCTGACATGCAGTTCGAATAGTATTACACTTAATACAGACAGTATTTTATACACTACACTGATCACACCGGTGGGCGTAAATACGGACAGATTGTTTCGTACATGTAGTTTCAACACCTCATCTCACAGATCGGAGAAAGCTAAATCCACGATCTTTTCTTCCATGACTTTTATTTCAAACTTCCGTAATCTCCCTCGGCCGATCCTGGATCATACGTTCACCAAGTACATTACCTTAAAAAAACGCCATAAGCTATTAAATTATAAACACTAAAGTGAAACCACAAACTCGTCATTATCTACAATATTCGTCTCTTAAATGTAAGTATAATTTTAAGTTATAAGTTTAACTTCCTTATCTAAGTATAATTTTAAGTTAGATAAGGAAGTTTAGTCATTAATTTAATTTATTCATAAGCAGGTTTTGAAAAGTTTCCTGCGACCATACGTCAAAACAAAAATTTTTCAGTAAAACTACTAATGCCTATATTTCATATAATGCAAAATTTTTAATAATAATAAGCCAATTTGTTTTAACAATATTGTACTTGATTATGTACTACACTTTTTAAAAATATTCTATCACTGTAGTATGCAATGTTTTACTACTACTGGTTTCGTTTTTCCGTAGATGCGTTCTCTGCAACGTCATACCAATTGAGTGACGTGCGTGGAGTACTTTTTTGTGAAAATAAAAATTATAATAATTGGCGATATGTATTAATTTTTATATTGAGTACTATAAAAATTGTAATAGATTTACAGTGGATATTATTTAAGTGTTACAAACGAATCTTAATTTTCGTTTTCAATGAATCTTAACCATCAAATTCATTCATGAATGATTAAAATTAAATTCGTTTACAAAAAAACGATTAAAAAGAAAATATCTTAACATTTGTTTTAAATGCAAAAATGTCCACATGAAATGAAATTCCTAATTGTAAAGAATAATAGTTTCCAAATATATTCACTATATAATGTTTTAATTAGTGGGCACGATGTGCTGTTAAACATGAACTCGTTCGATTGCTAAAAGTGAATAAAAACATTTCGTATTTATAAATATAGATTTATCAATTGATTTACACATCATAAACATTGACAAAACAAGTTCAGTGCAAATGGCATCTGAGATAAACCGAATTAATTCAGAGGACAATAGTGTAGATGGAAACGCAGAAGTTAAAATGTTCACCCTAAAAATCATAAAGAAAAGCCTGAATTTAACCAATTGTTGGAGTTACATTTTGTAAATGTAGATCCTTCCACTGAAAGAAGAACAAAATTTAAGAGAGAACTTCACAAATGTTTAACTTTGTAAACAACATATATAGATATCTCAGTTAAAACCAAACAGATAAAAATAACATTTTTTTGCAAAAAGCATAGAAATCAAGATTATGCAGAAGAAAGCTTATAAGATTAAATTTTGCCAGAAAGAAAACAGCTTTGTTTAATGGTGCTTAGCAGCGATGAAGAAAACATTATATACTATTAATACTTTGTATCAATTATTGTTTTAATAAACATATTTCTCTTAGTTACGAAAAGAAAATAGCATAGTTTTTTTTAATTTTTGGAACCTAACTCTGTTTTTTTTTTTTTAGGAACCTAACAACCATATTAAAGAGGTTACCTGTGTACACATTAGGCCGTTCCACACTAGTCAACATTCATACAGTATTTACGTCCATTACCTCTCGTCACACCTCGCCGCTGAACTCCCCGACCTAAAAAAAATTAGTTTAACGGAAAGAGGATGTGAGACGAGCGATAATAGGCCATGAATACTGTATGCATGTTGAGTAGTGAGAAATGGCCTATTGAGAACAAGAGTACAATATCATATAATAAGTGTTCATGTATTTAAACGATCATTAATAAAATTTATATTTATGGTTCAAATTGAATGAAATTTGTACTAAAGATAGTCGATATACTATCTTAGAGAAAGTTGTGCTCTTATTTTATTAATGGTTAAAATGATGTTAGTTATTAACAATTTAATTAATTTTATAAGTATCTGTATTTGAATGAACGTTAATGGAGACTACAAAAGACAGGATGGACATTTCAACACTAGCTCCAACATAGCAACGATTAAGGCAATCAAAAACAAACATAATCTTGGATGTTTAAAACAAGGAAAAGATCAAGAAGGATGGAGCGAACCGAAGAGAAAACGAATATAAATTCATAAAATTGGCTGATGTACTGGAAATGAT
Organism: Neoneuromus ignobilis; assembly: GCA_029203775.1. NCBI lineage: Eukaryota > Metazoa > Arthropoda > Insecta > Megaloptera > Corydalidae > Neoneuromus > Neoneuromus ignobilis. The sequence continues at coordinate 27,374,041 of CP092094.1, read as the reverse complement.
TAAAATAATAGAAAAAGAAAAATCAAATTTAAAAGAAAGAATTCCACTGATGATACTCCGTCATATTATCATCAAATATGCAGAATTTACGCTCAAAGTAAAAAAACTACTGCGTAAGGCAGAAATTCAAGGGGATCTACATTTGAAGAAAACCAAGCGAGGGCTGAAATTTACAGTAAAATCAAGGAAATTTTAAAGAAAGGTGATGCAGAGTATTAAACATATTATCCGTTAAGTCAAAAAGATTTTAATGTTGTATTAAAAGGATTGCCTCCTAGTATAACAAACCAGAATATTGCAGAAGAAATAAAAAACAACAAGATACAACCAACCAAAACCAGAGAAATAAACTACAAAAAGAAAGACTTGAATCCGATATATATATATGTGGCGGTTATGCACACGCCGACTCCGCCCACAGCGGCGACGGTGGAATTAACCACCCGCTCACAACAGCGACGGTTGAAACAATCAGCCGCACACGCTGACTCCCCCCACAACGGCAACGGCGGAGTCAGTCGGCAACACATACTGATTCAACACATATCGACTACAGTCCGACAACTGGCATACACTGCCACATCATCTGACTTCCCTCCGCTCAGACCCCCGACTACTTCCCGGAAATCTGAAAAATTAGCTCATTCATACCAATCCCCAAACCAGAAAAGCCGCCAATTCGGCCATCTAGCTTCAGACCGTAGCACTCCAATTTGTAAACTTCATTCGCACTCAAGTACTGAAGAAATAAACAATTTTATTACTTCTATTATAACAAAATACCTTACTTGTGCTAGCCGCCACACAAATCCTATCATCCACAATATTGAAAAACCCATCACCTCCAAAAAATACAAATCCATTACTTTCCCATCAAAAACCCGTTTCTTCCAATGACCATAAAATTCTTTAACCCATCTCAAACCTCTCCAGGGTGCTATGGCGCCCATTACTTCATATCTTCAAAAATGTTTAATCGTATGATTGATCATCAATCAATCAAATGTTTGAAATAGTAAACCAGCTATCATAAGAGAAATTTAAAATCACAACAATGCTGTCAGCGACTTTGGAAGACATGGGCTGCCTCAGAAAAAGTGCTCAGTGATATATGCAGGTGTATCAGTGACATCCTAGTAAAGTGTATTTAAGTTTTAGTTAAGTTAAGTAAGTCTAGATAAGTTAGTTAAGATTAGTTAACCCTTAAATGGACGATTTTTTTTTACGTTTTAAAAAAATATATTTGTATAATAGACATGTATTACTGTCTAGGAAAAATGAGTAAAAAAATCTAGACATGAATTTACTATTTTTTTTTTGCAATAATGTGAGTGTTGTTTATAAACTACATTGCGCATTCAATGACATTTTGCAAGTATGGGTAAAATAAGAGTGGATATTGTTTTTGAAATGTGTTTATTTATTCTAAATTATGATATTTATAAAAACAATTGCTTTTTTTCGTATCACATAAAGATACACGACATTTTTGGCACATTTTGAACGTAAATCCTGAACATTTCGGGAATTTGCACCTCTGCTGCTTATCCAGCCAAACTGCCCAATGACATGTCTGATCCAATCTGACGTCTTTCAAAGGAATTGCTTGAGCTGGTCCTCGGAACTTCATCATGACCAGTCCTCTTGGGATTGTGCTCCCACGAGGTCGACCACGTTTCGCGCCATTTGCAGGGAGACCCAATTTGCAGAGGGTTTCGGCAAGTTCTAGTCTAAATGTACCCAAATTGAGAAGTTGATCAATTATTTACCTTCTTGAACATAACCCATGAATTTATAACTGCGAGGTCCAGGAAATGATAAAATAAGCGCATGGTCCACTTGCGGCTCTTCATTGTGATGTGATAACGACCTATAAATGAATCTAATAAGTCCACGCCCCCCATGTGAGCATTGTACTCCTTGATGACTTTGGGGCATGGAATAGCAACTCTCTCTTTCTTCGATTTATCAAAGCGCGTGACTGTGGTTGCTGGTTCTGCTCCTACGTAAGTGGAAAGAAGGTTAACGGGCTTGTTATCCACACAACAGCACTTACGTCAATATCATCCACAGTCGCCACGTTTTCCTCATAGAATCCTCTGGAGTGCGTTCTTTTTCATTATAGTGTTTTGTCAGGCAATTTGCAGTTTCTCAATCGGTTTACTCTTACTGTTCCCAGTGAGAAAATTCCTTCCTTAGCTGAATAGGTGACGAGAGGCACAGAAGTATAGAAGTTGTCGAAGTATATAATGTGACAAATACCATTCTAGCTAACCTGACGACTGTATTTCCAGACTCTCCCAAATCTGGCTCACCAGGTAAGATGTTATTTTTGGAGCCCCCTCCACTGTAAACCTCAAATCTATGAGCAAAACTGCAGATGAGATATAATTTGAACCCCCACTTGTGGGGTTTATTGGGCATGTATTGTTTTATGTAATGGCTCATTTTGGTTGCACACATCTGCTCGTCTATGGAAAGCCTTTGGTCTAAGGGAACCTTTCCAAACTGGCAGTTGAACATTTCCTCAAGAGGTCTTATTTTGAATAGCCTGTCATAGTCTGGATGATCTTTGGGTAAGCATAGCGTATTGTCGGCAAAATGGAGAGTGGATCTTATTTTTTCAAATTTTTTTAACGGCATCGTATTTTTTATGTGATCATAACCAAATTTATCACTCCAGTAAGCCCTGGTGTTTGGAAATTTTATGACTGAGGTGTAAATCAGAATGCCTAGGAATTTATTTAGGATATTTTCATTTATAATTTCAGGATTGGATATTTGTTTCTGGGCCGCGTATAAGTTACTTTGTTCTACAATTTGCTTTTTTAGATCTGATGTAAAATAAAATGAAAAAAAATCATACGGCGTGTTACAAGACATCAATGCTTCCGTTATCTGAGTTTCTCCCCTAAAAATAAGGCTGTCTTCAGCAGTAACAAGATTCCGTTTTTCGCCAAACCAGATCGCTTAGAAATCCCTTGTGATCTACTCTGGGGTACTGCTTCTCCGGCTTCCAAAATAGGAGGGTCTGGCATATTTTGATCGTTGTCAATTACGAGAGGAGGATCAGCATCCACTTCATCAGACTGGGCATTCTCACCTTCATCACTATTTTCAAGGTCCCGAAGAACATCTCGAGCTGTTTGATAATAGTGACCTTCATCCTCTACTTGAGTCCGAGCCGTCTAAGCCATCTTCTGAATCTTCAAGAGTTTCTAAATACTTTGTAATTTCGCTTTCTAGTAATCGCGGCATGCTGAAAAGCAAAATAAAACCCTTCACCAAACATGCATTTATTTAGCAGGCAATGCGCATTGTAGTTTTCCTACAACATACCAGATTTCGCGTAATTCGACAGTAGCATCAAGTAATTTTCAATGTTTTACAACATGAACATGTAATTGAAGATATAATCAAGTTATATACTTACATTATATTTTATCAAAGTCCGAACACAGCTTCAAAACTTAGTTTCGCGCCACTAGAAAAGTTTTCTTCAAAGTGACATTTGACATTCATTTATTTTTAATGCATAAAAATATTGGATAGTGCCAACATTAAAAAAAGTACAAAATTCGTTCAGAAATAAGAACTAGTTGTCAAAATTAACAAAAAAATAAAATAAAGATAATTTTATCTGTGATGTTTAGTATGTTGTTTAAAAACAACATTGTCCATTTAAGGGTTAAGATCATCTTTCATCCATCCATATGCAGGTTTTGAAAGTTTCCCTATGAAACAAATCACCAAACATTATCTACATAAAAACTTAAAATGTATTCATTTCATATAGTGTAATATTAATATAATAAGCTAAGAAAAATCACATCATATGTCAAACCAACTGTATAACTAATTCATACCAATAAAATCTCTTTTTTTTATTTATTTTTCCAGTAGAAATCACTATGTTATCACTTACCTAAGCGAGCCAACATACTATAGGAGAAATGCAATGCCATCTACACTAGACATTGTATTAATGAACAACTTAATCGATAAAGATATTGTATCACTACCATCACTCAGTTCAGATCACAACCCGGTAATGATGACAATTGACATAAACGTCAAAAAGAAAGAGATGAAAAGAAAGGACTACACCTATGCAAACTGGGAGGAGTTCAAAGAAATAATCTCAGATGAAATAGAGAATAACTCATTTATACATAATAAAGAACTTGATAAAAAAGTAGCTGACCTTACAAAAACAATCAAGGATGTATTGTCTCAATACATCCCAGATAAGAATTATAAGCCGCACCATGTTCAATTAAAATACGAGCTTAAGAAAAAAATGAAAACAAGAGACATGACATGCAAGCTATGGCAGAGGACCAGAAGGGATGAATATCAAAGAATAAGAAATCATATCTCAGAAGAAATAAAGCGGGAGATATACGTGCTAAGGAACAATGCATGGAAAGAGAAACTCGCCGCACTCAATTTCAGAGACAACAGCGCGTGGAACATGGTGAGAAACTTAAAGAAAAAGAGGGTAGAAATCCCTCCGTTAAAATGCCCGATAATACATTTACGCATACTCTGGAAGAGCGGGCAGAAATGTTAGCAAACCATTTCTAAAGAGTACATCAAGCTAGTGATGACATTGGAAACGAAAATCATACTCGACTCATCGAAGAATATGTCTATAGATGGAGAACAAACGAGTACCCAGAAGGGGCACAGGAAGAAGAACTAGTTGAGGAAGAAATAGAGTATACATCTCCAAAATAAGTAACTGAGGCAATTAAACATATGAAGTCGTACAAAGCGCCGGGGAACGACGATATATAGAACACTGTACCAAGTCCTAACATTAGCAGAACGCCTCAGGATTGACGTTCTGCTGATCTGCGAGACTCACCTCTCGCCGGGAACCAGCTTCAGGATGGCAAATTACATCACCTATCGCAACGACAGGCAGGTGGGTCGTGGTGATGAGACAACTATTTTTATTAAGAAGAGCATACCTCACCATGGCGTCGATTGTCCACCACTCCAGTCTGTCAAGGCGACCATGGTTGTTGCTAAGCTGGGTGGCCAGGAGCTGCTTCTTGCCGTGGCCTACAACAGGCTAACCCTACCATTGACGACGCGAGATATTGATGCGAGATATTGTCTGCCATTTTGGCCGGCGACTTGAACGCAAATCTCTAGAGCTCTGCTGATCAAACATAATCATCAGTCCCATACAAGGACATAGAAACTCTCCATATGTGCTAATTTCATACTCCAGCAACAAACCAGTAATTTGTGCAACGAGAGTCATTTACTTCTTCGGAAAGTAGGAACTCTAGTACTGTCGGCCCAAGTGGACCCCAGACGAGAGTGGCAGCATCAGTCAGTACCATCAGTCGACTCATTCAGTTAACTCTGCCAGCAGCATCAGGATTTGCTGATCTCAAGTGCACAATACAACACGACATGAGACAAGTCTCACTAATACAATGCAAGGCCTTTACAGCTTTCTGTGGCATCCGAAACAAATCCCTTAGACTGAACTATTTTCAGTCTGTCTAGAAAAATTCAATCTATAAGATCATCCCCATCAACAAACCGAAAAAACACGACTCCAATCTATCAAACTACTGCCCAATAAGTCTCCTATCCTGTTTCAACAAGATCTATGAGCAGATATAAAAAAAGGTCTAGCTCACCCACATCACATCCCATTCATTATCAATTATCTATAAATAGTATCTAAATAGATGCTATTTATTGCAGTTATATATTATTTGTGAGTATTTCCTTTAATTGTTTAATTTTTAAAACATTGATCTAATTGTATATTATATATTATACAATAGTAACATAATAGTAATTAAAACAAATGTTTTTTACAGGCTTTAAGATGGTAATGTATATTGCGCAAAAATTTTTCTTATCAAAAACCAATTGTATCGTTTATACCTACTCAGTCACTACCGGAGGAAGCAATGGAAATCGAAGAAATTCCAAACGAAAACGAATAAATTTTCATAATTCATAATTTTATAAAAGTTTTAATTTGAAAATAATTATTAATCTTACTTAACACATTGTATGCGGACAACGTCTCGACGACATACTATTACTACAGTGCGAAAGATCATCATCGAGATGCGTTGATCGCATACGATGTGTTAATATGAAATAATTGTAAAAATTTAATTTATTTAGAACATTGATCATTTTCTACTTAAATTTTTATCCCGTGTATTTACCGCTTCTCTCTCTACTACATTTATTCATTTTGTTACTTGCTTTATCCTGAAGAATTTGTTCATGTACGAGTTTTAGGTATACGCTTGTCCGTGTACCTTTTTATTAATTTACTGAAAAGAAGTTTCACTTCTGGCATGTGTATATAAGTACACATACCCTTTTTATTATAATACATGCCTGTATTAATTTAATTACATCAATAAATGTTCTATATTCTGTAAGTTAAGTCGACTATCGTATTTGACTATCAATGTATGTGTATGTAAGTAATTGTTGAATATAATAGTTTCAAACCCCAAATAAATTTATTATTTACTCTCTCTCATGGCGAATAACAATATATATATATATATATATATGAATATAATAGTTTAAATATATATATTCACCACGCTGACCAGGCGGATTGGCGGAAATTAGATTTTTTTATTCGGGGTTTATTATTTTTTACAAGATGAGGTTGTTCACTCAACCCTCTGAAAACGAGGGACTCTCATATGAATAATATATATATATATATATATATATATATATATATATATATATATATATATATCACACGTTGATATAAACTGGATATGATATGATAATGATAAAATGTGTATACAATTTATAATATAAATGATTTCATTAGATACTATTACATTTTTTAATTCCATGATTTTTGTAATTTTATATTGTTTCATGATTGTAAATTCGATGTTATCATCAAGCAATATCTTATTAATCTATTGATATTGTTAATCATCTTCTGTATATTTTAATGCACATATTTTCTTTGAATCTAAACTGTTTTGAAATGCTTATTATAATATGATTTCTTACTTAGACCGTATTTATAATAATTATGTAAATATTTATTCTGATGATTGTTTTCATTAAGCATAATGATCTACAAGAGATTTTATCCATTTGCCGTAACGATATATTTTCAAAATTGTTAGTGTTTTAATTTTACAGTCATGATAGTTTAGTAAACCGAGAAGAAAATAACGAGATTCATTTTTGTTGATCGATGTGTTGAATGTTAATGCACGGCCCAGATCTTTATTCAAATCATGATTGGAGCAATTTAGAATATCGTGTGCTAAAATCCATAAAAAATAACTAATTTGTAAACATAATCTAATATTTAATGAAAAAAATAATAAACATTTTCTGTGCTGCTTTATGGTCATAATGAATGATTTTAAACATTTTCATTTCGGACATAAAAAAATGTGCACTCGGATCTAAATTATGATACGATTTGAATATACTTTTATTTTTAAGATATCAATATGTACTTAAAGACACGTGTTTGTTAATGTTATAATTTTTTGATTTATTTCAATGTCGAATTTTATTGCTTGTAAAATTTGATAATGTAAATAGCGATTTAATGAATTTTTCAAATAATAAAAAACTATTATTCAAATAATTAATAGTACGATTGAATTTTATCGAAACAATAAAGCAAGCGTTCAAACTTAAAAGCATTTGATATTATTATTACATTTTAATTCTTACCATAATTATAAGAAATATTCCAACGTTTTTTTAACGGCTGATTGATGTATAATAATTTTATTTTTGTTGTAGTATCGTTAATTTTCTCTAATGGTCCAAATGGTATCTGCAAATGTAAAATAGTAATTAAAATTTTTTATATAAATGAATAGTCACATATATAATAAAGTAAAAAAGATAATCAGTGCTAATTTAACGATGATTTTAAAAAACAGATATTGTATAAAAAGAAAAATTTTGAAGGTTAAATTGAAGTTATTAGAAGACAATCAAACTTTTGATTACGAATGTATTGATTCAATTCATGATTAGTAAATTATTTCATAAATATATTGATATAAATTAAATTATATGTGTATTGATATACAGTCAGTCACAAAAGTCATGGTACATTTCCATATTTTAATGTTTTTATATGAAAGAAAACTGGTCAAAAAAATTATCAATTTATTGGATACTTCTTAGTTTAAGAATAATTTTAGTACAAAAATAAAACATATTGTGGGAATAATAACAACAAAATTAATAAAAATTAAATTATCAATGTCACAAAAATGATCATACAAAAACTAAATGTAATAAAAGTTTTACAAAAAAATTAGTACTTGGTTAGGCTTCTCTTTGCTTTTAACACTGCCTTAAACTTTTTTGGCATCAATTTGATCAGCTTTTTTGTAAAAAATTCAGGTATTTTCCGCTAATCCCGAAACGTCGCTACAAATATGTGATACTATTATAAAACTGTACAAAGAAAAAAGTTCCTTACGTAGAATAACAAAAACTATAGGCAGACCATATAATACAAAGATTCAAATTAACCGAAAATAATGTGAATAAACGACGCACAGAAAGGCCGAATCTTCTGAAAGTAAGAGAAAAAAGAATACCGAAAAAGTCACCAACAACCTGAAGATAAAGCCTCAAAACTAACCGAACACTTTGAAGTAACTTGTGGAAAAGTAGTATATACGAGGGTAGTTCCAGAAGTACCCGACCCAACAAAGAAAACACAAAAATTTTGGAAAAAATATATTTATTTTTCAACATAATCTCCTTTCAGCTCTATACACTTTTCCCAGCGATGTTCAATAAGTTCAATACCCTTTTTATAATAAGAACTGTCTTGCTCCTCAAAATACCCATTAACTGCCGACATCACTTCTTCATCATTGGGAAATCTTTGACCACTGAGTCATTTTTTCAAGTTTGGGAACAGAAAATAATCCGAGGGGGTTAAATCTGGCGAATAGGGTGCATGAGGTAACAATTCAAACTTTAATTCATTAATTTTGGCCATTGAAATAACGGATTTGTGAGCTGGTGTATTGTCTTGATGAAACAACACTTTTTTCTTAGGCAAATGCGGCTGTTTTTGCTTGATTTCTTCGCTCAAACGTTGCAATAAGTTCGCATAATACTCGCCGTTGATAGTTTTTCCTTTTTCAAGATAGTCAATGAAAATTATCCCACGCGCATCCCAAAAAACCGACGCCATGACCTTGCCTGCAGATGAAACAGTCTTCGCCTTCTTTGGAACCGGTTCTCCCTTTTCAGTCCATTGTTTTGATTGTTCTTTTGTCTCGGGTGTGAAGTGATGGACCCATGTTTCATCCATAGTTATAAAACGGCGCAAAAATTCTGCTTTGTTGCTGTGAAACTTCGTTAAACACTCAATTGAAACATCTTCACGACACTGTTTTTGCTCGAGTGTGAGCAAACGCGGCACCCATCTTGCACACAGCTTTCTTATGTCCAAATTTTCAGATAATATGCGATGTACCGTACTTTTTGAAATGCCTACTATGTATGCTAGCTCGCGCACTTTCAGTCGACGATCATCCAGCACCGCTTTGTGGATTTTCTTCACCATTTCTGGAGCCGTCACCTCATTTGGTCGACCACTGCGTTGCTCGTCTTGGCAGCTCGTACTAAACTCTGCTACCCAATATTTCACTGTTGTAAACGAAGGAGCAGACTCACCCAGAGTAGAATCCAGTTCAGCTTTTATATTGGTTGGACTGAGGCCTTTCAAATAAAAGTATTGTATCACGTAACAATGACCAATTTTCTCCATTTTCACAAATTCACTGAAAACGTTCACTATTGTTGGCTGCCAAACAAATACTAAACAACGTGGCGTCCTTAAACTTGAAACATATGCTTTATAGATTTTGTACTTTCTAATACAGTGATATTTATCAAACAACTACTGCTATCTCTAGGTCAGGCCGGGTACTTATGGGACTACCCTCGTACATAAACAATTAGAAGAGTTTTAAGAAAATAAGGTTATTGTGGTCGTAAGATTCGTAAAAATCCTCTCATCAGTGAAATAAATAAGAAAAAAGGGCTTACTTTCCAAATCTCCATTCCGACAAGGGCTTTGAATTTAAAAATGGGTATTGTTCACAGATGATAGCAAGTTCAATATTTTTGGTTACGATAGAAAAGGAAAAGTGTGGAGGAAACTTGAAACTGAGCTAGAGTTGAATAACTAAGTACTTACTGTGAAATATGATGGAGGATTATTAATGATTTGGTGGTCAATGACAGAAACTGAATTGGAGAGTTTGTTGTTTATTGACACAACAATGGATAGATTGCAGTATTTAAATATTTTGCGAGATAACTTGAAAGAAGATGCCCGAAAACTTAACTTGAGAAATGAATGGATTTTTCAACAAGATCAACATCCTAAGTAAACTGCGCTAATTGTTTGTGATTAGATTCTCTATAATGTGCCAAAACAGTTGTTTTCCTCACCTCAGTTATCAGATATAAACCCTATTGAACACATCTGGGACTACTTCCAGTGAAATATTAAGAAACATTTAATTTCTAGCAAAGAATACTTGAAAAAGGTACTACAGGAGGAATGGCGGAAAATACCTGAATTTTTTACAGAAAACCTGGTCCAATCGATGCTGAAAAAGTCAGAGTCAATGTAAAAATCAAAGGGGACCCAATAAAGTACACATTTGTAAACTTATTATTGAATTTAGTGTTTGTAAACGTACGATCACTTTTGTGACATTGATAATTTAATTTTTGTTTATTTTGTTGTTATTATTTCAACAATATGTTTTATTTTTGTACTAAAATTATTCTTAAGCTAAGTAATATTCCATATATTTATAATTTAGTTGACCAAAGTTTTCTTTCATTTAAAAAAGTTAAAATATGGGGATTTACGATGACTTTTGTGACTGACTGTATGTTTAAATATTAACACTAATAATATTTTTCAAAAAAAAATATACACTAGGTCGAAAAAGTCTGCGTACACTTATCAATACGGAAATATTTCTCAATAAAAGCAATTTATTAATTTAAATTTGAAAACAAATATATTCTTTATTAATTCAATGAACTAGTAATTCTTTACACATGGCAATTCAAAACATTTGGAAGACAACATTCTTCTATTCAAAAAGTAGTAAACAATTTTAAATCTACTAGATTTATAACATCGAAACCGCGTTTTGTAAATCCTTGTATACACCAGCGCACCGAACAAAAAAAAATGGTGGAAAACTCGTGACTGAAAGTAAAGCTCCTAAAATTTTATATATAAGTTTATACATATATATGCACATATATATGCCCATACATATAAACCCTAATTATTTTATACATATATATGCACTTGTTTGAAAATTGAAATTCATTTTTCAAATCGGAATGATTGATTCTCAATTTTATACGTACAAATAAATCGTAATTGATTCAATCGTAAATGTTTGAAATATGTATCCAACATCACAGTAGGATTTTAAAAAAATACTACAGACATAATGGAGAAAAATAAAGCTAGAAATACCAGAAAAACTTATGAATAGAATATCTCGAATATGCCAACCAATCATTAAAAGTAAGAGTGGTTAAATTGATGAGTCTAATATTTGAATATAAAATGAGTTTTATGTTTTCTTCTCTGTAATCTGTATTTTACTATTATAATAAACGTATATACATACATACATATATATATATATATATATATATATATATATATATATATATATAAATAAATAAATATATACAGTCAGGTTTCTTTTTATGCGGATTTTTTTTATTTAGTTTTATAGTTATGAGGTACATATTTCATGCAAATTTGGATGTGTTGCAAACGGTTCAACCATTCAAATATCGACATTATCAGATGAAATTATTACTTTGGCACATGAAATTTGTAAAGAAGATTTTCATACCTTTAGCCAGGTTAATGTCTACGAATTGCTTGTGAATAATATCTTAAGTAACAATAATATTATTGGTATAACTTTAGATTTTGTCGACGATCCAGAAAGCGATATTGATGCGGAAGAAAAACCAGTCCCCCTAACTACAAATATGACTCAAGAAGATCCTAACTTTGTAATAAATTGGAAAATCATTTTCTTGTTAATGACACAAATTTTGAATGAGTTTTCAAATTTCAACGTAAGCTGAGGAACCTGTATGTATGGATATCGCAAACTGTATAAAAAATTGATAAAATCATATCGCAAAATTATTTACTGATTACATTGTCAGAGGGAAAAAATCCGGAAATGAAGTTAATTCTAATTTTGTTTGTGAAAATCTATCGTCTTTACCATGCAAATCTGATGCGGAGACTATCTTTTCTAGTGATGAAAGTGATTTGGCACCAGTTCGTAAACGGTGCTGAATACCGTCAAATAGCAACAATAATTCTGATGAAGAAATATAAAAATAATTGTTACTTTTCAATAAAATTGAATCAATAAAATTTGAAAATAAATTTAGTGTTAGTTTCATGTCCATTTCTTGAAGATTTTCGAAGGAATTTGTTAGGCATGCCTATTTTTTTTAATTTCTATAAACTTTTTTATGCGATTTTAAGTTAATTTTAACTCACTGCTTTGGTTTTAGAAAATTATGGAACGTTTTCCTAATTTTTGAACATAAGTTGCCTTTTTTGTGATTTTCTGTGGAACGTATCTACCGCATAAAAAGAGACCCAGGTGTATATATTGCAAAGTCATATGCATGTATTATATAAATATGAGGATAAATCATATAATATTGTATATGCACATGTACTTATATACATTTGTAAATATGCTTACGCATGCAATGAGTGAAATAGTAACGAGACAAATAAAAATTAGTGCTATATAAATATCGGTAATGGATGATTGAAATTAATTATCTAATTAAACATTATTAGTTACTACTTACTACACCAATGTCTGAAGATGAAGAAAAATTTCTATTTCCTTTGAAATCCAAACAAACTGGCAACACATGTTTATTTATTTGTAGGTGTTTATTTAAAATTAATACAATTACTGTATCTTGAATTCCACTGTACAATATTTTTTTCACCTAAATTTCAAATTTGATTTAAAAAATGTATAATATACAATCATATACATATAAATATATACATATATATATATATATATATATATATATATATATATATATATATATATATATATATATATATATATATATATATATATATATATATATATATATATATATATATATATATATATATATATATATATATATATATATATATACACACATATATATATATATATATACACACACACACACACACATATATATATATATATATATATATATATGTATGTGTGTGTGTGTATACAGTGGTTTGAACAAAAATAGGCGTGAGTCTTTGTTATAGAAAGAAATCAATGGTGGAAATGCAATTAATATTCTCAAACTGTTTTGATTCTAAGCTATTTGTCGTGCAAGGTGATTTACTTTTCGGAATTTTTTTGTGGTACCATATTGAAGTGTGAAAAAATTAGTATGTTATATCAAAAAACAATTTTTATTTCGAAAAAACTGATATAGAATAAACAACATCGAGGCATTGAGTAACCTAAAGCTTGGCATCGGTTGATAGGGATAGCCTTTTAATTCTTTATAACTGCCGTTCATAACTCATCTTTATTATTAAATTTTTTGTTTGCAATTTCCAGCTTAACATCGCTTCACAAATTCTTTATAGATTTAAGTCAGGTGACTGCGCTGGCCAGTTCATTAGTGCAATCTTGTGGTCATCGAACCATTTTTTTTTTGACAACTTAGATGAATGCTTCAGATCGTTGTCTTGTTGTAACATCTATCTAAACATCATTTTGAACTCCGCATAAGGCAACATAATATTAAATAATAAACCAACATATTTATAGGTATTCATAATGACCCTAATCCAAAAAATTTAACCTACGATACTACAAGAAAAACATGCCCTTATCATTACTCCACCGGATCCATGTTTGACGGTCTTTACTGTGAACTGTGGAAATAATTCTTGATTTTGTAACCTTCTAACGTATTGCTTGCCACGATGAAACCCAAATGAATTTATTTTGTTTTCGTCGATTCACAGAATATATTTTCACTTTGTCACTGGCAAATCGCAATGCTCTCATGCAAATTTCAAACGATTTAAAACATGTTTTTCAGTTAGCAATTGTAATTTATGAGAACTACGGGCCTGAAGCTTGTTTTCAATTAAACTTTTCTAAAAGCTGATGTTGTTACTTCCAGATTCAAATCCTTTTTTATTACTAATAAAGTGGCAAACGGATTTTTTTAATTATTTTTACGATTGTTCGTTCCATATCTTCAGTAATTTTCTGCTTTCAGCCACGGTTCTCAATCTGTGGATGCCATTTTAAAGCATTTTTTACCATATTTTGTGAGTAATTCATTATTTCAGAAATTTATTTTCTTTTTTATTTCGGTAGTTTTGCCTTTCTTTTTTAAGTTTAAAATCGTATGACGCTCCTTAGGTTAGCTATGTTCTCGATGATCTATTTTTATGAGAAATAATCTAAAATTTTAAATTTCATTTCCCTCTTCATAATAAAGGAAAAGATTTATAACTTGCCTCACATAAACCAAAAGTATAAAGATAAACTATATTTAATTCATTTATAAAATTCAAAAAATTTAAAATCACATGTATTTTTTCACACTTTAATATTCATTTGTCAAGGAAAAATTAAGAAATGCAAGCCATCTTCATTTTTTAATAAAGTGGTAATATCTCGAAATTGACATTCATTGCACGACAAATAGCTAAAAAGCAAAACAGTTGGAGAATTTAATTGCATTACTAACTTTGATTGATTTCTGTCTATAACAAAGACTCACACTTATTTTTATTCACACCGCTGTATATACCAAAATTGTTTCAAGATGGTTACAAAGTTAACTGAATTTCTTACAGCTATCAAAATTTAAGCAACATTTACCAAAATTTAAGCAAAATTTATCAAAATTTAATTACAGCTAAACAGAATTTTCAAGTATATTTAGTACAATGGATCACATTTATGTGGTAAGAGATGTTATTATTTCATATAACGAGTTTTAATACTATCTCGTTTTGGATTAAGATATTATGAAAAACTTTCGACTTAACTAATACATTAATAATATTAAATGCATTAGACAATCGAGGAATTAAAAAAGCATAAATTGAACTTCTGGGAAAATTTTACAGAAATGTTACATCCTCTGTAGAAGTACACGGAAAATCAGGGACATTTAAAATTATTGAAAGCAAAAAATGAGGTTGTCATCCTTATGATCAACCCTCGAATGTGAGGGACATATATATATATATATATATATATATATATAAGCACCAGTGAATGGTAAAAATTAATAAGGTTTTTTTCATAGTAAGTCCTCAAAAGCTGATTTGATGTTTATTATATGTATACGTA
Organism: Neoneuromus ignobilis; assembly: GCA_029203775.1. Classification (NCBI taxonomy): domain Eukaryota; kingdom Metazoa; phylum Arthropoda; class Insecta; order Megaloptera; family Corydalidae; genus Neoneuromus; species Neoneuromus ignobilis. Next base: position 27,358,577 of record CP092094.1, on the reverse strand, counting down.
CATACGAATGCACGCACGCACATGCACCCACATACACACACACACGCACGCACGCGTGCGTTCACACACACACACCCATATATATATATATATATATATATATATATATATATTAGGCGTTTGGGTTAATTTTGAGAGATTGATCAACAGATGGCCGTAGCGACGGATCGCATCAACTTGTTTTGATAAAACCTGATGAGTTTGACAGCTGAATTATAAGTAAGAAGTGTTTAACAGCGATCAGATCAGAAGTGTCAAAATATGAATTATTTATCATAGAAAATAATGGAGTGTACTAAGCATCATTTTCGGTATGTGTTGATTTTTTTATTCGATCAAAAAAAAAGCCGCGGAATCCTACAGAAGTATCACAGAAACTTAGGTTAATCAGTTGTATGGATCAAAATGTCTAAATTTACTTCAGACGATTCAAAAATGATTTTGATGTGGAAGATAAAAAGAACAACTGAAAAAGTTTGACGATATGGAATCGAACGCTTGATTAAACGAAAATTCAGCTTGAACTCTTAAATAACTTGCCGATGAATTATATGTTGATCAAAAAACTGTTCACAGCCGTTTAAAAGTCACGGAAAAAACTAAAAGGAAGGGAATATGTTTCACATAAACTGTTCGGGTTGACTATTTAAAATTTCTACGTTTATGATTCACTGCTTATACGGTATAGAAAGAAATAGTTTTAAGATTAAATTGTGACTGGTGATAAAAAAAAAATATTAAGATAATTGTAAAAGAAAAAATCATGGGTTAATCCTACAGAACCATCAACATCGATACCTAAATGCAATATTCATGGAAAGAAGATTGTTTTGTGTTTAGTGAGATTCGAAAAATGTCGTGTATTACGAATTACTGAAACCAATTGAAATTGTTTTAACTGATCGTTACCAATAGCAATTAGAAAAGCCGAAGGAAGAATTACATAGAAAACTGTCAGAAATAGCGAACAAAAGGCGTAAAGTGATTCTTATACACGACAGTGCTAGACAACACATCGCGAGGATTGTAAAAGAAAAATTACTGAAATTTGAAGTGGAAGTTTTACCACACCACGTGTATTCTTCAGATATTGCATCTTCTGATTATCAATTACTCCGGTTGATATAATGTAGTTTTCAAGGTATAGACTTCAAAAACATTGACGGGATTAGAAAATAGGTCAATGAATGGATTGCTTCAAAAAATAAGTTGTTTTTCTACTGTGGAATTCATTTGTTGATAGAAAATTTGTAGCAAGTAATTAAAATTATTTAGATTGAAATGAAATTTAAGCTTTTTAAAAAATAAATGCATCTTTTAATGAAAAAATCCTCAAATTTAACCGAAATACCTAATATAATAAACATTAAGATATAGAAATAGATTATTTATAATGTTTACCATGAAGTGAATTTGAAATAAATATTGAAAAAAAATTATTAATTGCAAATTGAAAATTTTATACATTTATGTTAATATGTTAAGTAGAAATGCACATATTCACTCGTTAAATTTGTTAAGTTACCCTTATGTTTGATTATTTTCTGAAGAAAGTATTTATTTAGCATCGATAACTTACATACGCTCGTTGATTATATTTATTCAAACTCGTATTCCAATTGTATTGTCCAACTTCCACATAATACATATAATTATCAGTAAATTCTATATCTTTGTGTTCCTTTACATACATATTATCTGAAGTATATAAATATTTAAATAAAACATATATATATATATATATATATATATATATATATATATATATATAATAATACCTCGCATAAGCTTCGATTAATATGGTTTCATTATAATCCGGTTTGAAATATCAAAAAAAAAATTACTTAAAAAAATTCTATTAAAAAGTTTTTCTTGAAAAAAATTCCAAAAGATTTAATACATAAAATTATTTTTAAACGCAAATTTTCAAGTTATCCCCTTTATTATGAAAGCAATAAAAAAGAACACCAAAATCGTATATGCATTATGCGCATTGCATGCATAATTCTAGTTTTGTGGTCTTTTTTTCTTTTTCTATTAGTTTTCGATTCGCAACTCAAGAGTAAAGTCGATTTTTTGATAATTAAATTTTAATAACTTATTTGAAAATGAATGTAAAATGTATTTAAAATGAATGTATAAACCCTTGTTTTTGTTTTGTTGATACATACAAACATTTAAATATATTATCCTCGTTTTATTTATTAAAAAACAGGAAAAAAATGTTTGGAACCAATTAACGCGTTGACGTAAATGACGTATATAGCCGTCCAATGCTAGTGATTGTAGATGCAAATGACGGCAATGGGCGTCCTATATTCTTAGTATTATAAATAAATGATTAAAATGTGTATCAGTATTAAATCCATTTTCTTTTAAATTTTTCAATCTTCTTCCAAGTATAAATGATGAAATATTTCTCATTAAGTGATACAGTAATTTTATTTCAATTATTCACAGAATTGGAAACTGGTTGCGATAAGTGTACTTGTAGAATTTAACAACGTGTATAGCCGCAAACATTTCATACATTTTGCCTTAGTCTCTTTTCAAATGTGATTTGGAAGCTTCAAAAATTTTGTTTGAAATTATTACTGGAAAATTTTTATAAAATTTGATATTCTGCTTTTTTCGTACAAATGTTTTTTAAAATTGAATTTTATACCTTTAAATGAATTTTTGAATTTTTGTTATGCTATTATAAATTTTTGTTCTTGACTTTTTTTAATTTTGTATTAAAGAAAAATCTAGTTATATGTTTATCAAAATATATTTTTTCCTTTTTACTAAATTATTCTCAAAAAATATCGTTATAGTCTATACAGCTACCAAAACTTCTACAACTATCTTTTGTGTAGTAGAGAAATCGAGCTATTAAAAATAAATTACGATTTAGACGTCCACCATTCTTTAGGAAAATATGTTAGAAAATATAATAATTTTATTCTGTTAGTATGAAATCTTGACCGAACTCCCCAAGAATCAACTAATTAACAAAAAAAATTGTTCTTGTTGTCCATCACCGATTCCAAAGTGAGCGGCAATGTGTTAACGTTTTTTGTATTTAGTTAGTGTTTCGATTAGTCCGGTTTCAAATAGTCCAGCTAATCAGTGAAATCGATTAACCGGTTTATGCGAGGTATTACTGTATATATATATATATATATATATATATATATATATATATATATATATATATATATATATATATATATATATATATATATATATGTATATATATATATATACATATATAAAGACAAATATAATATTAAATCGAAAACATTATCGATCCATGCATACATTTTTGATTAGTCACTAAGTAACTGAAAAATTTTAAATTTACATAAATATGCACACTAACCTATCAAAATTACATTTGAAGAAATGATTGAGCCATAATGAACTGCTCTTGGGGGATTCGTTGTCTGATCATAGATTCGTGCAGTCCAAGGAAACATTGTTGGATTTGCTGAATATATTATTTTGCTGCTATTATAAGATCCATTCGTATTTATATGAAGATTACTTACTCCGCATCCTAAAAACATAATTATATCTATATAATTAATTTCGATAAATGAAATAATTACTTATTGGAAATAAATTCATTAGCATACGTATTATAATAGAAACAAATAAAATGTCTTATAAAAAAATCATTGTTATTAAATTACTGTATTTAAGTTGTGATGTTTTTATTTTGTTATAAATTTGAAGCATTTTTTTTCAATAAATATTAACAGAACTATTCGATAAATTTATTTTATAAATTTTAATCTAATATGTTTAATTGAACGTGAATACTTATTTGAATAAATCTTTGACCAATGTAGATTTATGGTTATTATTATACAATAAGAAATTAAAAATATAAATAGGAACGAAATGAAATTCATTTAAAGAAAATAATTTAACATTAATTTGTGTTCTACATTTGTTAACATATTTTCTAATCGAATAATAAGATTCTCTTGAATTCGTATCGATGCAATATTGGAACAGGATAGAAATTTAAATCATTAATTATATTAAAAACACACACACACACTAAACGGAAACTAATAAACAAACGTATACTATTGTTGTCGTAGTAATTTATTCTATTTTTAAATTTTAAAGATATTCTCGATAATAGAATAAGGAAAATTTACTAATTTGTCTTTGACAAAATGAAATAAAAGTTATGCTCAAAAAAATAATTATTGAAACATATGTTCACAAAGAGCGATTGTATGTACATATATATATATATATATATATGTGTGTGTGTGTGCTCTTAATTATGAAAGTGGTCTAAGTCAAAAATTTAAAAAAATGAATTTATCAGTTATTGCGCATTACATTTTTCAAACTAAAATAATGTAATGTAATTGTTATGAAATTTTGAAAAATGAACCTTTAAAATGTGTTAGCTATTGCGTCGTTAAATGGAATTAATTTAGTGTTTATTTTTATAGTGAACTAAGTCAGTTGCGCTCTTGCGAATTTATTATCCATGGAAAAATAATTAATTATTTTACTACATATCATTAGATAGCGGTTCAGGTAAGTTCATGTTAACGTATATATGTGAATAGGTTAATTATTTGGATGTGATTTGCCGATATACGGCCACGAAATCAAAGTAATACTTCTAAGAAATGGAAACGAATAACACAATTATCATCTTCAGATGAATTAAACCAAGACTTCACTGCAAACATATTACGTGTAAATTCAGAAACTCCAGAAATGGAGCAAGGTAAAACAAAGAAAAAGAGGACAAGAAATGAATTTATTTATGCACAAAATATCAGAAAAATTAAAGGAAATAGTGACGAAGAATACACGACAAAAAATTTGAAAGTTTTAGTGATAAAGTTTTTGAAAATAAGGATTGCCTTTGCTCAAAAAAATGTTTGGATCTCGCGAATTACTTATTCAACCCTAAACATTACTATGAATTAATTAGAACGATGTAGTAGAAAGAATCTATCTTCGGTAGAATAAATGACACAGTAGGTTTTTATTTCAACGAAACAACTGGAAGAATCAACGACAAAAAGAGTAAAAAATACCGCAGGAAAATCTGTCTCTTGGCTAAAAATACAATGGATGAGATTCTTAAAAAAATCCCCATATAGGATGTTCTATAAAACTTCTTTATATGATAATTCTGAATTCCAAGTTTTAGACCTTTCATCCAAAAGAGGAAAGCCTACAATATACGTAAATATCCACTTATTTCCATTATACACCACCAATAGACCAATAATGGAAGAAAAACACAAAGATATTATGTATTTACTACCCTACATCCCGCTAATTTACCAGGAACATCGTAAATATCTCAAAACTTAAAATGCTATTTCCAAAGAATATTAAAAATCAGAAATGATAAAAATGAATTACTTAAAAACATAATGAAAGAATGTGAATGAATTATTTGATTAAAATGTTTGTTTCTAATAAAATTCGTGTTTTCTTTTTATTGTTTTAAGTCATTTGTATGTCATTCAGTTAATTTTGAAAATGGTCTTAGTCATTTCAAGCTTTAAAAAGCACATTTCCTTATAAGTTTCACACAAAATTTCACAGCCATAATAAACTTTCATTTACCAAGACTAAATAATTTCTGAAATATTTTGTTATATAGCATAAAAATATTTTTTAATTTATTCAAACACACATCTTTAAATATCTCAAAACAAAAAATATATGACTTAGACAACTTTTATAATTATGGGCACTTATATTTTAAGATTATATTATAGAAATGTAACGACAAACAATATATAATTAACAAAAAGTATACGTAGCATTTTACAAAAGAAAATTATAATTGTCCACTTTATTTCATGTACCATATTTAGTTCCTTAAAAATCGAACGACGAGAATAATTGCTTTATTACATTGAATCAGAGTAAATGTTTTCTACACGATTAGTATTTTGTATAAATTCAACGGCATTGTACGCGTTAACGGTGAATAATTTATTTTCAATCAAACTTGTAAATTACAAATATTTTTTTATTTTAAAATACATACGTAGATAAAAAATAATATTATCGATATCAATTTTATTACATATTAAGTAATTTGGGCTATAGTTAAGACTATTAATCTAGTTTTGTATACAATGAATAAATTGACATTGTTTGTGGTAAACGATAAAATATGAACATAATAAAAATACTTACACAGGAAAGAAAGATTTTTCATGTAAAGATGTACTAAATAGTTATATTTAGAAACAAGAACGAAATAAATAATTAAGTAAATACTATAAAGATATTAAATATAACAGAGGTTTGTAGATGATGTTTATTTAAAAAGAACAAAAAAAAATTACTAGAAAATATTTCTGAACTTGACGAAATTGAAAGTTGAAAACACTGAAGAAATAACCAATATTCAGTATTCATATTTCAGTATTCAGTATTAATATATTACTTTACCTATATACAATACGGTGCTTTAAAAATATGACTATGATTTTTAAATATTTTACTTTACCTATACAATATGGTTTTCCAAGAGGATAAATCCAAGTAGAATTCTTACAGATAATTTCCTTTGAACCATATAAAGAGGAATATTCTTCGCAAGTGTATTTGATTTTTGTTCCATCTGGTACAGTATCACCTGGACTATAATTGAATTCAAGAGTTCTCATGTATTTCGAAGTATTCGGTACAATGCATTCATTCATTTCATAATCCCTATAATAAGTATTAATGATAATAATAATAATCATTGCATTCGATTACCGTGAAAATAGAATTATTTTCATTGATAAGAACCGTTAATATGAGAATATATTATTTACTATAATTATGATTTCATATGTAAATATATGTACAGTCAGTCACAAAAGTCATCGTACGCCCTGTATTTTCTGCAGATCTTTCCAACTAAATGCAATGCAATAAATACTCATATAGGTATATAAGTACGGCCCTAGTTAACAATAACGACAAGGTCAAATAATTTATTTCTACTAAAATAAACCAACAGATCAAGAAAATGTAAATTTGAATATATTACATAAGTGATCGTACGCTGGGGAAAAACTTTGTGAATTTCCCGGTAAACATCTAAGCGAGGGATTTCCCAAGTAAACCACCACGCAAGTTCGTGTTACCACAAGTTTTGGAAACGATATGGCTCAGTTGCACACAGTTCGTCAAACATCAATAGATATAACAACAAAACGTACTGAAACTTCTTAATGCAAGAGAAACAAGAATACTGAAAAAAATCACTGATATTCTGAAGATAAATGCCCCAAAATTAACCGAACACCCTGAAGTATCTTGTGGAAAAGTCGTACATCTAGAAACAATCAGAAGAGTTTTCAGAAAATCAGGTTATCATGATTGCATGCCTTGTAAAAAAACCTCTCATTAGTGAAATAAATAAAAAAGGGTTTATTTTGCAAAAGTCCATTCCGACAAGGATTTTGATTTTTGGAAAAGGGTACTGTTCATAAATGACAGCAAGTTTAATATTTTTGGATGCGATGGAAGAGCGAAAATGTGGAGGAAACTTGAAACTGAGCTCGAGTTGAAGAACTTAGTACTTACTGTGAAATATGATGGAGGATCATTAATCATTTGGTGATCAATGACAGCAACTTAATTGGAGAGTTTGGTGTTTATTGACACAACAATGGTTAGATTGCAGTATTTAAATATTTTGCGAGATAACTTGAAAGAAGATGCCCGAAAACTTAACTTGAGAAATGAATGGATTTTTCAATAAGATCAACATCCCAAGCAAACTGCGCTAATTGTTCGTGTATAGATCTTTTATAATGTGCCAAAACAGTTGTTTTCCTCACCTCAGTTATCAGATATAAACTCTATTGAGCAGATCTGGGACTACTTGGAGAGAAATATTAAGAAGTATTTAATTTATTGCAAAGAATACTTGAAAAAGGTACTACACGAGGAATGGCGGAAAATACCTGATTTTTTTACAGAAAATCTGGTTCAATTGATGCTGAAAAAGTCGGAGACAATGTTAAAATCAAAGGAGGTCCAATAAAGTACACATTTTTTTGTAAACCTATTATTGCATTTAGTGTTTGTAAACGTACGATCACTTTTGTGACATTGATAATTTAATTTTTGTTTATTTTGTTGTTATTATTTCAACAATATGTTTTATTTTTGTACTAAAATTATTCTTAAGCTAAGTAATATTCAATATATTTATAATTTAGTTGACCAAAGTTTTCTTTCATTTAAAAAAGTTAAAATATGGGTATTTACGATGACTTTTGTGACTGACTGTATGTTTAAATATTAACACTAATAATATTTTTCAAAAAAAAATATACACTAGGTCGAAAAAGTCTGCGTACACTTATCAATACGGAAATATTTTTTAATAAAAGAAATTTATTAATTTAAATTTGAAACAAAAATATTCTTTATTAATTTTATGTACTACTAATTCTTTACACATGGAAATTAAAAAAAATAAATTTATAAATAATAAACTAAAGAAAAATGCTAATATTTTAAAGGTGTTTTATTAATATTTTCTTAATCTTTAGGATTTTATAAAAAAAATAAACAATATTTGTTTTGTTAACAACAATAGTGTTTTTATGTTTTAGTCGATATCAATAAAGATCGAATGAGTGTATACAGACTTTTCCTTGCTAGTGATATACTAAAAAAACTACTGATTCAGAAAATACAAAATATTATCTTGTAGTAATATTCTTCATATGTATAAAAATTATCACGAATTTGACTTGAGAGCTATCTATGTGAAAGTTCTATCTAACCTAAAAAACACCTCTTTTATGTACGTTAAAATACAAAAAGAAAACAGTAATAATAAAAACAGATACACAAAATAAGATAAATATAATAAAAATTGTGAAGAACCCGTTATAATGAGAATCTATTAGATATTGTACATTTGACAAAATTTAACATATTGATGACAGAAATTATCGACTAGAAATTTTTAATTACAGACACTAACATTTAAACGAGAGATGTATGTATGTATTATATATACGAGGTTCGTTTAATAAGTATGGTAAATTTATTTATTGTTTAATTTAATTAATTAATTAATTAAATTAAATTTTTCAATTTTATTTTTCTTACTTTTTTACCATACTTATTGAACGACCATCGTGTATATTTATATATATATATATATATATATATATATATATATATATGCATTGAACATACATTCAAGAAAAATGCTTAAAATTTGTTTGAAATATAAAGAGTGTAATTGTTAAAAGAAATGTTTAATTATCGAACAATACCGATTTTAAATAAAATAATCTCAAATGCTAATACAATTAACTCACTTTATATCACTTATTGCTAATATTCGTTGAATAAATGCAATGTCTTCCTTGAAAATAAAATGTACCTTATTCTTTTCATTCTCGTCTTTTTTTCCAAAACCTGAGACACAGTAACGTTTGCTTGACTTGAATTTTACTAACTCTATTAGCCATCCAGCTGCAAAACATTAAAAACATATATCAAATGATTAACATCAATATAATATGTTACTATAAAACAATAACATTAATAAATAATACAATTCTCTTAAAAGTTTATATGGTTATATAGCCGATATATCAATATTAAATATTATTTTTATAACAACGTAGCAATCTTTCAATTACTATATACGTAATTCACATGCTGCATTCTTATAAATTAAAATGAAAAGGTGTATATTATTTTCACATATAACTCGAAAAGACCGTAAACAAATTACAAATTCAATCAATTCCAACGATTTTATTAACAATCCATATTTCTGTGTATTCTTAGCTGTTAAAATTTACAAAATTTCTTCTTTTAATTAAGCTAAAGTAACGATAAGTTTATTTTTTATTAAAGGAAAAACTGTGTAGTGAAATTATTATCGATGTGTAAAAAATCTGAGAATTAAAGAGATCTTCGTTCCAGATATTTTTCTCAAATATATTCCGTGATTTCGAAAGTCTTTCAATAAATGAATTATTAGCGATAATTTAATAAAATGTACATTATATTACTAAATTAGCACAAAGATTAATTATCAGATATTTCTACAATTCTAACTATAAATATATCTATTTAGTTATTATTGAAAAAAAAATATGAAAGAAAATTATACATAGCAGTTCTAGTTTAGAAATCGCTTCCCAAATGTAATGAAAACAATAGATTTTTTTTAATTTATTATTGTTATGTGATGAAAAGTATCGGTTACAATATTATTAAGTGAAAAAGATTTTTTTAAAAACAATGAAAGCTACCATTGATGCAATTCAAATTCATGCTACATCAATACATACATACATACATATATATATATATATATATATATATATATATATAGAGAGAGAGAGAGAGAGAGAGGAGAGAGAGGAGAGAAAGAAAGAGAAATAATTAATGGCCGGATATATTCACTTAAGTCTAATTTAGACATGACGAGTAATCGAATTCTAGTTCAGCCGAGTAATAATCTTTTACCGAGTGAAAGTTTAGACATAAAATGACACTACAAAGTATATTGGCGTCGATATAATCATTTAATGACATTATAGGTGTTAATGTCATAGACATGCCGTGAGAATCTGCGGAGCCTTATTATGATGTGTCAAGTGCACCGATGAGCACCTCGCCATGAACTGCTTCAAAAAAGGCTAAATCACACTTGTCAAATATATTAATTACTAAAATACTCGTATTAAATGTATGTTAGCCCACCTTCACAGCTAACATCATTTCCCAACTTTACATTCCGGAATCATTTCACTCCTCGAATTCATCAACTCCATTGTCACTGAACTTCAAATTAATAAATTGGACAATAATTAGTGCCAGTGCAGTATAGTTTTAGATTTAATTTAGTGTTAACTGGATATGACATTTGTAAGTTAGTTGTAGTGAACAAACAATGCGTAAGTTTTGAAATTTTCATTTTAAATGAAAACTCGAAATGTATAAAAAGTTCTCACTAGTAAAAAATTAATCGGTGTGTTAGTTGAGTTTTAAATCGTAGGAGAAAAAAATTCTGTCAAAATGTCACACACATATCTTAACATGTAGCCAA